>CACSLK010018711.1:59049-70260 GCA_902706635.1 Striga hermonthica | reverse complement strand
TCCAAAGTCCACAGAACTTCACGAACGACTTGGTTGACTCGAGTTCGACCAAGTATGTTTGTGTATGTTCCTCTAAGGTCAAAAGTGTTGATCTTAGTATAATATTTGTTGTAGGTGTTTGACGAGCCGTGCTCGCTGCCTACCCTTGATTGTGCTGATTTCCTTGCTGCACCAGGTGGGTTCTAATCTAAAATCATCTATGCCATGAATGATGA
This sequence comes from Striga hermonthica, assembly GCA_902706635.1. Classification (NCBI taxonomy): domain Eukaryota; kingdom Viridiplantae; phylum Streptophyta; class Magnoliopsida; order Lamiales; family Orobanchaceae; genus Striga; species Striga hermonthica. The sequence continues at coordinate 70,045 of CACSLK010018711.1, read as the reverse complement.
ATGTTTTATTTACGGTATGATCTAAGTATGAATATGAAATATGTAGCCTATCGATGTGAGCTGTTACGGTCGTCAGTACGGTTGTCCCCGTCGATGTAATACGGTTGCCCTTGTGAGGCAAGTCTCTTTAAGTCCTTATATGGCCGTGCCCTTGCGAGGTATGTAAGCCCATATGGAAGGCCGTGTCCGTAGCGTGGCATGTACTCCCGCCTTCGGGTAATGAATCCCCGTTCTGCGGCTAGCGATAGATGTGCACAGGAGTAATGTGGTTGTTGTGATTTGATAGGAGATGAGACAAATATGTGATTATCTTATATTCATGCTGCGACCGTACCATTGGTTATATATTATTTATGTGCATAGTAGTTAGCACTATTTTCCTCTTGTGCTCACTCCCACCTGCTCTTCACGGATGCAGGTTAAGCAGGTGCCGGATGACGGAGGATGACGAGTGGGTCGATGGTTGACTATGTTTTTTATGATTATGCTTCCGTTTATGAATAATATGTGGTGTCTGAGAACCTCTTTTGATTGAGATACTTTGAACTATTTTCAAAACGTATTTTGAGAACTTATGGTCAAATGATTGGTTTTGGATATTCATAAAGGTTTTGTCTATTGAATATCATGTGCATGCTATATTGTTTAGCAAATAATAATGTGGAGTTGGGTTCTGAAAGGTTACGAAAACCATGTGAACAACCAGATATGACTTGGGTTGATGTTTAGTGTTGAATAACGCCCATGATTTCGAAAATGAGTTTCGAAAATTTTATACTGATTTTTGGAAAGTCCAGAATTTCTTTAAATCAAAGTGGGGTGTTACATAAACCCTTGATAGTCCCGATCAATGCATCTCATTCTCTCAACACACAAAGAAAAACAATCACAACTCTCAAAGTCGATCATACTCATCATCAATAGTCATCAGGCAAATAACATACTAAATTCCGAATTCTTTAAACAAAAAGAATGCTTCATCAAAATCATGGTCCATACTTTCTATCCACAAACCTCACCAGATAAGTGTATACTCTCACTCTCGAAAGTGTATAGGGAAATAATCGCTCAAATCAATTCAATGTCAAAGAATTACCATAAGCTTGCAAATCGTCTACAATCTCCACCACTTATAATGCATGCATTTCATGAATCAAAAAGGACTTTTTATTTGGTTGTAATGTAGGCTCTTTGGTTCATGTCGAAGCCTGAAATGTGTAGATCTCGCTCTCCCATTTCCGAAATGGTATTATGGGCTGAAATCGGACACCTGTAGCAAACGTTATGGCCGAAATGGTTTTCGCCGACGAAAATGCCCCCCGTGAATGCTGAAACCCTAGCCGCCGCCTCCAGGTTGATCATCTCCATCATGTCGACTTTGAACACAAAATTACAACAAAAATCGAACAAGAACAGCCCTACTACAGTCTACAAAATTGCCTGTACTACCCACACTTATTATCTGGTGGGAAAAACGATTACAACAATACACAAGGGCTGCGATAGACACCATCCAGAAGCATAAACGAGATAAACAATCATCCATACCATGAACATGACTGAAAACGAATAAACGAATAAACGAAACCAACTACATGTTCCAGGCAGAGCCGATAATCTACAAAATTTATGGCTCTGATACCAATTGCTGGAATACACCGACGAGGCGGTCCTTCCCACAGATCGATATCGGATACCAAACACGTACATACATTATTTCAAATAAACCTAATCATGCTCCTAAAGAACGAATAGAGATATACCGTTCTTCGAGGCTTCGATTCGATCTGAGCGATCTTCTAGTCTGTGTCCCGACCACGCTTGCACGTCAGATGGACGACGATCCTCCAAACGGCAGCAAGGAGCGGATTGCCTTTGTTCTTCTCTAAACCCCTCACGTTTCCTTCTTCTTCTGCGTTTTCTGTGGTGGCTGAAGACGTGATCAGTTTCTTAGGGTTTTAAGAACGTGTGCTTATCCCTCCTTTTGTAGAGTCCTTTGGCCAGACTAGGGATCTCTTAGAAGGTATAGGGTTTGGGCTCTCTACGGGCCCAAATTCTTATGTTCAGTCCAGAACACAATTTGTCCCGTAAATATTAATTCATTCCACTAGAGAATTAAAATTGCGCTCCCGTTCTATCCCGAAATGAATCAGGACTTCTATTAGAACCGATATAATTCTCCGTGTTTAAGATATCGCACGTCCATTAATAATTAAACCTTCTGACTGCTTTAATTAATTAATATTTTTATTCCTTAAGTAGTACCACTCAACCTTATTATCGTACGGATTAAATCCACCTGCAGGGTTTATACGATAATCCTTATGAGTTCCTTAAGGGGACGTTGTTCGTTCCATTTTTGTTAGTGTTTTTGTGTCTATTTTATGTTTATTTTTCCCCATTCTAGGTATTTATTTTTGGCTTTTGGTCCATTCTGAGTCTCGTCTTGCATTTCGTTGGTTTTGTTCGTTTCTAGTCTTTTTGTTTTTTTTCTCTGATTTTTCGTGCATTTCTGGTCGGTGGTGATGTGCAGGATGAGTTGTTCGATGAATGACCATGTGTGGACTATTATATAGATGGATGAGTTGGGGTCGAGTAGGAAAAGACAGAATTCAATTCCGTATCCGAATGCGTGCGTACGAGGCCGAAAATCGTCACCTTGCCAGAAAACAGCCTTCACCGCAGCCCGCGACTATGCTCTCGAGGCCGCGGAGAACAAAATTTGCACTGCCCAGTTTTAGACGCCGCGGCCCGCGACAGTTCCTTCACCGTGGCCGCGGCGAACATAAATTCGCAGACGAGCAGCACTTCAGAGCAGGCTTTCCCGCGGCCTCGGGGGTTGGTCGCAGCCGCGGAGCTTCTTCGCCGCGGCCCGCGAGATGCTCCGCGGCCCGTAGAGGCCGCGACGTGCAAAAAAATAAAGGGCAGATTTTAGATTCGTTTTCATTATGTTCTAAGCTAGGTTTTGTTTTTTTTCTCGTACGAAATAAATTCCAGAACCCATATTTTTCTCTTGGGGATCAATCTTGAGGGTGAAAACTTAGAGATTTGACTCTTGGATTCGGTTGTTCTTGTTTTGACATTGGATTCATTAATCGTAAGCTTTACTTTCGTTTTCTTTTTGATTGATATGGCTTTGATTACTGAATATGTTGATGTTGAATGCATAATGAGTAGCTAAATTCATTAGCTAGGGGTAGGGGATTATCGTTCCGGTTCAATTTCGTTTAAATGCTTGATAGTTGCTCATCTTTTCGAGTTGTGCTTAACCTAGGGTTTAGATGTTTGATCACCACCTTAATCTAATTAATTGATTTTGCAACCGAAAGGGGATAAATCGTTCGATCTAGGCTCGTTAAGAATAGGCTTGTTCGGTAACGTATTGTCTATGTGCTAATTGATTCGTTAATGATTTGCTTATGTTTATTCTCTTGTTTCGTGAGATATTGAGAATGAATCTCTAGATAAGTTAGTTTTTCGAGTCCTTTAGTCGAGTAATTGATTGCTCGTTAAATGCATTGAAAACCAGAAGCGAAATCCCCGATACCCTAGCTCCTTAAATCATAATTGTTCTTCGTCCTTCCTTGCTACTTTTCTTGCTTTATTTAATTATTGCAGTAGTTGATAAGTCAAAACTCATCCAATTATTTGAATTAGATTGTTTAGGAATTTTATTTCTTTTATTTTTTTTAATTGTGCTTGAATAAACGTGCTTAATAATCCGGCTAACCTTCCTTGTGATACGACCCGGTGTTCGAATATCTCGATTCTGCTCCGGTAAAAATATACACAACAAATTGGCGCCGTTGCCGGGGAAGGTTTAGGATTATTTTGTGCGCCTATTCATTTTGTTTTTAGTGTTTCTCTTTGTTTCTCTTGCTTAGTTTTATAGTTCTTGTTTTTTTTTTGTTTAATCTAGTATTTATTCTTTTGTCTATCATTGGTGCTCGTAACCATTGTTGGTTTTAGTGTATGCGTACCAGGAGTGGATGCAAACTGCTATCTCCGATCAACAAATCAGTCAACGAGAGCCTGAGAGAACTACTGGAAGAGAACACTCTCGAATCTAACGAAGGAGACAATCCCTCTCCGAAGTTGTCTGAAGGTAGCAACTCCAATATGGGTGAACAGCAGCAGCAACCGCCCCCCAATACTCTCCGAACTTTAGCCCAACCGGTTATTGGGCCAATCACTTCATGCATTCGTCTGCCAGATGCTGCACGGAATTATGAGCTTAAAATGATCCACTACAACCAGATGCCTGCATTCCACGGGCTCCCAAGCGAGGACCCACTCAACTTCATCAGGGAATTCTACAATGTCCTCAACACTTTCCCTCTTAATGACCTAAATGACGAGCAGTTGAAGCTGAGGTGTTTTCCAGAGACATTGAAGGACCGGGCCAAGGCCTGGTTCATGACACTTGCACCTGGCTCTCTCACTACATGGACCGAGGTTTACACCAAGTTCATTGGGAAGTATTACTCCCATCAAAAGACCCAGGAGCTTCAGTCACAGATCATCTCATTCGCTCAGTTACCGAACGAGTCTCTTCATGAGGCATGAGAGCGGTTCAAGGACCTCCAACGGCAGTGCCCCCATCACAACCTCTCTCCAGGGCTACTTATGAACTGCTTCTACGATTCCCTCCACCAGAACCTGCAGTATATGGTTGACAATGCAGTAGGAGGGGATATTGGAGCAAAGACAGCTGATGAGATGTTTGAAATATTTGAGACGATGAGCACTAACTCGTCGCAGAAGAGCACCCGAGGAAGGAGAGCGATTGTGATCGAGGTCGGTGCAAGCAATGATTTGGTGGCCCAACAGCTAGCTTAGCTTACAGAGTAGATGAGGTTGCTTACCGCACGAGGATCCCAGCCGATTAATACATTTGCTATTGAGACATGTGGGGCGTGTGGAGTCCCAGGGCATAGGTCTGAAGTATGCCCCTCATCATTCAAGCAGGATTCTAGAGAGCAGTATGCGGATGCCAGTGCCTTACAAGGATACTAGAACAGGCCAGTCAATGACCCATATTCAAATCGTACAATCCAGGATGGCGAAACCACCCAGCTTTCTCATGGTCAAATAACTCGAACACCCTTCAGCCACCACGTCCTAACTTCATGCTGCAGCAACCTCGACCCAACTTTTTACCCCGTCTGAACTACCAGCCACAGCAGCAGCAGCAGAGTAGACCGGGACCAGGGTCGAGTTTGAACCTCCAAGACGATGTTGCCAAGATTCTACAGCTGATGGCAAACAGAGAGCAGCAAGATGTCAATCAGGATGCATCCATCAAGCGCATCGAGACACAGTTAGGCCAACTGGCTGCTCGGGTCGGGACTATTGAAACTGAAATGAACAAAGACAAGTTACCTAGTCAGCCCGAGCAAGCTAAAACTATCACTGTGCTCAGGAGCGGGAAAGAAGTGGACAATAAAGTGTAGATGCCCGAGCCCGAGGATCAAGAGACTCATTCAGAAAAGATCAAGGAAACAGAATCCGGGGAGGCGTCAGATGAGATGGTGCTACACAAGTCGCCGAATCCATACAAGCCGCGCATTCCTTTTTGGGACAGACTTAAGAACGAGAAGCAAGAGAAGAAGTTCCGTGATCTTTTCAGCATGCTCTCCAAGGTGAATGTCAACTTGCCACTCCTCGATGTGATAAAGAATATGCCATCTTATGGCAAGTTCTTCAAGGATTTGGTGACCAAGAAGAGGAAGTTTGAGGATGGGGAGAAGGTGGTTTTTTATGAGGCGGCAAGTGCCGTGCAGCACGACTTGCCCAAGAATGAGCGTGACCCTTGTGGTTTCATTATCCAGATAGCCTTGTGAAACGGGAAGGTAGCCTCGGGGATGCTTGACCTAGGGGCCGGAATTAATCTCATGCCCTTCTCGATTTTTCAGAGGCTGGGCCTTGGGGATTTGAGGCCAACTCGCATGTGCCTCCAGTTAGCAGACCGTTCCATCAGGTACCCCAAAGGAGTAGTCGAGGATGTTCTCATGAAGGTGGGTAAGCTTATCATTCCAATGGACTTCGTTGTTCTGGATGTCGGGGATGTGCATGAGAATGGGAAGGACCACACCATCTTTCTCGGGAGACCTTTTATGGCGACGACTAATACCCTCACAGATGTGAAGAATGGTACTCTGAATATGACGGTTCTGGGGGAGTCGGTGTCTATTTCTGTCCGAGGGGCCATGTCTTCATCTTCTGTTAATTTTATATAAGAATCTGCTTTCATTGATATTGCTGACCCTTTTGTCGATGAGAAGGTGTTGCAGGAGTTCGAGGAAGTATCATTGCTGGTTTTCGAGGACGAGGAAGAGCCTACTGTGGAGCTTTTTGAAGTAGTAGAAGGTCATACCCGAGCTGAGACGACACTTGAGCTTAAGGAGCTGCCCAAGCACCTTAAGTATGTTTTTTTGGATGATGCCCATCAGAAGCCGGTGATCATTTTTGCGGAGCTCGACAGAGAGGAGGAAGAAGAGCTTATAGCCATGCTCCAAAAGAATCAGAGAGCAATCGGATGGAGCTTAGCAGACATCAAGGGGATCAGCCCCTCTACATGCATGCACCAGATTATACTGGAAGAGGGAGCCAAGCCGTTTCGCGATAGCCAACGACGGCTAAACCCGAATATGATGGAGGTAGTAAAGAAAGAGGTGTTGAAGTTGTTTTCTGAGGGGCTGATATATCCGGTGGCGAGCAGTGAATGGGTCAGCCCCATTCATGTGGTGCCAAAGAAGGGAGGCATTACCGTGATTGAGAATGAAAAGAAGGAGTTGGTCCCCACTCGCATCACTACAGGGTGGCGCATGTGCATAGACTATAGGCGACTGAACGCTGTGACCAAGAAGGACCACTTCCCATTGCCATTTATTGACCAGATTCTTGACCGTCTCTCGGGCCATCAGTTTTACTGCTCCTTGGATGGACTTTCTGGCTACTACCAAGTGGCCATTGCACCAGAGGATCAGCCCAAGACGACATTCACATGCTCCTTTGGCACCTTCGCTTTCAGACGGATGCCTTTTAGCCTATGCAATGCCCCAGGCACATTTCAGAGGTGCATGTTCTCCATCTTCTCAGATATGCTTGAGGACTGCTTGCAGGTATTCATGGACGACTTCTCTATATTTGGTAATTCTTTTTCCCATTGTCTTTGAAATTTATCTAGAGTCCTTGAACGTAGCATTGAGTCCAATCTGACCTTGAGTTGGGAGAAGAGTCATTTTATGGTTAGAAGTGGAGTTGTCTTAGGTCATATTTTTTCTTGTAGGGGGATTGAGGTCGATAAGGCCAAGGTGGATGTTATTGAAAAACTTCCCCCTCCTGTGAATTTTAAGGGGATTAGGAGTTTTTTGGGGGCATGCAGGGTTTTATAGGCGATTTAAAGATTTCTCTAAGATTAGTCAGCCGTTGTGTCATTTGCTTGCCCAAGATGTGCCATTTGTATTTGATGATGCTTGTTTGTGTGCTTTTAATGAATTGAAGAGCAAACTTGTGAGTGCCCCGATTGTTATTGCCCCTGATTGGTCGATTCCTTTTGAAATTATGTGTGATGCATCTAATCTTGCTGTGGGCGCCGTTTTGGGTCAACGAGTTGATAAGTTGCTGCGAGTGATTTATTACGCTAGCTTGACCCTTAATGGGGCCCAACAGAATTACACTACCACCGAGAAAGAACTTCTAGCCGTGGTATTTTCTCTTGAAAAATTTATATCATATATTTTGGGTTCTAAAGTGATTATCCACTCTGACCATGCGGCTTTGAAGTACCTTTTGAGCAAAACTCATTCTAAACCACGGCTCATCCGGTGGATCTTGTTGTTGCAAGAGTTTGATGTTGACATTAGAGATAGGAAGGGGTCCGAGAATGTAGTTGTTGATCACTTGTCACGCATAGTACCATCTGAATCATCATCTTCATTGATTATGCACCATTCTATTAATGATACTTTTCCTTATGAGCATGTGCATGCGGTGTCTAAAAGTGCTTGGTACTCTGACATTGTGAATTACTTGTGTTGTGGAAAATTGCGGCCTAATCTCTCTTCCCAAGAGAGAGCGTTTTGTTTTGTTGTGCAGAAGTTATTTCTGGGATGATCCATTCCTCTTTAAGATGGAAAAAGACGAGATTCTCAGAGGTGTGTGCCCGAGGAAGAGCAATCGGATGTTCTCGCTTTTTGCCACGAACTCAATTGTGGAGGACGGAAGACCACCTTTAAAGTCCTCCAATCAGGTTTGTTTTGGCCAACTCTCTTTAGAGATGCTCATAGTTTTTGCAAATCTTGTGATAGATGCCAAAGACTTGGGAACATTGGTTCTATGAATGAAATGCCCCTTGTGAACAATTTACAAGTTGAAATTTTTGATGTTTGGGGTATTGACTTTATGGGACCATTTCTTTAAATCTTTTGGTTTTGAATATATTCTTCTTGCCGTGGATTACGTGTCCAAGTGGGTTGAGGTCATCCCCACACGGACATGTGATGCTAATGTGGTTATCAAGTTTTTGCGAGGACATATTTTGAACATGTCCGGTTTTCCACGGGCTATTGTGAGTGATGGAGGGAAGCATTTTTGCAACCGTGTCTTTGAAAAGCTGATGAAGAAATACGGTATTTCTCATAAGGTGGCCACTCCTTATCATCCTCAAACATCAGGCTAGGCAGAAACGAGTAACAAGCAGATAAAGACCATTCTCGAGAAGACAGTGAATTCGTCTAGGAAGGATTGGTCGAGTCGGCTTGACGATGCACTGTGGGCCCAAAGGACAGCTTACAAAGGAGTTCTAGGGATGAGCCCTTTTCGGCTAGTCTATGGAAAATCGAGCCACCTACCGGTTGAGATTGAGCACAAGGCATTTTGGGCAATCAAAAAGGTGAATTTTGACCTTGATGCAGCCGGGCGAGAGAGGATGTTACAGCTCTCGAAACTCGACGAATTGAGGAATGAGGCTTACGAGAGTGCAATGATTTACAAGGACAAAGTGAAGAAACTTCACGATGCTACTATTGTCCGTAAGAATCTCGCGGCTTGAAGGTACTTCTATTTAACTCCCGCCTTCGTCTCTTTCCCAGAAAACTTAAATCATGCTAGAGTGGGCCGTATATCATTGATGAGGTACTATCTTTCGGAGCCATCCGACTTCGTAATCCAGCTAATGGCGACTTATTCGTGGTCAACGGGCAGAGAGTGAAACCATATTTCGATGGAGTGTTCGTAGAGCGGCATGTCGAGACTGTCAATCTCGGCGACCCAGTCTACGCTTGATCGAGACAACACGAGTATCCTTTGTACTGCTGTATATTTGTTTTATTTTCTTCTCTTTAAAACAAAAATTAATTAGTCGCCGCGGCCCGCGGGCAGTTTCTTCGCCGCGGCCGCGGCAAACAATTGGCGTCTACAGATATCATGTTTCAGCACAACTTTGGTTGCGGCCTCAGAGGTACGCCACGGCCGCGGAGATAGGTCGCGGCCGCGGAGATTTTCTTAGCCGCGGCCGCGGCGACAAAAGGGACCGTAACCCACAACTTCTGCTTAGATTATCTCGCGGCCGCGGAGTCACGTCGCGGCCCGCGGCGAAGAAAAAGGTCGTGGCGATGGTTAAGTCGCGGGCCACGAGATGCACGATTAAAGGCTACCTTGATCAGATTTTTGGCATTCTGCATCTATTCCAAAACCCTACACAAACAAGCGAAATTTCTTGCTCAAAATACACACCGGGCTCGTCGATTTTTCTCCATAAAATCTTCACAATCTCGAGTTTTTAGCATCCTCGTCCAAATTCTATCATATCCTTGCAATTTTGGGGCCGAAATTCGCCAACCCTGAGCCGTCCGCGACTTGGCTCCATTGCCGGCGTCTTCTCCACCTTGTGAGTCGCCGTCGTCGTCTCCGACCAGACAGTCCTTTTCCCAGCGGTTCATCTCCGTCCCTATTAGCAACTCGAACGGATTTCTGTCCACCCTCAACTCCGAGCTGCAACTCGCACGGTTCAACATATTTGGGTCTCGATTGTCCGGTAACCGTGATCCTAACTCCTACTCCAAAATTTTGAGTTTTGTGATTGGTTGGTGGATTTTGTACTGAGATTAAACAAACCTTGGGTCTCCACCATTATCATCTTCTCCAAAGCTTGAACACCACATTTGCGCCCGCAAGGTGTTTGTCAAATTGCCCGAGAGACCAAATGGGCAAGACTCCGATATGCCCCACTAAGAAGAAAACCACCCAAGAGCCGGCTAAAAAGCGGAAAGCGGGCGAATCTTCTTCCCGAGATGCACCTGCGGTTGGTGAATGGGATGACCTTTTGGATCAATATAGTGCCCCGTTTCCGATTTACTCTCGGAAAGAGGGCGAGATTTATGCCCGCCTCTCGCAAAAGGAAGTGGTGAGGCCGAAAGCAGTGGATTGGGACCTCCTTAACGATTTGGGCATTCTCGAGGACGTGATGAAGTACCTCAAGGTCCTTAACTTAACCGAGTATGCCAAGATCGAACACACATCGCATCGCGGCCTTATGCTTGAGTTTTTCAGCTCATTTGTTCTCCCTGATGGGAACGAATATTTCACTTGTCGGCTTCAGGGGAAGGATTTTACAGTGGACAACGCCGTCATGAAACAGGTTTGCGGGTTCACCATTGCCGGTACGCGTAGCAAGGCCATCAACTTCGACGCCCAAAAGAGTTGGGCCGAGCTCTCCCCACATACGACTTGGGACTCCGCCGGCATCTCCAGTGGGCTTATTCAGGACCTGGCCACTGCTGTAGTGCATCTCCAATATGCTACAACATTTCTGAAAAAAAGAGGCGAACAAGGTCAGTGAGGTCGAACTTTTTCTCTTATGGGCGATGAGAGCGGGAGTGCGAGTGTGTTCCATGACCTACTTGCATAACACCTTGCAAGAGATTGCACGCAATCGGCATGGAGCACCGGCCCTTGGTCATTTTATTACGGCACTCGCCCGTCACTTCGAAGT
>CACSLK010018711.1:9015-22395 GCA_902706635.1 Striga hermonthica | reverse complement strand
TTTTCTTTAGGGATATGAACTATATGGTGTTGTATTTTTTTACTATTAAGTCATTTTAGAGTTGTCGGTATGTTGTTTCAGTGGATCTCCAAATTAAATTTCTGGTCTTGTTTGTTGTTGGAATTTTAATCCGAAGTGCTGAAATCATGTGATTATTGGTTGTTACAGTTTTAGTGTCAATCATCAAGAGTAAGAAGTTGGGATTTGTTGTGAATAATTTTGTATATATTGCATCATCTCACAAGAAACATGCTGATATTGTTTCCTGTTGCATCATATTATGTAATATCTCTTATATGCTAATAGTAATATCTCTTACATCAATCCCGATAGGCTTTGTTCCAGCTTCTAAGGTATATTTTGGTTTGTTCCTTTTGTTTTTCCTTGTTTCGAAAAATCTTGATTATTAATGTGTTGTGCAATCTATGTTAAATGAATTGCTTCTACTTGTTTGTTTTCCGTGTTATTTTTTTTTTCTTGCCTCTTCATCTTAATGAACAATTTAAAAAGACACGGAAAAATTGCTACAACATCCTTTCAAGATTCTTAAATGAATCAATAATTACCAATACCCTCTTTCGAAGTGGGCTTCATCTGATGTTCTGACCAACTGAGATAGAGGAAACTGGAGACTCGAGGTAAGAAAGTGCGTATGTAGCAATAGGAGCATATTAGTATGAATAAATGATGGGTTTTCCACTAAAAATAAAAAAGACACAATATATGTGAACAAGTGTAACATACGAAGTTACAACAACTTATGACAAATTTTTTACTGAAGTTTTACACGGGGTGTTAGACCGCCGTGCGTGCACGGCGTGAGCAAATCTAGTATATATATATATTGAAAACTGAAATTGTATTTGAGCACTTGTGGTTGTTCTTTCTTTTCCCACAGAAACAACTCTTTCTTTCTATTTTTCAATGGGAGAACCTTTATATATATATATATATATATATATAGAGTTAGGATCATATGAGAAAGGTGCCTAGGGAAAGAAATGAGAATAAATCTAGATCATTGGATACATCATATCGATGGTCAAGATGAAGTCATATTTTGATAATTAAAGTCAAATTCGTGGTGGCAGTTCTGTAATTAAATGTCATATGTTGGTCAAAATTATATCAATAGGGGCATTAATGTAATATCACAAAATAATAAAATCAATAGTCCCACCCATACCCTCTCCTCTCTCCTCTCTCTCTCTCTCTCTCTCTTCCTATCGTGCTCTCTCTCCTCTCTCCCCCTTCCATCTCAGTCCTCCGCCTATCTTCACCGACCAGCCGCCGCGCCTACGCCGTGACCCGCCACTACAACCACTTCGCTCCTCCACCTACCCTCACCAGCCCGAGTCGCGCCGCCTCCGTGCCTCAATCGCCTGCAAATAGAGAATGCAACAATGTACGGGACTCCAGCGAAAAAGCCGACGACTATGACATCGGTTACCAGTCTCGGCGGAATCCTCTACCGACCTTCTCAGCGCCGCCATAGTCTCGTCGGCGTTATCAGTCTCGGCGGAGTCCTCTACCGACCTTCTCGCCGCCGCCAATGTCTCGTCTGTGTCCCATCATACCTAGCCTGTTGTTGTTGTCTTCTCCGACGAGATGCGTGACAGAGACTTTCAATTTATTTTTTTTTTCGGGTAGCAGGAGACGGGAATGGTTCATGGGAGGAGAGGATGTATGTGGCGGCATTTGTACCGGCGACGACGGGTCCGGTGGATGTTGGCGGTGGATGAGGGATTTTTTTTTATGTCTGTTAATATTGGGGCATTTTTTTGGAAATTTGATATTGTTAGAGGACTTATATGCAATTTATTAAAAAAATGCATAATAATTAAATGCACAACCATGTTACAAGAGATGCACGATAATGGTTTCATGAATGGCACGTCTACATCTGATTCAGGGGCCTAAGCCCTGAAATTGGAATGCTTTACTCTTACTCTTTGGGTTCGTCAAATCGGAATTCCCGTACAGGAGTAGGGTTTGGCCTTCTCCTTCGCTATAGAGTTCGTCGTCGCCGGTGGATGTTGGCGGTGGATGAGGGTTTTTTTTTTATTATGTCTGTTAATATTGGGGCATTTTTTTGGAAATTTGATATTGTTAGAGGACTTATATGCAATTTATTAAAAAAAATGCATAATAATTAAATGCACAACCATGTTACAAGAGATGCACAATAATGTCTCAATGCTTGCACATTAAAGAAATATGCACAATATTTTGGATTCTTTGCTGTTTGAATACTCCCAGTTTGAGTCAAGCTCCAGAAATTCAAGCCAAGTAATATTTTAGTATCAATATTAGTATCTAATAAGTAATTTACACAATATGGATAATTAAATTTCTAAAAAATAAAGACGATGTTGAACTATAATAACTAGATGTTAACAGAAAAAATAAACAATTGAACTGATATATAAAGATTCGAACATAAAATTTTAGATTGATCAGTGTCGATCGCAATTGTGCAATTTGACAAACATTACTATGCAACTCATTTAATACTATTGTGCACGGTTTTGGTTGCTATTGTGTAGTTTGAATCGACCGAAATTTTGTCCCAAACCAAATTGAAACCGTGCTGGATTACTTGGTATATTTGGTCGGTTAACCAAAATACTTATATAATTTCAAAAAAAATTACTTTTATATTAAAACATAATTTGTAGTTTAATATCTAGTACTTTTTATATTTTTTTGGCTAAAAAATAAATAATATTCTTACATAAAAATATGGAAAACGTGAAGATGCCAATAATAATAATAATAATAATAATAAAAATAATAATAATAATAATAATAATAATAATAATAATAATAATAATAATAATATATTGTCTTTTACGGCCAATTCAATTATTTCGGTTATTTAAAAAAAATCAATCTGATATCGAACTGAAATAACCGATATTTTTTAAAATAAAAACTAATAATCGAATCGAAATATACAAAATCGATCCGAAATTTTTTGTTAAGTCGGTTTCGGTCGTTATTTTGCAACCTAATAGTTATTGATGTGCAATTTATCTATCAATATTATGCACTCGTAACACATAAAAGTGCAATAATAATAATAATAATAATAATAATAATAATAATAATAATAATAGTAATAATAATTTTATCTAGTTCGGTCGGTATTCGGCTTTGAACTGAAATAATTTTTGTATTTAATATTTATTTTATTAATTTAATTAACAAGTGCATTTATTATGCTAAAGTGCAATCTATCTAACACAAAAGTGCAACCCGTGAGTTATTAATGTGCAATATGTCCAATAAATTTTTAATATTTTATATTATTTTTATTTAATATTTTATATTATTTTGAAAATGATGTAATATATGTATGTATAAAAATATTTAAAAAATAATAATGATGTAATATCTCCTTGGTTTGAATTAATAATCTGTAGGTGTACAATAGTTTATTTATTTATTTATTTATTTTTATTCACAAATAATTCAATTACTTTTCACTTTTGCACAAAAAAAGGAAAAAAAAAATCAATATTTACAATTCAATCCCTTCAAATAATCTAATTCTCACATGAAAACCCCCAATCCCAAATTGATTTTCAGCACGTATACGACAGCGAGATTTCGAGCGCGGCCGGGTGGCGACGATGAGGAGTGGTTTACGCCGCAGTGTCAGTCGATGGTCGTCGAGCTCTTGCTCAAGCTCCACCACACGCCGCCGCCTCTGTGCGAGCGGGCTCCGCAATCCCTGAAGATGATGCCACTGCTAGAGGATGATAATGACGGACATGGCGGGGCTGGCGCGACGTCGACTGGTTTAGCGGCGGCGACCTCAATGGGTTTTGCGGCAACGACGGCGGCGATTTCGCGGCTGGGGACGTCAACCAGACATGATTCCGGTGGGAGGCGGGACGACGGCGCCGTCGTGGATGTCCGACGGAATTACTGTATGTGTGACTGTGTGTTGAGCCGTCTGGGGATGTTCGGTGAGTGCAAGTTTGAAGGTGTGTGTTGTGTGTGTGAGAGAGAGAGAGAAAAAAAGGGTGGGGTGGTGTGCGTGGGGTGGCGTGGGTGTGGGGTGGATTTTGGAGTGATTGACGGGTTGCAGTTGAGAGTTGGCAGGAGATTAAATATTATGTGGGGGTCCACCTTTATGTGTGTTGTGTAGAAAATTACCACAATATCCTTAATAAAGGTATAATTATAGATCTTTATTTAACCATTAGATCATTCGATCTAATGACTACGATTCATTCTCATTTCTTTCCCTGAGCACCATTCTCACCGGAGCGTGACCCTATATATATATATATATAATAGTTGTCTTACGCCGTGCACACATGGCGAACACAAATTTAGTATAAAAATGTAGTGAAAATTTTTCGTTTATTGTAGCTCAGTTGTTGCTTCTCTTTTTTGGACAGTTGTTGCAACTCTTTACATATATTATGTCTGTTATGCTGATGTCTCAAGATTCTTTTTCATATTATTGCTATTATTCCCTACTCATTTTCAAACAAATCTTAAGCGCCACATATTAAATATGCAAATCCTTCATTTACCACAAATAATAATAATAATAATAATAATTTGGAATACATTGCAAGCAACTGTACATGGTTCTTAGTTTTCATTGGTTCAATGTGTTGACTTTACATCCTTGTTTTTCTCTTTTTGCATGGTCTCATAAACAAATGCACCACAACAAAATAAAATTGAGGCAAAAAATAATTTTTTCAATCTTATTAGTATCACCTTTTCAGTAACAGTAACGTTCAAATAAATGTGGTGGAGAGTAATAGCACAAAGATACCTGCAGGCGAAAAGAAACAGAAGTTATCAACCGAAAAATATGAAGTATCTAAACTGTTGAGACTAAGAGGTAGCAGTAATTTGGCGGTGCACGTACAACCGGTCCTAATTTGATTTATAAAGTTAAAACATTTAGTAACCGAGATATTATTTGCTCTTTTGTAGTTGTAAAAACAGTCCTCTCCATAATAAAGTGCCGTTAAATCACAACCAATGCTGCAGACCCTAAAACTTCAAACCATGGCTTCCTTACCAACAATACTTCGAATAACTATTAAATTCTACTAACAAATCGTTAGAACCATTCCCCCTATCAACAATATACTTCCTTGAATCCGCAAACTTCAACAATATATACTTCCTTGAATCCGCCAACTCCAAGTGCACGAGCTTCTTCTTTAATTAAGCCAATGGTGGTCCCAATAGTCACCTATGACAATTGCAAACAATGAAGGGGCGAATAATTTCAAATAAGAATTAAGGTTTTCTGCATCTAACTGAAAAATAATCACCCAAAAATAATTTCGAACATATCATGCGATAATTGCACAAGCATAAGCCATAGCTTGCTCTTTCGGTAGTAACGTTTTATGAGTATCCATGACACGTTTAAGACGAACCCTTCTTATGACAAACAAACCAATGTCCCAGCTGTTAGATCATAATAGCATGACAACATTTTCCATGACATAATATGAAAAATATATTTAGTTACCTTGAATTTTCTCTAGGTGCAGCCCCGTGATCTTCTTCTTCAGAGATTTACTATAAAAACCATGATAGATCTAGAATTAGTTAAAGATAGAAAAAAAATATTACCCACTGTTTAATGCAAGTTAAAATGCCTTTGAAGAACTACTTGCCTTTTTCATATTCCCATTGGCCGACACGCTTTCTAAAAGCACAGCAGGTTTAATTTGTAAATCAACATAAGAAGCATAACGAAACTTATCTATAATAATAATAATAATAATAATAATAATAATAATAATAATAATAATAATAACCAATTTGAGAAATATGGGGGTGTGATAAAATCCCACAATGTGAAGTATATATTTTATTCGATTATATTATGTCGTGGCGAATAGAAATCAGGAACGAAGGCGATAAGAGGGGGATCATACTCTGCTAGTACTCCAGCTGTCTGCATCAAAGAATGGTGATAGTGGACTTGAAGTTGATACCCATCATCCACTGATGCATCAACCAGTAAATTAACCTGATGTGAGAATTGCGGGGCAGAAAAACTTAAATAATAGACTTAAATCATAAACATTACTACACACAAACTTATTAACATCTTGTAACTAAAAGTAGGAATACATTGGAGACAAACAAGCTCTAGTAGGAATATATTTACATGAAAAAGTTTCAGTTCGCTTTTGGGACATTTTTAAACATCCATTTCAAATCACTACAAATCAAAAGTACCTCACAATATTCACATGTTTCACATTTTTCAAAATAGACTTGTTTAGATAAAGCTGCCACTTTTTATTTCAGCTCTCTATACAAACTGTCAATTTTTTTAATATATTTTTTCATTAAACAACACATAAACTATTTTTTGGGGGAAAAAATATAATCAGAAACACTTTTTAAGAATTTGTAAGACCTGCAAAACCACACTGAAGTTTGAACCAACTCATAAGGGGTTATTTCAAGGTGAAAAACTGATTGTTGCTCACCTTGGAAGTTCACCTCTGGCACCTCGTATCTCGGCAGCCACCTCAGCAGATTCGCTCCTTCTCTCTCACATCCTCCGGCAAACCAGAAATAAATATCGTCCGCGCCTAGAAAAAATAGGAAAGCATGAGCCAACATCACCCATCAATAATCACTTACAAAAATTACAGATCATCTAAGTTACCCTTTTCGGAGATTAACGAAATGGAAATTGAAATAAAAAACAAGAAGCTGGTGAACATGTTTATAAACAAATAGAAGGTTCTCATTGAATTTGCTTCAAAGCTCGTAATCACAACAAATCTAGCACAAAATGAACAATATTGTGGAGTAAGACAACTTATCATGGGATAAAAGAAAAAGGGGTAGAGTAAAAGGGGTCCTCCAGAAGAACAACATGACATCCAAATACTGGTCCTCAATTCCAGTAAAGAAATGTGTCCTGTGCAAATAGAAACATTAATTACAATACTTATATCTTATCTATAGATCCAAATATTGACAATAAAATTGTTAGAATTGAATTTCTTTGCTAGAACCGACCACAAAGAGACAGTTACGTATCTTGTTTCTTGTCCACCATATGACGCTTTTCTTCTCAAAGAGAAAGCCCTAATTCAGACCCGAAATCCCATAGGCAATTCACATCGTGCTAAAATATGAGGGAAAAATTAGACCCAAATCATTTGCTAGGTAAGAAATTCCTAGAAAAACCCATTTCAATTGAAGTTCAATTTTCCCCCAATTTCAATTGAAGTTCTTATCAACCTAATTCAGAATCTCCAATGAAAAGCAAGTCGAGAAGCACTTTATGGTGGTGGTGTGGGGCCTTTTCTAGCAAAAGACGACAGATGTATAAAGGAAGCTTGCTGCAGAATAATCGATGCTCTTTCTCTCCTTTCTCTTGGAAGAAGAATCCGTTGTTGAATCAGTTTCCAGTGGTGGAATTCCGTCTCCTATGTTTGGTTCAAAGGAGGGGAGGGAGGGGAGGGGAGGGGATTTACTGGAACAGAACGGAGGGGAGGGGAAGGGAAGAGAAGGGAGGGAAAATAATTTATCTTGTTTGGATGGATTTTGTAGGAGGGGAAAGTAGATGGGAGGGGAGGGAAAATAATGTTAAAATGACAAATATATCTTTAATGATGTAAGGAACAAAAAATAAATAAAATAATTCACAATAAGGTCAAAAGGGTAATTTGTTGTTAATTTTTTCCCTCCCCTCCAAATTCCCTCACTTTTGGAGGGGAGCACATTTTCCTTTGGGAGGAGGGAATTGAAGGGAAAATTCAAACCCTCCCCCTTACAAAAACTTGAACCAAACAAAAGGAAAATAAAAATTTCCCTCCCCTCCCCTCCCCTCCTTTTCTCCCGAACCAAACATAGGCTAAAGGAGCGATCTCTCCCTCAAAGCAAAGTAGAACAAGGGACAGAAATTTCTTGAGTTTGTGATTGAGATTCACGTGTGGAAGAGATTTTGCCTGTGGAGAGAAATTGCATTTGATTTGGTCTTTTGAGGTGATAATTAGCGTGTGAGAGATGCAATCTTCCGCAAGAAGCCATACAAAGGTAAAATTACGATATCAGCCCAAAGACAAATAATAAGAGAATGGCATAACCGTAATTTAAAAGGGACACTTGTCAACTTCTTAAGCCAACAAAAGTGAACACGTGTCGCCACCACAACCGCCCTAACTCGTTTATAAGATATATAAGAGATAAGATATATATATATATATATACTAGTTTGGCTCACGCCGTGCATGCACGACGGTCTAACACCCAGTGTAAAACTACAGTGAAAATTTGTCATAAGTTATAGCAGCTTCTATTCTAGCGTATATTGCAATTGTTCACATATATCCATAAGAAATCAAGTTCGAAGTCAATTTATTAAGTTTTTTTATTAATTAACAAAAGCGTTAATATTTTTTTAAATTTGTTTTGTGCGTTTGATTGGCAATTTATAGTTGAGGGTAATTAGTTTTGTAAGCAATGGGCCGAGTTTAAACAAAACAAAGAGTAAATGATTGATTTTTTTTTTTTTAATCTTTATGATTGTCCGTGTGTCATGTGTATGAAAATTGTCATACTAATTTTCCAGCATCAATTGCAGTATACATATATTCCACTTATTGAATTTGGAGATTCCAAATTTCAATTAACAAAGCTGCACATTTATAATAAATAAATTTGCACTGTTTTTGAATGAACGTTGAATATGTTGCAGTTAGCCTATTAATTATTTAGGCATGTAATTAATTTATAATCAAATTATGCGCTACATTACAAAAGTATATTTTTTCACTGATATTACTTTTAATATATAGGTATCATGCTAACATTTGTACTTGCAATGTATAACAAAAAGAATGACAATTACAACAGTTTTACAACATTAGTATATTAGAATCAACAGTGACAGCTACTACTAAAACATTAAGATAATTTCATTTTACCTCCAATGTCTCAGTTAAAAGTCACACAATATGAAAGATCTACTCCAGCACAATTTGGAATGGCGACAGTTGATTAGTGCAAGCCACATAATAGATTAGTGCTAAAGTTGGATTATAACAAACATTATATTTTAACTTTGAATGTTCTCATCTCATTGGGTATGATTATAAACATGCAAAAAGATTCTTCGACAATAGCATTGCTACTCAAAAATTCTCTCATAATACCATTCTGCATGAGTTTATTCCCATGACTGAATTATCTCATCTTTATATTTAGCATTTGCAATTTGTATGACTGCTTTGGTGGTGTTGCTAGAGTTGCTTTCAATATGCGTGCTCTAAAAATTCATAAAAATTGGCTGCATCAAAATGATTATCTTTAAAAAATGAGAAAAATTCAAGAATGTTGATTCGTGCTTGTAATATAATTTTATGGTAATTTTGCATAATGTATGCACTTTCAATTAGATGACCATGCTTGTCCAAATAAGCAAAGAAAATGAGCTTTTTGAAAAAAAACATCGACGACTCCATGTTAAATAACAAAGACAAATTCCAACAACTTCCGGCCAAAAAACAAAAACTATTTTTAAAAATTTGAAAGCTAAAGAGTTCTCAGAGATGTGGGAACCTGAAAAAAAAAAAAATTAGCTTTTGGCATAATTCCTTTTTGCCAAGGCATGTGAGAAATCAAGCTGAACAAAAACACAATTTATTTCAAATTAGTATTTGTGAAACACCTGTTAACATTAAGTTTTTTTTTTTATAAAATAGAATGTAAAATTGCTACAAAGTATTTAACAAAACTAACAATAGCATATGCTAGGCCTTCTAATTATTTCACTTTACATTTGTAAAGTTACACTTATTTCTTGAAACCAGAAAATAGTTTGTCAAAGACTCAAATATACCTTTTTGAAGTGAATATGGAAGAAAAGTTAGAAATTTAAAATTAAATATCCATTTAAACCATTTTACCATCATATAAATGATATTTGGCCCCCACTGAACAAAAATTCCTACAACCAACATTCGCCAATAAGCACAATTCATACTTCTGTGTGTACCTTGTTTATCTCGGTGAAATGAGTGTTCTCTTTTTGCCTGGAAAAAATAATAGCCCTTAAATAATTCTTGACAATGAGCAGCAAATATGCATATATGCAGATGTACATAGTAATTAACAAAGTATGAGTTTTAGTTAACAAAATTAAACTGAAGAGGAAGAAACTGGATTTGTCCTTCTTAACCACGTTAATATCTCTTAGTAAGTAGTTTCAAACCGCTCAATAGAAGCTGGTGTCTAGGAACTTCAATTACAACAAGTCCTAAAAAGATAAGAACTTCAATTACAACAATATGTCATAGTCGTTGTCACCCTCGTCCATAGAGCTTATGATACAAGACGTCTCTATTCCATAAACTTCATTCATTCACCATCCGTGTGAAGCAATGTTAAAATACATGAAATGTAATACATGCAGGACAAGAAAACAAAAAATAGATGTGAAAACTAAACTACCACTGTGAAGCAAAACTTTCGTAACGCCGAGCCAACCAATACAATCTCCCAGTTACTTCAACAACAAGAAGCCCAAACAAGAATTGGATTTTGAAAAAATAAAAATAAAAATGATTTTACACATCTCACAATGTTGAATCACACTAATGTTAATACATCCACGGGAAACCTCGCTTTATTCTTGAAATTTATAACCAAATAGACCAATAATGAAAGCAACATAACTATGACTTACACATATAAAGTGTTTCATCGACATAGCTTTCAGCATAGTGTTTTCCAAAATAAAGTCGGACTGAAGTAGATTATCCTGGAAGTCAAATCATGAACCTCTTTTGTATTTGAAACAATGTAACTTGTGGGATCAATTATCAGAAATGTAGGTAAATAAGTATGCTCGGGAAACAAAAAATCCAAAAAAAAAAAGTAAATATTTTAAAAGCTGAAGACGTGTGAAATTGAAAAGGCAAACATAGGTAATTGGGATCAATCTACCAATTTGATGCCTTTCTTTCTGACATATTTATGGTAATCTTACTCCTAAAATAGCTAGTCTAAAAGGGCTCTAAACTGTAAAAAACAACCGATTACAGATAACTAATAAAACTATCATAATAATTATGAGTAAACTCATTAAAAACCAGCCTAAACTAATTCTACTCTTCGAGATGTAAATTTTTTTAATTGTAAAAGGAAAAAAAAGACATGTCTCAGACATAGTATATCGTTAACGTTGTCGTTGGGGCCTCTTTGTTAGAGAAATCTCTCTCAGTAAAAAACTGAAGTGAAGCTTCATATATCCTTGGTATAAAGACCTATAGAGATAGATCAAAAAACTTAAAATTATTTATTCCAACTGGTCAATCTGACTACTCTAGCTTCTATCCAATCACAAATTTAGGGTGTTGATATTGGAAGTAATTACAGACAAAAAAGTATGCATAGACATTACACCAAATATTGAGTCAAATCCCCAAAATCACAGGTATTTAAGAAGCAATGAACACCACATGACTAAGTTCCAAAGATTTCTCCCAAAATAAAAGAAAGTAAGACCTTTCTCACATATATTGGTCATTTTTAGTAGTAACATGTTGTGCTGAAATAAAAATTTTTCTAATGAACCACACAAAGAGAATCATTTACAAAGAAATACGGATATTCAAAGATACAATTTCAGTAAACATAAAGGAGCAAAACAAGTCCTAGAAGATATTATGGTAGTTATTATTTCCATTTACTATTGTTCACAATAACACAAAATAAATTCATTTGATCAGACAAATATATCCGAGGTACCAAGGAACGAAACGAAAATCACATAAAAGGCGAATATAAAATAAAAACCTTCGAGCTAGCCTCACATGGCCTCAGGGCGCATCATTTGCATCCGGTATGCTCTCAATAATCCGAGGAGTGTGTTGCCAAATAAAACAAAACAATTTAGTTCATATCATCAATCAATACACAAATAGATAAAATCAACTGCAAGTTTCAAGCTGTAAAAAAACATATCCTAAAGTCTGAGTCAGTTGACTCATTGTCTTTATAATCAAATGAAGCCTTACATTTTCCAACTCATGATAGGTCCAAGTTAGTTCACATTTGTTATAAATTAGAGAACTACTCCATATCATCGTCATCTTGTTTGAGTACCACAGACCAAATTTCTGTTCTTTTTTATCACCCAAATTATATCACAATGTTACGGATTTAACTCTACTTGTTCATTTATAATTCTTTTAATCTGAATAATTCTTTTTCTCTCTCTCATTTTATAAACCACTCATGTTCAGAAAAGTAGATAAAATATTAATTGATAATCGTTTTAGCAACTTGCTAATGGTCATATGCAGCTAAAATCCTGCAATGGAATAAAACACAAGTATTACTTAACTAACTTCACTGAAAAGTCAATGCATAGTGTTCACAGAAAAAATATGCCTTGCCCAGAAAATGAAATAAGTTGTTTGTAGACATAATACTTTGAAAAATTCTTAATCCGCTGTAGCATAAATTATATCTTGATATTACGCTCCAAGTTGAATGTAGTAACATACAACATCATATAACTTGTTATATAATAGATGCATTTAATACTTACACGATCCCGACTCAGTCAAAATATAAATTCAGCATAACTTACATGCAATACAACAAAAACAAATTACAACTGAACGAGGAGGACATTATCTACATGTTTAGGTGGAGAACTCACAGGACAAAATTCTAGAGTTATTTGATAATACCTTAGAGTATGCTTGTTCACAGGCGTCTTTGTCCTCAAATTATGCAACACAATTAGACAAAATATAAGTATGGCAATGATAGATCACATGTTTCTACAAATAAAGTCACATTTGTGAAAAAAGCTCACCAAAAACAGATCTTTTGAAAAAAAGAGCGAAAAAAATAAAACAAAAGAAGCAGAAAAATAAGCTTGATTAAGTGAAAATTGAATGAGAGAGACTGAGTTTGATTTGATGAATCTTAAAAAGAGCTTTTGAATAATTGCATGCCGCGAGTGATGAGGGATCGTGATTTTGCCTACGGTTTGTGAATAATCGCGCACTCGGGGCCTTCGACTAAACACGATAGGTGTGACTTCAAGACGCTCTCAGGGCCTTCTCTTAGACACGGTTGTATGATAAACATGCACTGATGGCCTTGCTTAAACATACGAATGAACACAACGTTCTTTTCTATTTACTCATCAATTCTGGACATGAAAAACAATGAGGGAAGACCCCTATTTATAGATCCAAATTATGTCTAATCCTAATCTACCGAGAGAACTAATTAAGAAATAAAATAATAATAAGAATCCTAAACAATCTAGAAATCATAGTGCAAAAAGAAAACTAAATAACTAAGGGATATTGTGCCTTGACTTGCACTTCAAGTAGGGAA
>CACSLK010018701.1:18051-30938 GCA_902706635.1 Striga hermonthica | reverse complement strand
AAAGAGGCTTGTGAATATGCATGTATGTTATGAATTTTGGGCCACATTTCATGTCATTGTTGCTGAGTTCTTTTATGGTTAGCATGTTGTCATGGAGTGTTGTTTTTCAGATTTCTATTTTCAGTTTTGAAGCCTTGTAGTAAGTGGTGTGAATTAAATAAATAAATAAGAAAATAAAATGATGAGGAATACGAATTTGAATTCATGATACATCAGCCTGTTCGATTCGATTTTTGCCCTATCTAATGTGTTCCGAAAATTATGAAAATTTGTGTGTTGATCCATAATTATGTTGAGAACAGTACTGTAAAATTTCAGATTATTTAGATTTGAAATAAATTTTATAAAAATCATTGATTGAGGTGTTGTCCGAAATAGATTCTGTGTAGTATAGTTGACTTGTGACCTTGATTTGCCCTACTTATTGATGATCTGCTATTATTAAACTTTCATGGTAAATTCTTGTGCCTGTTGTGAGTCTTTTAGGACAAGAATCATTAATTTTGGACGTATACATCATGAGATATAAATTTTTGAAAACTATGTGTCATGCGAGTTCGAGAATGTTTAGTTTCAGCTACAACTTGTGATCGCCATATCTCATGCCTCAGTGACTGTTTTGACTTGAAATTTTTATGACATGTCCATCTATATGTTAACAAGTAGTCATGTTGAGTTTTAGCTGATTTTGTTAGATTTTGAGGAAATGAAAAATGTTAGACCGTCAACATGTAATTCTGCCCTTGGTAGTATTATATTTCAATTTGTGTTCATGCGATTGACCTGTAACTTTTATGTAAAATTCTTTCATGTGTTATAAGCATGCTGTTCAAGTTTTAGCCCTTTTTGATAAGGATGCGTCTTTATAAAATTGTTTGAACCGAGAGAAGTTAGAATTTTATGTGCACTTAACTACTTTTATTTGAACGAATTATGTTCTCTTATCTGATATATATGCCTTATGTGTTTTAGTGTGTTGATCTGCATCATCACTTAAAAGCCTAATAATAAGACTTAATAATCAAAATGTAGATTAAGAGGAGTCGAGCCCTCACGCAGACGCACGTGCATTCATTTCAGCCAGTCAGTAAGTTTAAAAAGGTGGGGATTTTCCATGCTATGTTCTAATTCTTAATAAACGCAAGGTATTTATGTTTGAGGTATGTTTATATTAATAATGTAAGTTGGATGGTGGTAAGCGTACCCGTCCTAGATATTTATGACTGAATGGTGGTGAGCGTACCCGTTCTAGTCTATTCGCCTGGATGGTGGTGAGCGTACCCGTCCCGGTTCTGTAGGAGGCGACCCCAAGAGTGTGCACATGAATACCAGCCAGTGTCCGGGAGTCTGCATTATGAGTATTACAGTTCATTTATAAATATGTCGATGTCATCTATATCTGTTTTTATTATGAATAATTACATAGTATGGAATATTGATGAGCACGTTGATTATTGCTCAGCCCCCACAATTACCATTTTCAGGTTAGCATGCCGGGCGGGACTCAAGAGGGGCGCATGGTGGTCATATGCAGTTCATTTATTGCTTCCACTATTGAACAATTTATTTACCGAACATATTATTATCAGCTATGTTGAACATTGCATGGATTCCAGTTTCAGTTTTTCAATTCACTTATCAGACTAGTATCGATCGCTCTGCTAGGTCTTAATGAATTGAACATGTTTTATGTCAGGATCAGATATCCTGAAATGATTAAAAACAGACATGATAGTAAAGTTAGTTACATGTTTAGTAAGTACCCTCAAGCCATGTTTTAAAAAGGTATATGATTTTCGAAAAAGTTCGCTTCATTTTGCAAAACTCTGATATTTTCAATGTACAAGTAGAGGGTGCTTGCACGTCGCTTACGTTTTCACTTTTGCCCCTATTTACCCTTATTTTTCTTGACTTTTTTAAACTTATACGATTTGGCTTCAAAACACGATGGTGCGATAAAAATATGTTATCCACATCAAAAGATTGTGTCGTGTTCGAAAACAAGTCTTCCCGAAGACGTCGCTTACGTTTTCACTTTACATACCCTTATTTTCCTTCACTTTTTTAAACGTATACGATTTGGCTTCAAAACACGATGGTGCGATAAAATATGTTATCCACATCAAATAATGGTGCCGTGTTCGAAAACAAGTCTTTTTCGGAGACATCACTTACGATTTCAATTTTGCCCCTAGTTACCCTATTTTCCTTGACTTTTTTAAACGTATACGAATTGGCTTCAAAACACGATGGTGGGATAAAAATATGTTATCCACCACAAATTATTGTTTCGTTTTTCGAAAACAAGTCTTTCCGGAGGCGTCGCTTATGTTATCACTTTTGCCCCTATTTACCCTTATTTTTAATGACTTTTTTTTAAACGTATAGGGCTTCAAAATACGATGGTGTCGTGTTCGTAAAAAGATCTTTCCAGAGACGTGTTCGAAAAAAAATATTTCCAGAGACGTCGCTTACTTTTTCACCTTTGCCCCTAGTATCCCTTATTTTCCTTGACTTTTTTAAACGTATACGAGTTGGCTTCAAAACACCATGGTGCGATAAAAATATGTTATCCATTTCAAACAATGGTGCCGTGTTCGAAAAAAAGTCTTTCCGGAGACGTCGCTTACGTTTTCACTTTTGCCCCTAGTATCCCTTATTTTCCTTGACTTTTTTAAACGTATACAATTTGGCTTCAGAACACGATGGTGCGATAAAAATATGTTATCCACATCAAATAATGGTGTCGTGTTCGAAACAAGTTTTTCCGGAGACGTCGCTTACGTTATCACTTTTGCCCCTATTTACTCCTATTTTTCTTGACTTTTTTAAACGTATACGATTTGGCTTCAAAACACGATGGTGCGATAAAAATATGTTATCCACATCAAACAATGGTGCCGTGTTCGAAAAAAAATCTTTCCGGAAATATCGCTTACGTTTTCACTTTTGCCCCTAGTATCCCTTATTTTCCTTGACTTTTTTAAATGTATACCATTTGGCTTCAAAACACGATGGTGCGAGAAAAATATGTTATCCACATCAAATAATGGTATCGTGTTCGAAAACAAGTCTTTCCGGAGACGTCGCTTACGTTATCACTTTTGCCCCTATTTACTCTCTTTTTTCTTGACTTTTTTAAACGTATACAATTTGGCTTCAAAACACGATGGTGCGATAATAATATGTTATCCACATCAAATAATGGTTCCGTGTTTGAAAACAAGTCTTTCCGGAGACGTCGCTTACGTTTTCACTTTTGCCCCTATTTACCCTTATTTTTTGACTTTTTTAAACGTATACGATTTGGCTTCAAAACACGATAGTGCGATAAAAATATGTTATCCACATCAAATAATGGTGTCGTGTTTGAAAACAAGTCTTTTCGAAGACGTCGCTTATGTTTTCAATTTTGCCCCTAGTTACCTTTATTTTCCATGACTTTTTTAAACGTATATGATTTTGGCTTCAAAACATGATGGTGCGATAAAAATATGTTATCCACATCAAATAATGGTGCCGTGTTCGAAAACAAGTCTTTCCGGAGACGTCACTTATGTTATCACTTTTGCCCTTATTTACCCGTATTTTTCTTGACTTTTTTAAACGAATACGATTTGGCTTTAAAACACGATGGTGCGATAAAATATGTTATCCACATCAAATAATGGTTCCGTGTTTGAAAACAAGTCTTTCTAGAGACGATGCTTACGTTTTCACTTTTGCCCCAATTTACCCTTATTTTTCTTGACTTTTTTAAACGTATACGATTTGGCTTCAAAACACGATGGTGCGATAAAAATATGTTATCCACATCAAATGATGGTGCCGTGTTCGAAAACAAGTCTTCCCGAAGACGTCGCTTACGTTTTCACTTTATACCCTTATTTTTCTTTACTTTTTTAAATGTATACGATTTGGCTTCAAAACACGAAGGTGCGATAAAATATGTTATCCACATCAAATAATGGTGTCGTGTTCGAAAACAAGTCTTTTCGGAGACGTCGCTTATGTTATCACTTTTACCCTTATTTACCCTTATTTTTCTTAACTTTTTTAAACGAATACGATTTGGCTTCAAAACACGATGGTGCGATAAAATATGTTATCCACATCAAATAACGGTTCCGTGTTTGAAAACAAGTCTTTCCAGAGACGTCGCTTACGTTTTCACTTTTTCCCCTATTTACCCTTATTTTTCTTGACTTTTTTAAACTTATACGATTTGGCTTCAAAACACAATGGTGCGATAAAAATATGTTATCCACATCAAATGATGGTGTCGTGTTCGAAAACAAGTCTTCCCGAAGACGTCGCTTACGTTTTCACTTTATATACCCTTATTTTCCTTTACTTTTTTAAACGTATACGATTTGGCTTTAAAACACGATGGTGCGATAAAATATGTTATCCACATCAAATAATGGTGCCGTGTTCGAAAACAAGTCTTTTTCGGAGAAATCACTTACGATTTCAATTTTGCCCCTAGTTACCCTATTTTCCTTGACTTTTTTAAACGTATACGAAATGGCTTCAAAACACGATGGTGCGATAAAAATATGTTATCCACCTCAAATTATGGTTTCGTTTTCGAAAACCAGTCTTTCCGGAGACGTCGCTTATGTTATCACTTTTTCCCCTATTTACCCTTACTTTTATTGACTTTTTTAAACGTATAGGGCTTCAAAATACGACGGTGTCGTGTTCGTAAATAAATCTTTCCAGAGACGTGTTCGAAAAAAAAATCATTCCAGAGACGTCGCTTACTTTTTTACTTTTGCCCTAGTATCCCTTATTTTCCTTGACTTTTTTAAACGTATACGAGTTGGCTTCAAAACACCATGGTGCGATAAAAATATGTTATCCATTTCAAACAATGGTGCCGTGTTCGAAAAAAAGTCTTTCCAGAGACGTCGCTTACGTTTTCACTTTTGCCCCTAGTATCCCTTATTTTCCTTGACTTTTTTAAACGTATACAAATTGGCTTCAAAAGACGATGGTGCGATAAAAATATGTTATCCACATCAAATAATGGTGTCGTGTTCGAAAACAAGTCTTTTTGGAGACGTCGCTTACGTTATCACTTTTGCCCTTATTTACTCCTATTTTTCTTGACTTTTTTAGACGTATACGATTTGGCTTCAAAACACGATGGTGCGATAAAAATATGTTATCCACATCAGCTGATAGTGCCGTGTTCGAAAACAAGTCTTTCCGAAGACGTCGCTTACGTTTTCACTTTATATACGGTTATTTTCCTTCACTTTTTTAAACCTATACGATTTGGCTTCAAAACACGATGGTGCGATAAAAATATGTTATTCACATCAAATAATGGTGCCGTGTTCGAAAACAAGTCTTTTCGGAGACGTCGCTTACGTTTTCAATTTTGCCCCTATTTACCCTTATTTTTCTTGATTTTTTTAAACGTATACGAGTTGGCTTCAAAACACCATGGTGCGATAAAAATATGTTATCCACATTAAATAATGGTGCCGTGTTGAAAACAAGTCTTTCTGGAGACGTCGCTTACATTATCACTTTTGCCCCTATTTACCCTTATTTTTCTTGACTATTTTAAACGTATACGATTTGGCTTCAAAACACGATGGTGCGATAAAAGTATGTTATCCACATCAAATAATGGTTCCGTGTTCGAAAACAAGTCTTTCCGAAGACGTCGTTTACATTTTCACTTTTGTCCCTATTTACCCTTATTTTCCTTGACTTTTTTAAACGTATACGATTTGGCTTTCACACACGATGGTGCGGTAAAAATATGTTATCCACATCAAATAATGGTGCCGTGTTCGAAAACAAGTCTTTCTGAAGACGTCACTTACGTTTTCACTTTATATACGGTTATTTTCCTTCACTTTTTTAAACATATAAGATTTGGCTTCAAAACACGACGGTGCGATAAAAATATGTTATCCACATCAAATAATGGTGTCGTGTTCGAAAACAAGTCTTTTCGGAGACGTCGCTTACGTTTTCAATTTTGCCCCTAGTTACCCTTATTTTCCTTGACTTTTTTAAACGTATATGATTTGGCTTCAAAACATGATGGTGCGATAAAAATATGTTATCCACATCAAATAATGGTGTCGTGTTCGAAAACAAGTCTTTCCGGAGACGTCGCTTACGTTTTCACTTTTGCCCCTATTTACCCTTGTTTTTCTTGACTTTTTTTAACTTATACGATTTGGCTTCAAAACACGATGGTGCGATAAA
The DNA here is from genome assembly GCA_902706635.1 of Striga hermonthica. Classification (NCBI taxonomy): domain Eukaryota; kingdom Viridiplantae; phylum Streptophyta; class Magnoliopsida; order Lamiales; family Orobanchaceae; genus Striga; species Striga hermonthica. The sequence continues at coordinate 24,704 of CACSLK010018701.1, read as the reverse complement.
AATATGTTTTCCACATCAAATGATGTTGTTGTGTTCGAAAACAAGTCTTTCCGAAGACGTCGCTTACGTTTTCACTTTATATATGCTTATTTTTCTTCACTTTTTTAAACGTATACGACTTTGGCTTCAAAACACGATGGTGCGATAAAAATATGTTATCCACATCAAACAATGGTGTCGTGTTCGAAAAAAAATCTTTCCGGAGACGTCGCTTACGTTTTGACTTTTGCCCCTAGTATCCCTTATTTTCCTTGATTTTTTTAAACGTATACGAGTTGGCTTCAAAACACCATGGTGCGATAAAAATATATTATCCACATTAAATAATGGTGCCGTGTTGAAAACAAGTCTTTCTGGAGACGTCGCTTACGTTATCACTTTTGCCCCTATTTACCCTTATTTTTCTTGACTATTTTAAACGTATACGATTTGGCTTCAAAACACGATGGTGCAATAAAAATATGTTATCCACATCAAATAATGGTTACGTGTTCGAAAACAAGTCTTTCCGAAGACGTCGTTTACATTTTCACTTTTGCCCCTATTTACCCTTATTTTCCTTGACTTTTTTAAACGTATACGATTTGGCTTCCAAGCACGATGGTGCGGTAAAAATATGTTATCCACATCAAATAATGGTGCCGTGTTGGAAAACAAGTCTTTCTGAAGACGTCACTTACGTTTTCACTTTATATACGGTTATTTTCCTTCACTTTTTTAAACATATAAGATTTGGCTTCAAAACACGATGGTGCGATAAAAATATGTTATCCACATCAAATAATGGTGCCGTGTTCGAAAACAAGTCTTTTCGGAGACGTCGCTTACGTTTTCAATTTTGCCCCTAGTTACCCTTATTTTCCTTGACTTTTTTAAACGTATAAGATTTGGTTTCAAAACATGATGGTGCGATAAAAATATGCTATCCACATCAAATAATGGTGCCGTGTTCGAAAAGAAGTCTTTCCGGAGACGTCGCTTACGTTTTCACTTTTGCCCCTATTTACCCTTATTTTTCTTGACTTTTTTAAACTTATACGATTTGGATTCAAAACACGATGGTGCGATAAAAATATGTTATCCACATCAAATGATGTTGCCGTGTTCGAAAACAAGTCTTTCCGAAGACGTCGCTTACGTGTTCACTTTATATATGCTTATTTTTCTTCACTTTTCTAAACGTATATGACTTTGGCTTCAAAACACGATGGTGCGATAAAAACATGTTATCCACATCAAATAATGGTGCCGAGTTGAAAACAAGTCTTTCCGGAGACGTCGCTTACGTTATCACTTTTGCCCCTATTTACCCTTATTTTTCTTGACTATTTTAAACGTATACTATTTGGCTTCAAAACACGATGGTGCGATAAAAATATGTTATCAACATCAAATAATGGTTCCGTGTTCGAAAACAAGTCTTTCCGGAGACGTCGTTTACATTTTCACTTTTGCCCCTATTTACCCTTATTTTCCTTGACTTTTTTAAACGTATACGATTTGGCTTCAAAACACGATGGTGCGATAAAAATATGTTATCCACATCAAATAATGGTGTCGTGTTCGAATACAAGTCTTTCCGGAGACATCGCTTATGTTATCACTTATGCCCTTATTTACCCTTATTTTTCTTGACTTTCTTAAACGAATACGATTTGGCTTCAAAACACGATGGTGCGATAAAATATGTTACCCACATATAATAACGGTTCCGTGTTTGAAAACTATCTTTCCAGAGACGTCGCTTACATTTTCACTTTTGCCCCAATTTACCCTTATTTTTCTTGACTTTTTTAAACGTATACGATTTGGCTTCAAAACACGATGGTACGATAAAAATATGTTATCCACATCAAATGATGGTGCCGTGTTCGAAAACAAGTCTTCCCGAAGACGTCGCTTACGTTTTCACTTTATATACCCTTATTTTTTTTCACTTTTTTAAACGTATACGATTTGGCTTCAAAACATGATGGTGCGATAAAATATGTTATCCACATTAAATAATGGTGCCGTGTTCGAAAACAAGTCTTTCCTGAGACGTCGCTTATGTTATCACTTTTGCCCTTATTCACCCTTATTTTTGACTTTTTTAAACGAATACGATTTGGCTTCAAAACACGATGGTGCGATAAAATATGTTATCCACATCAAATAACGGTTCCGTGTTTGAAAACAAGTCTTTCTAGAGACGTCGCTTACGTTTTAACTTTTGCCGCTATTTACCCTTATTTTTCTTGACTTTTTGAAACTTATACAATTTGGCTTCAAAACACGATGGTGCGATAAAAATATGTTATCCACATCAAATGATGGTGCCGTGTTCGAAAACAAGTCTTCCCAAAGACGTCACTTACGTTTTCACTTCATATACCTTTATTTTCCTTCACTTTTTAAAATGTATACGATTTGGCTTCAAAACACGATGGTGCGATAAAATATGTTATCCACATCAAATAATGGTGCCGTGTTCAAAAACAAGTCTTTTTCGGAGACATCACTTACGATTTCAATTTTTCCCCTAGTTACCCTATTTTCCTTGACTTTTTTAAACGTATACGAATTGGCTTCAAAACACGATGGTGCGATAAAAATATGTTATCCACCTCAAATTATGGTTTCGTTTTCAAAAACAAGTCTATCCGGAGACGTCGCTTACGTTATCACTTTTGCCCCTATTTACCCTTATTTTTATCGATTTTTTTAAACGTATACGATTTGGCTTCAAAATACGATGGTGCGATAAAAGTATGTTATCCACATCAAACAATGGTGTCGTGTTCGAAAAAAAATCTTTCCAGAGACGTCGCTTACTTTTTCAATTTTGCCCCTAGTATCCCTTATTTTCCTTGACCTTTTTAAACGTATACGAGTTGGCTTCAAAACACCATGGTGCGATAAAATATGTTATCCATTTCAAACAATGGTGTCGTGTTCGAAAAAAAGTCTTTCTGGAGACGTCGCTTACGATATCACTTTTGCCCCTAGTATCCCTTATTTTCCTTGACTTTTTTAATCGTATACAATTTGGCTTCAAAACACGATGGTGCGATAAAAATATGTTATCCACATCAAATAATGGTGTCGTTTCGAAAACAAGTCTTTCCGGAGACGTCGCTTACGTTATCACTTTTGCCCCTATTTACTCCTATTTTTCTTGACTTTTTTAAACGTATACGATTTGGCTTCAAAACACGATGGTGCGATAAAAATATGTTATCCACATCAACTGATAGTGCCGTGTTCGAAAACAAGTCTTTCCGAAAACGTCGCTTACGTTTTCACTTTATATACGGTTATTTTCCTTCACTTTTTTAAACGTATACGATTTGGCTTTAAAACACGATGGTGGGATAAAAATATGTTATCCACATCAAATAATGGTGTCGTGATCGAAAACAAGTCTTTTCGGAGACGTCGCTTACGTTTTCAATTTTGCCCCTAGTTACCCTTATTTTCCTTGACTTTTTTAAACGTATATGATTTGGCTTCAAAACATGATGGTGTGATAAAATTATGTTATCTACATCAAATAATGGTGCCGTGTTCGAAAACAAGTCTTTCCGGAGACGTCGCTTACGTTTTCACTTTTGCCCCTACATACCCTTATTTTTCTTGACTTTTTTAAACTTATACGATTTAGCTTCAAAACACGATGGTGCGGTAAAAATATGTTATCCACATCAAATGATATTGCCGTGTTCGAAAACAAGTCTTTCCGAAGACGTCGCTTACGTTTTCACTTTATATACGCTTATTTTTCTTTACTTTTTTAAACGTATATGACTTTGGCTTCAAAACACGATGGTGCGATAAAAATATGTTATCCACATCAAACAATGGTGCCGTGATAAAAAAAAAATCTTTCCGGAGACGTCGCTTACGTTTTCACTTTTGCCCCTAGTATCCCTTATTTTTCTTGACTTTTTTAAACGTATACGAGTTGGCTTCAAAAACCATGGTGCGATAAAAATATGTTATCCACATCAAATAATGGTGTCGTGTTGAAAACAAGTCTTTCCGGAGACGTCGCTTACGTTATCACTTTTGCCCCTAATTACCCTTATTTTTCTTGACTATTTTAAACGTATACGATTTGGCTTCAAAACACGATGGTGCGATAAAAATATGTCATCCACATCAAATAATGGTTCCGTGTTCGAAAATAAGTCTTTCCGGAGACGTCGTTTACATTTTCACTTTTTCCCCTATTTACCCTTATTTTCCTTGACTTTTTTAAACGTATACGATTTGGCTTCAAAACACGATGGTGCAATAAAAATATGTTATCCACATCAAATAATGGTGTCGTGTTCGAAAACAAGTCTTTCCAGAAACGTCGCTTATGTTATCACTTTTGCCCTTATTTACCCTTACTTTTCTTGACTTTTTTAAACGAATACGATTTGACTTCAAAACACGATGGTGCGATAAAATATGTTATCCACATCGAATAACGGTTCCGTGTTTGAAAACAAGTCTTTCCAGAGACGTCGCTTACATTTTCACTTTTGCCCCAATTTACCCTTATTTTTCTTGACCTTTTTAAACGTATACGATTTGGCTTCAAAACACGATGGTGCGATAAAAATATGTTGTCCACATCAAATGATGGTGCCGTGTTCGAAAACAAGTCTTTTCGGAGACGTCGCTTACGTTTTCAATTTTGCCCCTAGTTACCCTTATTTTTCCTTGACTTTTTTAAACGTATATGATTTGGCTTCAAAACATGATTGTGCGATAAAAATATGTTATCCACATCAAATAATGGTGCCGTGTTCGAAAACAAGTCTTTCCGTAGACGTCGCTTACGTTTTCACTTTTGCCCTTATTTACCCTTATTTTTCTTGACTTTTTTAAACTTATACAATTTGGCTTCAAAACACGATGGTGCGATAAAAATATGTTATCCACATCAAATGATGTTGCCGTGTTCGAAAACAAGTCTTTCCGAAGACGTCGCTTACGTTTTCACTTTATATACGCTTATTTTTCTTCACTTTTTTAATCGTATACGATTTGGCTTCAAAACACGATGTGTAACGCCCCGTATTTTATTAATAAAAGAAAATACTAGCTTTTAGTTTTAAGCTAGCCTTTGTTAATAAATAATCATGTTCATGTTCAAGTTCAGGTCAATCAGTTAGTCATATTCCAAGTTCGACTATTAGTCGATAAATTATTCGGTTTAATTATTTCAGTAACCGAATAAGCTTCCAGATTTAATTCTGATTCGTTTATTAAGTTAATGAGTTCGGAATTAATAAGTTAAATTGACGAATTATTTGAAATTTTAATATTCGAATTAATCGTCCAAGTCAAGAATTCGAAATTATTATAGTTCGAATTTATTATTTTCAGTCGCAATTGCCCGAAATTATTTTCGACGTCTCGTTTACGTTCGGAATAATTTTTGTAATTAAGTATTATGCTTAATTAAATAATTAAGCATTTAATTGTGATTAATTAACATTTAATCAAGTTTAGGACCAAAATGTCGTACCATTTATAGAATTTTCCTCCAAAAATCTTAAGAGAAGCCGTAAGCAATTAGTGGGAGATTTGGTCTTCAAATAGGTAACATGAGGTGTCCTATTATGATGCAATTAATGATGACTCATGAAATAAAAGGATGAGTTAGCATTGAGATTTAACCTAATGAGGGCAAGTGGATGAAAATTAGGAAGCCACACCTTCACTTCATCATCCCATCTTTATTTACGGTGAGTATAAATATGTTAGAATTTGTGAAAATTTTCCCATACTTTCCAGCCATATATATACTAAGTAGCTGCATAGTAGAGAGTTAGAAAGGTTGAGAGAATTTAAGAAATCCTACCTTAGCAAGTAACGCACGCAAGTTGCTACCGCAAGCCTAACGTACGCACGAACGCCCGTTCACGACGAGGTTCAAGTACTCGGGTGCTAGTTCGATCAAGTGAGCAAGCGGATAGGTATTTTCAGTTCCCTTCTTGTGAGGTTATCAGTAGTAACATGCTCAGTTAAGCCTTGATAGTAGGGTTCCTACGGTAAGCTTTAAGTAGCGTTCGGTCAAGCGTGTATCCATCGAGCATGTCCTTGTGTTATTTGAATCTCCCGAGTAACTTCATACATTAAGTCATTTCATGATTTATCATGTTTATTCAGCTTGAATTGTGCGGATGAATGTTCATGTTGGCTCGGGGGTTCGGCCACGGATGTGGTCGCGCATGTAGCGCACCACAGGCCGTACGCGTGTGTCGAGTATGTTAAGTTCAAGTCCTTCGAGCACTTTGTGTTATTTTATTCAGTAAATATTGTTCATGTTCAGTTGAGGTTGAGTTGCCGAGAGGAAATGAAGTGTGGTCGTAAGACGGCTTATCGCCGTCGGCGGCGCACGGTGCGCCCGCCGCGGTCGAGTTCAGCTTTTATGTACAAATTCAAGTTTTCAGGTTAACTCGGTATTTATGTTCATGTTATGTCAGTTTAAGTCATTTGAAATCAGATTGCTCGAGAGTTGATGCCGGACTGGCAGCGTGCGCGCAAGCTCGTACTGCGTCGCGTACTGCCTGTCTGCGGAAGGATTTGCTGGCGATGCCCAGTGGCACGCCAGCCAGCTGCCGTGCACGCCCGCGTGCGCGTGCCCGTTGCAGTGACTGCTGCGGCGCGCGGTA
>CACSLK010018701.1:0-10602 GCA_902706635.1 Striga hermonthica | reverse complement strand
GCGAAGTCTCCAGAAAGACTTGTTTTCATACACGGAACCATTATTTGATGTGGATAACATATTTTTATCGCACCATCGTGTTTTGAAACCAAATCGTATACATTTAAAAAATTCAAGAAAAATAAGGGTAAATAGGGGCAAAAGTGATAACGTTAGCGACGTATCCGGAATGACTTGTTTTTTAACACGACACCATTATTTGGGGTGGATAACATATTTTTATCGCACCATCGTGTTTTGAAGCCAAATCGTATACGTTTAAAAAAGTCAAGGAAAATATGGGTAACTAGGGGCAAAATTGAAAACGTAAGCGACGTCTCCGGAAAGACTTTTTTTCGAACACGACACCATTCTTTGATGTGGATAATATATTTTTATCGCATCATCGTGTTTTGAAGCCAAATCGTATATGTTTACAAATGTCAAGAAAAATAAGGGTAAATAGGGGCAAAAGTGAAAACGTAAGCGACATCTCTTGAAAGTCTTGTTTTCGAACACAACACCATTATTTGATGTGGATAAAATATTTTTATCGCACAATCATCGTTTAAGAAAGTCAAGGAAAATAATGGTAAATAGGGGCAAAAGTGAAAACGTAAGCGACGTCTCCGGAAAGACATGTTTTCGAACACGGCACCATTGTTTGATGTGGATAACTTATTTTTGTCGCACCATTGTATTTTAAACTCAAATCGTATACATTTAAAAAAGTCAAGAAAAATAAGGGTAAATAGGGGCAAAAGTGATAACGTAAGCGACGCCTCCGGAAAGACTTGTTTTCGAACACGGAACCATCATTTGATGTGGATAACATATTTTTATCACACCATCGTGTTTTGAAGCCAAATCGTATACGTTTAAAAAGTCAAGAAAATAAGGGTAAATAGGGGCAAAAGTGAAAACGTAAGCGAAGTCTCCAGAAAGACTTGTTTTCATACACGGAACCATTATTTGATGTGGATAACATATTTTTATCGCACCATCGTGTTTTGAAACCAAATCGTATACATTTAAAAAAGTCAAGAAAAATAAGGGTAAATAGGGGCAAAAGTGATAACATTAGCGAATTATCCGGAATGACTTGTTTTTTAACACGACACCATTATTTGAGGTGGATAACATATTTTTATCGCACCATCGTGTTTTGAAGCCAAATCGTATACGTTTAAAAAAGTCAAGGAAAATAAGGGTAACTAGGGGCAAAATTGAAAACGTAAGCGACATCTCTAGAAAGACTTGTTTTCGAACACAACACCATTATTTGATGTGGATAAAATATTTTTATAGCACCATCGTGTTTTCAAGCTAAATCGTATATGTTTAAGAAAGTGAAGGAAAATAATGGTAAATAGGGGCAAAAGTGAAAACGTAAGCGACGTCTCCGGAAAGACTTGTTTTTGAGCACGGCGCCATTGTTTGATGTGGATAACATATTTTTGTCGCACCATTGTATTTTGAACTCAAATCGTATATGTTTAAAAAAGTCAAGAAAAATAAGGGTAAATAGGGGCAAAAGTGATAATGTAAGCGACGCCTCCGGAAAGACTTGTTTTCGAACACGGAACCATCATTTGATGTGGATAACATATTTTATCACACCATCGTGTTTTGAAGCCAAATCGTATACGTTTAAAAAGTCAAGAAAATAAGGGTAAATAGGGGCAAAAGTGAAAACGTAAGCGAAGTCTCCAGAAAGACTTGTTTTCATACACGGAACCATTATTTGATGTGGATAACATATTTTTATCGCATCATCGTGTTTTGAAACCAAATCGTATACATTTAAAAAATTTAAGAAAAATAAGGGTAAATAGGGGCAAAAGTGATAACGTTAGCGACGTATCCGGAATGACGTGTTTTTTAACACGACACCATTATTTGGGGTGGATAACATATTTTTATCGCACCATCGTGTTTTGAAGCCAAATCGTATACGTTTAAAAAAGTCAAGGAAAATATGGGTAACTAGGGGCAAAATTGAAAACGTAAGCGACGTCTCCGGAAAGACTTTTTTTCGAACACGACACCATTCTTTGATGTGGATAATATATTTTTATCGCATCATCGTGTTTTGAAGCCAAATCGTATATGTTTACAAATGTCAAGAAAAATAAGGGTAAATAGGGGCAAAAGTGAAAACGTAAGCGACATCTCTTGAAAGACTTGTTTTCGAACACAACACCATTATTTGATGTGGATAAAATATTTTTATCGCACAATCATCGTTTAAGAAAGTCAAGGAAAATAATGGTAAATAGGGGCAAAAGTGAAAACGTAAGCGACGTCTCCGGAAAGACATGTTTTCGAACACGGCGCCATTGTTTGATGTGGATAACATATTTTTGTCGCACCATTGTATTTTAAACTCAAATCGTATACGTTTAAAAAAGTCAAGAAAAATAAGGGTAAATAGGGGCAAAAGTGATAACGTAAGCGACACCTCCGGAAAGACTTGTTTTCGAACACGGAACCATCATTTGATGTGGATAACATATTTTTATCACACCATCGTGTTTTGAAGCCAAATCGTATACGTTTAAAAAGTCAAGAAAATAAGGGTAAATAGGGGCAAAAGTGAAAACGTAAGCGAAGTCTCCAGAAAGACTTGTTTTCATACACGGAACCATTATTTGATGTGGATAACATATTTTTATCGCACCATCGTGTTTTGAAACCAAATCGTATACATTTAAAAAAGTCAAGAAAAATAAGGGTAAATAGGGGCAAAAGTGATAACGTTAGCGAAGTATCCGGAATGACTTGTTTTTTAACACGACACCATTATTTGAGGTGAATAACATATTTTTATCGCATCATCGTGTTTTGAAGCCAAATCGTATATGTTTAAAAATGTCAAGAAAAATAAGGGTAAATAGGGGCAAAAGTGAAAACGTAAGCGACATCTCTAGAACGACTTGTTTTCGAACACAACACCATTATTTGATGTGGATAAAATATTTTTATAGCACCATCGTGTTTTCAAGCTAAATCGTATATGTTTAAGAAAGTCAAGGAAAATAATGGTAAATAGGGGCAAAAGTGAAAACGTAAGCGACGTCTCCGGAAAGACTTGTTTTTTAACACGGCGCCATTGTTTGATGTGGATAACATATTTTTGTCGCACCATTGTATTTTGAACTCAAATCGTATACGTTTAAAAAAGTCAAGAAAAATAAGGGTAAATAGGGGCAAAAGTGATAATGTAAGCGACGCCTCCGGAAAGACTTGTTTTCGAACACGGAACCATCATTTGATGTGGATAACATATTTTTATCACACCATCGTGTTTTGAAGCCAAATCGTATACGTTTAAAAAGTCAAGAAAATAAGGGTAAATAGGGGCAAAAGTGAAAACGTAAGCGAAGTCTCCAGAAAGACTTGTTTTCATACACGGAACCATTATTTGATGTGGATAACATATTTTTATCGCACCATCGTGTTTTGAAACCAAATCGTTTACATTTAAAAAAGTCAAGAAAAATAAGGGTAAATAGGGGCAAAAGTGATAACGTTAGCGAAGTATCCGGAATGACTTGTTTTTTAACACGACACCATTATTTGAGGTGGATAACATATTTTTATCACACCATCGTGTTTTGAAGCCAAATCGTATACGTTTAAAAAAGTCAAGGAAAATAAGGGTAACTAGGGGCAAAATTGAAAACGTAAGCGACGTCTCCGGAAAGACTTTTTTTTGAACACGACACCATTGTTTGATGTGGTTAATATATTTTTATCGCATCATCGTGTTTTGAAGCCAAATCGTATATGTTTACAAATGTCAAGAAAAATAAGGGTAAATAGGGGCAAAAGTGAAAACGTAAGCGACATCTCTTGAAAGACTTGTTTTCGAACACAACACCATTATTTGATGTGGATAAAATATTTTTATCGCACCATCATCGTTTAAGAAAGTCAAGGAAAATAATGGTAAATAGGGGCAAAAGTGAACACGTAAGCGACGTCTCCGGAAAGACATGTTTTCGAACACGGCGCCATTGTTTGATGTGGATAACATATTTTTATCGCACCATCGTATTTTGAACTCATATCGTATACGTTTAAAAAAGTCAAGAAAAATAAGGGTAAATAGGGGCAAAAGTGATAACGTAAGCGACGTCTCCGGAAAGACTTGTTTTCGAACACGAAACCATAATTTGATGTGAATAACATATTTTTACCGCACCATCGTGTTTTGAAGCTAAATCGTATACGTTTAAAAAATTCATGAAAAATAAGGGTAACTAGGGGCAAAAGTGATACCGTAAGGGACGTCTCCGACAAGACTTGTTTTCGAACACGGCACCATTATTTGATGTGGATAACATATTTTTATCGCACCATCGCGTTTTGAAGCCAAAGCGTATGTGTTTAAAAAAGTGAAGGAAAATAAAGGTATATAGGGGAAAAGTGAAAACGTAAGCGACGTCTTCGGAAAGACTTGTTTTTGAACACGACACCATCATTTGATATGGATAACATATTTTTATCGCACCCTCGTGTTTTTAGGCCAAATCGTATACGTTTAAAAAAGTCAAGGAAAATAAGGGTAAATAGGTGCAAAAGTGAAAACGTAAGCGACGTCTCTGGAAAGTCTTGCTTTCAAACACGGAACCATTATTTGATATGGATAACATATTTTTATCGCACCGTCGTGTTTTGAAGCCAAATCGTATATGTTTAAAAAAATCAAGAAAAATAAGGGTAAATAGGGACAAAAGTGATAACGTAAGCGACGTCTACGGAAAGAATTGTTTTCGAACACGAAACCATAAGTTAATGTGGATAACATATTTTTACCAAACCATTGTGTTTTGAAGCCAAATCATATATGTTATAAAGTCAAGGAAAATTAGGGTAACTAGGGGCAAAAGTGAAAACATAAGCGACGTCTTCGAAAAGACTTATTTTCAAAAATGGCACCATTGTGGATAACATATTTTTATCGCACCATCGTGTTTTGAAGCAAAATCGTATACGTTTAAAAAAGTGAAGGAAAATAAGGGTATATAGGGGCAAAAGTGAAAACGAAAGCGACGTCTCCGGAAAGACTTGTTTTCGAACACAACACCATCATTTGATGTCGATAACATATTTTTATCGCACCATCGTGTTTTGAAGCCAAATCGTATACGTTTAAAAAAGTCGAGGAAAATAAGGGTAAATAGGGGCAAAAGTGAAAACGTAAGCGGCGTCTCCGGAAAGACTTGTTTTCAAATACGGAACCATTATTTGATGTGATAACATATTTTTATCGCACCATCGTGTTTTGAAGCCAAATCGTATACGTTTAAAGAAGTCAAGAAAAATAAGAGTAAATAGGGGAAAAGGTTATAACGTAAGTGACGTCTCCAGAAAGACTTGTTTTCGAAAACGGCAACATTATTTGATGTGGATAACATATTTTTGTCGCACCATCGTGTTTTGAAGCTCAATCGTATACGTTTAAAAAAGTAAAGAAAAATAAGGTATACTAGGTGCAAAAGTGAAAACGTAAGCGACGTCTCCGGAAATACTTTTTTTCGAACACAACACCATTTTTTGATGTGGATAACATATTTTTATCGCACCATCGTATTTTGAAGCCAAATCGTATACGTTCAAAAAGTCAAGAAAAATAAGGGTAAAATAGGAACACAAAACCATAATTTGATGTGGATAACATATTTTTATCGCACCGTCGTGTTTTGAAGCCAAATCGTATACGTTTAAAAAAGTCAAGGAAAATAAGGGTATATAGGGGCAAAAGTGAAAATGTAAGCGACGTCTCCAGAGAAACTTGTTTTCGAACACGTAACCATTATTTGATGTGGATAACATATTTTTATCGCACCATAATGTTTTCAAGCCAAATCGTATACGTTTAAAAAAGTCAAGAAAAATAAGGGTAAATAGGGGCAAAAGTGATAACGTAAGCGACGTCTCCGGAAAGACTGGTTTTTGAACACGTAGCCATTATTTGATGTGGATAACATATTTTTATCGCACCATCATGTTTTGAAGCCAAATCGTATACGCTTAAAAAAGTCAAGAAAAATAAGGGTAAATAGGGGCAAAAGTGAAAACATAAGCGACGTCTCCGGAAAGACTTGTTTTCGAACACGACACCATTATTTGATGTGGATAACATATTTTTATCGCATCATCGTGTTTTGAAGCCAAATCGTATACGTTTAAAAACGTCAAGGATATAAGGGTAAATAGGGGCAAAAGTGAAAACGTAAGCGACGTCTCTGGAGAGACTTGTTTTCGAACACGTAACGATTATTTGATATGGATAACATATTTTTATCGCACCATCATGTTTTGAAGCCAAATCGTATACGTTTAAAAAAGTCAAGAAAAATAAGGGTAAATAGGGGCAAAAGTGATAACGTGAGCGATGTCTCTGGAAAGACTTGTTTTCGAACACGGCAACATTATTTGATGTGGATAACATATTTTTATCGCATCATCGTGTTTTGAAGCCAAATCGTATATGTTTAAAAAAGCCAAGGAAATAAGGGTAAATAGGGGCAAAAGTGAAAACGTAAGCGACGTCACTAGAAAGACTTGTTTGCGAACACAACGCCATTATTTGAAGTGGATAAAATATTTTTATCGCACCATCGTGTTTTGAAGCCAAATCGTATACGTTTAAAAAAGTCAAGGAAAATAAGGGTATATAGGGGCAAAAGTGAAAATGTAAGCGACGTCTCCGAAAAGACTTATTTTCGAACACGGCATCATCATTTGATGTGGATAACATATTTTTATCGCACCATCGTGTTTTGAAGCCAAATCATATACGTTTAAAAAAGTCGAGGAAAATAAGGGTAAATAGGGGCAAAAGTGAAAACGTAAGCGACGTCTTCGGAAAGACTTGTTTTCAAAATCGGAACCATTATTTGATGTGATAACATATTTTTATCGCACCATCGTGTTTTGAAGCCAAATCGTATACGTTTAAAAAAGTGAAAGAAAATAAGGGTAAATAGGGGCAAAAGTGATAATGTAAGTGACGTCTCCGGAATGACTTGTTTTTTAACACGGCACCATTATTTGATGTGGATTACATATTTTTATCGCACCATCGTGTTTCGAAACCAAATCGTATACGTTTAAAAAAGTCAAGGAAAATAAGGGTAACTAGGGGCAAAAGTGAAAACATAAGCGACGTCTCCGGAAAGACTTTTTTTTCGAACACGGCACCATTGTTTGATGTGGATAACATATATTTATCGCATCATCGTGTTTTGAATCCAAATCGTATATGTTTAAAAATGTCAAGAAAAATAAGGGTAAATAGGGGCAAAAGTGAAAACGTAAGCGACATCTCTAGAAAGACTTGTTTTTTAACACAACACCATTATTTGATGTGGATAAAATATTTCATTGATTCTATTAGAAGACGATGCTCATAATATTCTCTTAATAGTTGATTAAACGTATTCAGTTATTATCGCACCATCGTGTTTTGAAGCCAAATCGTATACGTTTAAAAAAGTCAAGGAAAATAATGGTAAATAGGGGCAAAAGTGAAAACGTAAGCGACGTCTCTGGAAAGACTTGTTTTCGAACACGAAACCATTATTTGATGTGGATAACATATTTTTATCGCACCATCGTGTTTTGAAGCCAAATCGTATACGTTTAAAAAAGTTGAGGAAAATAAGGGTAAATAGGGGCAAAAGTGAAAACATAAGCGACGTCTCCAGAAAGACTTGTTTTCAAACACGGAACATTTATTTGATGTGGATAACATATTTTTATCGCACCATCGTGTTTTGAAGCCAAATCGTATACGTTTAAAAAAGTCAAGAAAAATAAGGGTAAATAGGGGCAAAAGTGATAACGTAAGCGACGTCTCCGGAATGACTTGTTTTTTAACACGGCACCATTATTTGAGGTGGATAACATATTTTTATCGCACCATCGTGTTTTGAAGCCAAATCGTATACGTTTAAGAAAGTCATGGAAAATAAGGGTAAATAGGGGCAAAAAGTGAAAACGTAAGCGACATCTCTAGAAAGACTTGTTTTCGAACACAACACCATTATTTGATGTGGATAAAATATTTCATTGATTCTATTAGAAGACGATGCTCATAGTATTCTCTTAATAGTTGATTAAACGTATTCAGTTATTATCGCACCATCGTGTTTTGAAGCCAAATCGTATACGTTTAAAAAAGTCAAGGAAAATAATGGTAAATAGGGGCAAAAGTGAAAACGTAAGCGACGTCTCCGGAAACACTTGTTTTCGAACACGGAACCATTATTTGATGTGGATAACATATTTTTATCGCACCATCGTGTTTTGAAGCCAAATCGTATACGTTTAAAAAAGTTGAGGAAAATAAGGGTAAATAGGGGCAAAAGTGAAAATGTAAGCAACGTCTCCAGAAAGACTTGTTTTCAAACACGGAACCATTATTTGAAGCATATTTTTATAGCACCATCGTGTTTTGAAGCCAAATCGTATACGTTTAAAAAAGTCAAGAAAAATAAGGGTAAATAGGGGCAAAAGTGATAACGTAAGCGACGTCTCCGGAATGACTTGTTTTTTAACACGGAACCATTATTTGAGGTGGATAACATATTTTTATCGCACCATCGTGTTTTGAAGCCAAATCGTATACGTTTAAAAAAGTCATGGAAAATAAGGGTAACTAGGGGAAAATTTGAAAACGTAAGCGACGTCTCCGGAAAGACTTTTTTTCGAACACGGCACCATTGTTTGATGTGGATATATAACATATTTTTATCGCACCATCGTGTTTTCAAGCTAAATCGTATACGTTTAAGAAAGTCAAGGAAAATAATGGTAAATAGGGGCAAAAGTGAAAACGTAAGCGACGTCTCCGGAAATACTTGTTTTCGAACACAACACCATTATTTGATGTGGATAACATATTTTTATCGCACCATCGTGTTTTGAAGCCAAATCGTATACTTCTAAAAAAGTCAAGGAAAATAAGGGATACTAGGGACAAAAGTGAAAACGTAAGCGACGTCTCCGGAAAGACTCTTTTTGAACACGGCACCATTGTTTGATGTGGATAACATATTTTTATCGCACCATCGTGTTTTGAAGCCAAATCGTATACGTTTAAAAAAGTCAAGGAAGATAAGGGATACTAGGGACAAAAGTGAAAACGTAAGCGATGTCTCCGGAAAGACTTTTTTTCGAACACGGCACCATTGTTTGATGTGGATAACATATTTTTATCGCACCATCGTATTTTGAACTCAAATCGTATACGTTTAAAAAAGTCAAGAAAAATAAGGGTAAATAAGGGCAAAAGTGATAACATAAGCGACGTCTCCGGAAAGACTTGTTTTCGAACACGGCACCATCATTTGATGTGGATAACATATTTTTATCGCACTATCGTGTTTTGAAGCCAAATCGTATACGTTTAAAAAAGTCAAGAAAAATAAGGGTAAATAGGGGCTAAAGTGAAAACGTAAGCGACCTCTCCAGAAAGACTTGTTTTCAAACACGGAACCATTATTTGATGTGGATAACATATTTTTATCGCACCATCGTTTATTGAAGCCAAATCGTATACGTTTAAAAATGTCAAGAAAAATAAGGGTAAATAGTGGCAAAAGTGATAACGTAAGCGACGTCTCCAGAAAGACTTATTTTCGAACACGAAACCATAATTTGATGTGAATAACATATTTTTATCGCACCATCGTGTTTTGAAGCAAAATTGTATACATTTAAAAAAGTGAAGGAAAATAAGGGTACAAAGGGGCAAAAGTGAAAACGAAAGCGACGTCTCCGGAAAGACTTGTTTACGAACACAACACCATCATTTGATGTGGATAACATATTTTTATCCCACCATCGTGTTTTGAAGCCAAATCGTATACGTTTAAAAAAGTCAAGAAAAATAAGGGTAAATAGGGGCAAAAGTGATAACGTAAGCGACGTCTCTGGAATGACTTGTTTTTTAACACGTCACCATTATTTGAGGTGGATAACATATTTTTATCGCACCATCGTGTTTTGAAGCTAAATCATATACGTTTTGAAGCTAAATCATATACGTTTAAACCATCGTGTCAAGGAAAATAAGGGTAACTAGGGGCAAAAGTGAAAACGTAAGCGACATCTCTAGAAAGACTTGTTTTCGAACACAACACCATTATTTGATGTGGATAAAATATTTTTATTGCACCATCGTATTTTCAAGCTAAATCGTAAACGTTTAAGAAAGTCAAGGAAAATAATGGTAAATAGGGGAAAAAGTGAAAACATAGGCGACGTCTCCGGAAAGACTTGTTTTCGAACACGACACCATTATTTGATGTGGATAACATATTTTTATCGCACCATCGTGTTTTGAAGCTAAATCGTATACGTTTAAAAAAGTCAAGGAAAATAAGGGATACTAGGGACAAAAGTGAAAACGTAAGCGACGTCTCTGGAAAGACTTTTTTTCGAACACGGCACCATTGTTTGATGTGGATAACATATTTTTATCGCACCATCGTATTTTGAACTCAAATCGTATACATTTAAAAAAGTCAAGAAAAATAAGGGTAAATAGGGACAAAAGTGATAACGTAAGCGACGTCTCCGGAAAGACTTGTTTTCGAACACGGCACC
>CACSLK010018661.1:1974-12338 GCA_902706635.1 Striga hermonthica | reverse complement strand
AAAAGACACCAAATAGGGTAATAACCGGACCACTTAAGGTCGTCCGGTCCAAAAATAATAAAACCCCAAGTAGGGTAAACGACCGGACAATATTAGTTTACCCAGCAAGAACCAATGAAACCCTATAAGGGTGAGTTCGAGCAACAAAAGTTGTTCAACGGAATATAAAGTAACTCGGCAAGAGTAAAATCCCAGATTCTGGAGTAGATAGGAAAGGCCAAAGACCGGGTACCAAATTATCCGACTAGGTCAGCATAAAGAAATAAAACAATCACAAAAATCAATTTTCGAGTCACCCCAATGCGACAAAAAGCCACAAATACGGCTAACTTAGAATCGGCAAACCAATCATGTCAACGAACATCTCGTACGAATCGCTAAGAATCCAAGGGGCCCGAATGCCCGCACAAATTCATTCCATTGCCATCATTACAACAATCAAATCAAACAAGTACGTCATATGGCACAAACGCATAAACGGGTCCTAAATTACCCAACCAGGCCTTTTAGGCCCCATTCAATAGCAATTCCAAAGAATTGTTCATCCATTTCATCGACTCGCATTCGTCAAGCGTAGAAGTGCACGACTAACGCGAATTCATCAGGTCAAAGCCTGAAACCAATCGACAAGGCATACATGGGTCCCAAAGCACCCAGAAATCGCATACCAACACGTATCCATTCAACAAGCATCATTTATCATAGCGTAAAGAGCCCCAAGCTAAAAAACTTACATGTAAAATCTGCCAAATTGTATAATAATGCGACTTCAGAACAGTTATATCCAGAACATGCCCTAAACTCGGGGGCCTATTGTTGATACCCAATTCGGCTACGATTAATAAAAATACAACACAGTAAAATATCATTTGTATTATTTTATTCTACAATAATTGAGGTCCATATATTAAAGATATGGTATGTACTTGAGGATCCAAGAGGATCCAAAAAGATAACCTTATCCAAATGAAATCTCCCAAAAAGAGAGATCATGAAAGGGGGCAATCACGGAGAGAGAGAAGAGGATATTTTTCCAATGATCAATGAAAATAATCTTCATATTCATACGCCTGGCTTCTTGCTTTGATTCTTGCTTTCAAATATTTTTATTCGTCTATTCATCATCCAACATATATATATCAAAAGTCACGGATAGAACAGGTATCCAACCCATATTTCCAGAACAAATCTATTCGTGCAGACCGAACCGAGCGTATATTTTAGTACGCAGTTCGAACAACATTGTTGACATTTTTTAGCATCAACATAGTCATTATCATCATCACATCTCCTCAACATCATCAACAATCATCAACAAATCTTAAAATTCACCATGATCCATATTAAAAAACACGCAAACTAACTCAAGAAAAAACACTCAAACAAAAGTAGAAAATGAAAAACACCCTAAAAGACCTAGACCTGGTCAACCATATAGACACATAATCATGTAAAAACTCCCCGCCACTTAAAACCGAACAATGTCCCCATTGTCAATCATTATTTCGAGGAAAGTTTGCCCACATAATAAACCAAACACAAAAGACAGAAAAACTAAACCAAAAACGAAAAATAAAGAGAAAGGAAAAGATACAAACGTACAGGGCACAGTGACTACACTAGTCACTGTGAATCTAGAGGTGCAGGTGGAGGTTGGAGGTAGGCCCCAAACAATAGCAGGCCTCTATCAGCTCAAATCTCTCGCCCCATTGGGATCGGGGCAACTCTCTGGAACTCGGCTGGGGTGGTGTAGTGTGGCGGTCAGTAAGTCATACTTTCTCAACACAAGCTCAGTCCTGTAACGACCTCTTCGCGTAAGCTCTCTCACATGCTTCGTTAACAATCTGCTCTATCGCCCGAATGGACATGCAATCTTCCACCAAATTCGCCCGTGGCTCAGTCTGGGTCTCACGAATAGAAATAGTAATGGACTCGCCTAACACTGTCATGCTCGTCGTCCCTTTTCTCACATCGATAACAGTACCAGTGGTCGCTATGAAGGGTCGTCCAAGGAGAATGGAGTGATGTTTCCCGTTGTCTTCCATGTTCCCCACATCGAACATTACGAAGTCTACGGGGACTATCAACTTTCCTACTCAAACGAGCACATCCTCCACAATCCCTTTTGGTCGACGGTATGAACGATCAGCCAGCTGTAGGCTCATCCCGGTGGGCTTCAAGTTACCTAGCCCGAGTCGGTGGTAAACTGCAAGTGGCATGAGGTTAATACCTGCTCCAAGATCATGCAATCCCGATGTCTCTTCCCATTCCCGAAGGCCATAATGATCACAAAGCCTTCGGGATCCTTTTCTTTCTTCGGCAAGTCATGCTGGAAGACACTCGCCGCCTCACAGATAATCACGTTCTCACCATTCTCAAACCTCTTCTTGTTCGTGGCCACTTCCTTAAAGAATCGTGCGTAGGCGGGTACTTTTTTCAACATGTCGAGAGGAGATAAGCCGACATTGGCCTTAGCCAACATTGCATGAAGGTCCAAATCATCTTGCGGTCCTTCTTCTCCAACATTCGGCTCGGGAAGGGAATTTTTGTTTTGTAGGGGTTCAGAGATCTATGCAAGGCCGGGTCAGTAGGTGGTATCTCTGGAGCATCTTCTTCTTTCTTTTGCTTCCTCGGGCCCTCATTATCGGGCATGATCACTGTCACTGATTTTGTGTGCTCCGACTGGCTCGACAGCTTTTTCTTTCTCAATTCGGTCTCAATGCTTCCAACTCGCGTAGCCAACTGACCAACTTGTGTCTCGAGACACTTAATGGATGCATCCTGATTGGTGATAAAATTCAAAATCTTGTCTAGCTTGTCGTCCATGCTCGATGGGGTTGGTCTGGTTTCTGGTGCAGGCAGCCTTAACATTCCCCTTGTTTGCTGCTGTTGGGGGAAAAAGTTGGTTTGAGGTGGCTGCTGATAGTAGTTATTGGCCCACGATAAGTGAGGGTGGTTTCGCCACCCTGGGTTGTACGTGTTCGAGTAGGGGTCATTTCCAGGTCGATTTTGATAACCTTGCACTGCATTTACCTCGGTATTTTGGCCTCCGTAGCTCGGCTCGATAGCCAATGGGCACACCTCAGAACTGTGTCCTTGAACACCGGATGTGCCGCAAACATTCACGGCCATAGTCTAAATTAGGGAGGAGCTTCGAGCATTCAGTAGACGCATCTGCTCCGTGAGCTCGGCTAACTGCTGAGCCATGGCATTATTACTCGGTCCAACCTCGTTCACTGTAGACTTCTTCCCTCTGTTACTCTTCTGAGACGAGTTAGAACTCATCGTCTCGTAGATCGCAATCATCTCTTCAGCCGTTTCGGCCACGACATCCCCTCCGGCTGCATTGTCCACCATGTACTACAGGTTCTGGTGGAGGGAGTCGTAGAAACAATTCGCTAGTAACCCCGGAGCGAGGTTGTGGTGGGGGCACTGCCTCTGAAGGTCCTTGAAGCATTCCCAAGCCTCATGACGAGGCTCGTGTGGCAGTTGAGCGAATGAGACTTTCTGAGACCGGATAACTTGGGTCTTCTGATGGGAATAGTACTTTCCAACGAACTTAGAGTAAACTTCAGCCCAAGTTGTGAGAGAATCCGAGGCGAGGGTCATGAACCACGCCTTGGCACGGTCTTTCAGAGTCTCCGGGA
Organism: Striga hermonthica; assembly: GCA_902706635.1. Taxonomy (NCBI): domain Eukaryota; kingdom Viridiplantae; phylum Streptophyta; class Magnoliopsida; order Lamiales; family Orobanchaceae; genus Striga; species Striga hermonthica. The sequence goes on along the minus strand of CACSLK010018661.1, from coordinate 8,691 downwards.
AACACTACATTTTGAGTTGGTCCTCGTTCAGCCCGTGTAGAGGGAACATCTGGAGGACATTGTAAAACTCCCGAAGAAAGTGAAGTGGGTCTTCGTTGGGGAGCCCGTGGAATGACGAGAGCTGATTGTAATGGACCACTTTCAGCTCATAGTTTCGGGCGGCTGACCTCAGCCGGATACAAGAGGTGATTGGCCCGATCATAGGTTGGGCCAGGTTTTTGAGGATGTTGCGAGGCGGTTGTTGTTGTTTAGCCATGTTTAAGTTGCTTCCCTCGGATGATTTCGGAGAGTGCTCGCCTTTTCCATGTGATTCGAGAGTAAGCTTGTCCAATAGCTCTCTCAGGCTCTCGTTGACGGACTTGTTGATTGGAGATAATATACGCTACTCCTGGTACGCATACACTCAAACAACAAACGATTACGAGCACCAACGGTAAAAGAAGAGAAATTAAAATAAAACAAAAATAATGAAAAACTACACCTACACAAAAAAAAAACAAAGAGAAACACAGAAAAATAAAGTGAATAAGCGCACAAAATATGTCCTAAACCTTCCCCGACAACAACGCTAATTTGTTGTAAATATTTTTACCAGAGTAGAATCAAAAGATTCGTTCCCCGGGTCGTATCGCGAAGAAGGTTAGCCAGAATATTATGTACGTTTATTCAAGCACAAATGAAAGAAATAAAATTCCTATACATTATAATTCAGATGAAAGGTTGGTTTTTAATTATCAACTACTGCAGAGATTCAAATAACGCAATAAAAATAGCAAGCGAAGACGAAGAACAAATAGGATTTAAGGAGCTAGGGAGTCGGGGATATCTGTTTTGGTTGAAAATGCAATTATCTGGCAAGTGCTTGTTCGACTAAGTGATTAGAATAACCTATCGTTCAAGTTTTCATCCTCAATAACTTTTCGTAACAAGAGAATAAGCTTGAACGACAAATTAACAATTCATTTAACGCCTAGGCAATACAGTTACGAACAAGCCTAGTTCATACGAGCCTATTTCGACTGACTCCTTCTCTTTCGATTCTAAGAGTCGATTAAAGTAGACTAGAAGATGGTTAATCAACTAGCTCGTTTAGAATTCCTATCATCATGCACGAATTAATCAAATCTAATCAAAACAATTGCAAGTTGAAGTGTCACCCTTCAACAATTCTCAAAACTCAAGAACAATGATCGAAAACCCTAGTAAAAGATTAACTCACACGAATAGAACAATCTTAAGCCCGACAATCACAAATAATTCTATAACATCAATCCCTTATCCCTAGCAATTTAATTTAGCCACTCATAATCGAATCAACACTAGCATTCATCATAATCTAAGAATTCATAATTAACGATAAAGATAAAAGAAATTCTTACGATTGATAATTCTCAAGGCTGAATTCGATAAACAAGATTATTCCCAAAAGCAAGAGCGAAATCCAATGCAAATCCAAGTTCTACGTAAACAATTATGAAAGAACAAAGAAGAAACGATGAAAAAGAATGAGAGAAGAGAGGTAGGGTTTGTTCATGTGTTCTCGGCGTGAAGAGAGAATAATCAATTTTCCCGATCTCACGGTCTTATAATTATAGCAGCACGCATCACGTCGCGAGAGAAACAGTAGCACGGCGTGGCAGGGCGCAGTCCCGCAGTGCGGCACAGTAGCGCGACGTGGCATGGAGTGGTCGCGCGGCGTTGGACTTCTCGCGGGCGTGGTAGTGGGTGTCTTATGAAGCAGGCTTCACGGCACGAGGCTTCTTTGCGGTGCGGCAGGAGGTAGTCGGGAGTCTCGCGGTGCGGCAGGAACTGGCAGCACGGTGCGGGGCTTCTTCACGGCGCGGGGCTTCTTCACGGCGCGGCAGGAACGAGCAGCACGGCGTGGCGTGGTGCTGGGACATCCTGGGACCTCTGTCCGTGTCGTGGCACCGGCGCGGCGCGGTGGGTGTGCAAGGGATTGCCTGGCGCGGAGGCTGGCATGGCGCGACGTAGAGGCTGGCATGGCGCGGCACCTGGGAGTCTCGTCGGTTTAGTCGCTCAACTTCACGTTTTAGGCTCGTATACGCTCATCTCGACTCGGAATCTGATTCTGTTTTTTCTGTATAATGTCCACGACGTCCTCTTGACTAATATTTTCCCGAAAACCTAATCTCCCGAGACTTCCAACCTGCACACTAACGACAACAAAAAATCGAAAAACGACCGAAAAACACAAGAAAGACCAAAATAAAGCAAAACACGAAATAAACCATAAAATAAACTAAAACTCATCTAAACGACCAAAAACGGAGAAAAAGAAAGACAAAAAGATAACGAAAACAAAAATAGGACAAACAGGTCCCACAGACGGCGCCAATAATAGTGAAATAGACTTCACCCGGACTCCCCTAACTCGAACGGCCTCCGTACCTGCAGAACCCAACGCCGGGAGGGGTCCCAGGGTCGGGTCTCCGATGCCTAAGTCAGTACTCGCCAGCGCGCGCGCGCGAGAGAGAGAGAGAGAGAGAGAGAGAGAGAGAGAGAGAGAGAGAGAGAGAGAGAGAGAGAGAGAGAGAGAGGTAATAAATGAATAGAGAATGAGAGAATGAGATACCTTAACCCCCTTTTATAGGGGGAGTGTACCTTTTTAGCCCAAGTTGGGCTTGACCCATACCTTTATGTTATATGTCTTAGCCAGTGGGCTTATCCTTCAAACATATGTTCTTTTTTTCCCTTAACCCGGTCTAGTGTAATATCTTATATCACCTTGTATATTCTTTCCTTGTCCAACTGTAACTCCCACTGCAGTAGAATCGTGGTTGATATTGTACTGCTTGTTCACCAAGTAAAAAACACCCGCCCACCAGCCGCCGTCGGTCGCCGGCGAAAAAAGTTGGTGAATTATCTTTATTTATTTTTTTATGTGCGCGTGATGTCACGTACCTGGCTGCCTCCAGTGTGCTACGCACTGTCGTTCGTTGCTGGTTGTGCCGCCTGGCAATCGGCGGTCCCTCGGGCTCCAGTCTAGTTGCATTTTTCAAGGTTCGTTGATCTCTTGTAATCTCTCGGTCATCAACACACCATCACAACACGAAAAATATAATTTACAAAATTACATAATCTGATACTAGATCCAATGAATGGATGCACACGTTTTCTAAACAAATAATTAAATATATCCGGTCACCCGGGCGAATAATTATTACAAACATTCATCCATTAATTCCTCGACATGTCTGAGGCTTTAAAAATAATTTTAAAACCATACATCACATTCAACAACATTCATCAAACACATAGTCGGCCATAATAGTGGATTAAACTAATTCCTGCAAAACCGAGTTATGCGAATATAATCCAATATATATGGATGTGTTTGAACACATCTTGTCAAATAAAGCCGTAAAAATTGGAACTTTGTACAAGATGAATTAACCAAGTGCTCTGACCCCATTTGTTTGGATCTATGAGGATCTCGTTACATACACGTTACAAAGTCAATAGCAAATGTAAACCTACGCGCAGCGGATCTAAAGGTTTGGCATAGGAAAATTACGACTTAAAATTTTCTGAATCTGACGAATTTGGGTTGACGGGGAACAACACACGAATGGAAGGGGACCAGTCAGGTCGCGATTGCGGTCCTGTTGTGTAGTCGTGTGGATCGCCGGTCGGGTCGCGATGATGATGACGCCGATCGTGTCGCGGGCTGTCGAGCTGGACGCGGCGGTCCACCAACTCCTCGCGGCGGCGGTCAGCGGGTGGGGTTGCAGATCGCGGCCTTCGGGTCATGGTTCGCCAACTCCTGAGATGATCTCGATGTCCCGATTACCTTCGGGATCTTCTACTGTATTACTCTTTCACCTCTTAAACTTGTATCGATGGAGCAACAAGAAGAATATAAAGCTCTAACAGAAACTTACCGAGAGGCGTGCGTGTATTCTAGTAGAAATAGGTGAATTTTGATTTCTTTTTCTCTTTTCCATGAACTTATGATGTATATATAGAGCTACAATAGGGACCCTTAATAGATTATAAATAGGCTTCTTAATTAATGGACTAACATTGGGTCTTGCCCACTCCTCTAATTAATTAAATAATATTATGGGCCACTAACATAATATATTGTACTCCCTTTTCCTAGCCCAAATTTTAATTCAGACTCCAATAATAATTACCCGAATTACCTCCAATGTTTAAGATTTATTGTCCATTAATTAAATCAATTACTGATAATCAAGAACTAATTAATATATTATTATTTCACCGAAGCTATCGTTCGTTCATCACATTATTACTACCGGAATTATTCCACCTGCAGGGTTTAGCATAATAATCCTTCATGAACTCACTTCGGTGACATCATCAAACTAAACGTACATGGTGAAAGTAAAAAACCTAACATCAAATCATACATACAGTAATACCCAATACATTAAGAATATTAATTCCTCGAACTGAACCTCATCTATGTGAATCAAAATAATATATATTGTATATATATGTCTGTTTAATATCTTACGGGTTAAGAGAACGCAGTAATTAACCGAGGCCTAGTTCGTTTACGACGATCCGTATAAAACGAACTTCTCATCTCTGGGATCCTGTTCAATACATAAATGTACTAGTGCAACTAATCAGTTAAGACAAAATGTACCGTTGACACTACAACCGTTCGGATGGGGTGTTTATTTCCATCTAGGTTGTGAACCACAATTCTTGGTTCACATGTAACTGATAGAGTGATCTTCGGTTCACCCGATGACGACCCATTTTATCTAAGTGCAAAACAACGGAACATAGAACTTGTTTAATCTAACATGATTCTCATTCATAAAGGGTAAAAGTGTAATATCATCCAAAGCCAAGCTTTCAGTATATAACACTAACACTAGGCTCCATCATATCTGGATTGCGGCCGTATAACAACCATTTCACAAGTTCACAATGCATAAACACGTTTATTAAAATAATTTTAATATTTGAAATAACTTTTAACTAAATTTGAATAAAATAACTTAACGTACCTCGATGGCGTCAAGGCGCCGACGGAGAGAGGTGAGACGATGTTTTGTCCTCTCCGTCACCAATACGCTCTACGAACGAGACCATGGACATAGTCAGGACTGATGGCCAGATACTCTCGCTGGAGTCGGAAAATGAGATGGGGTATTCATATATCATGACTACAAAAGAATCAAGCAGCCAGACAGTCCCTGTGTGCCCCCTTTGCTTGCAATACCTAACTGTCTGTATAGGTAAGCCAGTGTAGCTAAGCCCCAGGAGTAAGTCTCATCTCTACTTAAGTCGTCGATCATTACGTACAGGACTTTCGGACTTATCCTGTTACCACTCTTGTCCACAAACAAGGTGGTACCTAGTATCATCCACATCCAGACAGTAGCCTCATCCTCAGCCGACCTAGATGGCACCTGAAATGCCTCCAAAATGGTGGCAACTGTCACTGCACTGTGCTTGCAGAATGATGCCATCAGCTCTCTATGCTCCAGCTACAACATCTCCATGAAATAACTTTTAACTAAATTTGAATATTTGAAATAGATAACTTAACATACCTCAGCGGCGATGAGAGTGTCAAGGCACCGACGGAGAGAGGTGAGATGATGTTTTGTCCTCTCTATCATCCCTACGCTCCACGAGCGAGATCATGCAACATAGTTGATAGAGTAGGATACCCGACATTCCAATCGGATTGGACGTATTCTACTTGTAAATACAATCTATTGGAATTATATTGATTAAAAGGCATTACTTTATTTTAAGAGTAAGCATTTTTCTTATATTTGCACTTAAGATAAAGTCCCTAGATCACTTATAGTTAAAAGGTATGGTTGCGCATAGAGATGGTAATCATGGAACATACCTTAAAAGTTGTGATCTTAAATACAGTTCCAAGTCGTTGGATGTTTCGAGATGGGATATCGAATAAATCCAGAAAAGACTTGCACATATGATGTATGCTTGTTGGACAAGAATGTTGCATTCCATCAACATTAGCGTGGGATGCAAATACATATATGTGGGTGCTTGTTAGAGAACAAGTTCACTGAACATGACTGTATGAAAATTCTTAATGAGAATTTATTCTGTCGAATAAGAATTTTCATGTTACAATAGTACATGATTAATCCTTAGACTTGAGGCACGATAGTAACTTTGTGCATATTATGTTTTACTTTGATTTATCCTTTTGATTGCTAGCACAATCGTATAAAGGGATATTTTGGGTATTATATTAATATGTATGGAAATTTGTCAGTGACCAACAAAGGATTCGACACTTATAAGATAAGAGAATTTCCTATGTGTTTCATAGTTTGTAATTCAAAGTCCTTGGCCAAGGCGAGATGAATAGAGATTCATAAACGAATTACTAAACTTGAAATGGAATCATAGTCATTAAATAAATTTGGGTTTCGAAAAAATCATACCCAAGATTTAATCGGGAAATTGGATGTCGAAAGGATTTTACATGTATGGACTTGTAATCGAAATAAGTTTACTCGCTATTCACTTAATACTAGATTCATGCTACTTGCTAGATGTTCCCATGATATGTGGGTTCCTGAATTAAGGAGTTAATTCATGAATAAGAGTTAATAAGATTAGCTCAAATTACAAAGAGTTGTAAGCACACTACTAGTATTAATTGTGAACCTAATGTTGGAACCCACGAGGATCTCGATATGCACAAATCACGGAGAAACATTCAACATA
>CACSLK010018628.1:34575-48226 GCA_902706635.1 Striga hermonthica | reverse complement strand
TCATATCAACGATCCATTTCTTGTCCCCACGCCGAATACGGACAGATTCAACTTCATCATATTTCCCCATCAACTCTTGATTCCAGAATGTAGATGGAATTGTCTGTTTGACAAATTTAAAAAAATTTGCATTAATAAAATTCAACAATATCATTACAAATGTATGCATGAAATTGAATTAAAGAAATTAGATATTTGCAAGTACATATATGTTACCTGTCGTCCGCGGGTAACTAGAGTCATGGACGCTTTGATACGGAACCCACCAACAAGAGTTTCTTCATCCATCTCATCAAATCCCTCATCATCTTCATTGCAAGTTTCCAAAACAGATCTAAGGTATCTTCGAGCACATGAATGGTCAAAATGGTATACAATGAACTTGTTTGGGAACGTCGATTTAAATATTGTGGGTGTTAAATGTTATTACAATAATTGCAGTTTTATACTCAAAAAACAAATGAACCTGTTTGAGCCTTCAAGTTGGAACAGTAGGATGTCAAAAAATTGAACTGAATTTTCCCTTGCAAAGTCATCCCACCCATCAGCAAACCCAATCCTTGTTCCAATACGCTTAATTACAATAGGCCATTTGAAGGCATAATCCACATCACTGTTCTGTAAGGTGCATTCAATTGGAAGTGAACGTTCCATAGTGCACCCAATCATATGGGGTATAGGCTAAGAAAAATACGGACGTCATGTCAGACAGGCAATTCGTTTGTAAACACAAGTATAATATTTGACATACAAACAGATCTTATAAAAATTAAGCACAAGTCATTAAACGAAGATAGAAAGGAACACAAATCTTACGAGATATTTGGTGTTGCTGTAGATGTTAATTATCTTAAAACGGTTAACCTCCAACAATTGAGAGCGACTACAACCAGTCTCTTTTGTCTCTTCTGGCACATGACTCAAGGGGATTACCCGATTCTGCTGAGTCCAGCTGTGATCGAAGTAGTAAAACTCAAAGTTGTTCGGTTTAACTAATTTGAAAGCCACAAAATCAGCATATTTTTTTTGAAGGCTGAAAGGAACCCATCCATCAGTTAAATACAGCCTATCACTAATTTTTTCCAGTTTCATATCCCATTTTATTCCACTATGTATACTGTCGCTATGGAATGTACAAATGATAGGCAGAAGTCCATCGAAATATCCAGCAACAGCAGGAGGAATACCCTATTATTCACAACATCAATATTATTAAAATGTACGCCAAAAAAAAAAATTAGGGTAAGATATTGTAGAGTTTATCAGAAATAACACATTACAGAACTGAAAATAAATCGTGTACCAGAAATTGTAGATTTTCTCCAGGAATGATTTTAATAAACGTATTAACTTCTGATATAGGCGTCAACATTTTGTGAACAATTTATCTCCTTCACCCGAGTGTGTCCGGAAATTTCAGAGAAGAATAACGATAAGAATTAAATGTCCCCACCAGCGACAGAGGTGTTGTCACTTTATCCGGGCAATTTGAGTCTGTGGGTCAAAAATTTAGGCCCGACTAACAAGGCCCACTAGCACTTATATTTTTAGAATTTTTAGGGTTGCACTTGAAATATTTGTAATTGGGCTTATTTAAATAACATTTTTATTTATTTATTTATTTTAATGAATAGGCTTGAAATACATTATATATATATAATTTTTTACCGATAAATATTTATTATTCGATCGGTGATAAATATATATTAGTCGGTCCGTGCGGTTATTTCCGACGTTTGATATCCGAAACAAACACCGACTGATATTACCAAAACAAGTGAAAGCCAAAACCAACCGATTGGGATAAAAATCGAATCATGATTTTTCGATTCTGTCGGTTTTGGTTTGACATTTCTTTTTAGTCAAATTATGCACAACCCAAATCATTTAAACACATTGAAACCACTCGAGCTTAACAAATATGGAACACTTGATAATAATGCTTGAAACAACCATTACAAACTGACGAACAATAATAAATGCTCATCTTTATATTTCACTGAAAAAAAATTGCTGACCATGAACAAACACATGACTATGCCAAACAGTACAAACAACCAACATTTTGTTTGGTTTCCCTTGGTTTGAATTGCCTTTTTCAATTTTTTTTATTCAATTTCCAACAATTTTATTTCCTCCTTCAGTTTGTTGATTTCATCTTGCAACTGTTGAACGAGATCGCCTAACTCGTTTGATTTACGCAGAAGCCCTAGAATTAATTGCTTTGAACGATTACACATTGGACCATCAATCCACTCAAAGAAGGTACAACCTCCTGTCTACAAAAACAGACGAAAGATTTGTCTAAAAGTGAGAATAAAATTTAGGGTTCGTCAAACCTGAATAATAAAAATCTTACCTTATACTCATTGCAAGATCTGAATCGCCTTCCAGGATTGTTTGATGTCCACGAGGTGCGTATGACCGAAAGTTGGCGACAATAGCACTCCTTCAACCCTCTGACATATGAATTTTTTGACATTTTCTGCAACTTAGGGTTTGTCAAACTCCTTCAACTATGCTTTAGGATTGTCCTTACATATCTGTTGTCTTAAATAAGAATATTAATTGTGGTTGAAATGCTGAAACGCGCGACAAATATTTCTAATTCTCTCCATTTAGTTGGATTGTAAAATTGCCCAATATTAAAAAATGAAGGAAAATTGTTAATGAATATAATAAATATTCATTAAACAATCGTGTACAGTTTATTTATTTATTTCTTAATTTCTTTTTGTGACTAAACCGTTTACATTAAACATTTGTTTGTAAACTATGTGATCCAATTATGTATGAAAATAATTTGTAATCTATATATATACAATGTACAAATTAATAATAAAATTAATTAACATGTAATGACGATTTAAACATCTTAAAATGAACTGTATCGGTCGATGTACGTAATACCGGCCGGAACGGTAGTTAAAACTTAAAACATTGGTGTCAACCCTCAAAAGATGTACCATAACATTGTGCCAAAATACTAACCAAGAAAAACATAATAACCACAAGCAACAGTCAAAGTAGTCTCCAAAACATAGCATATTATCATCACAATTTCAGAGTGATATCAAACTACGATTCAACATCGATGATCATGGTTCATATGGCTCAAAGTCTCAAACCCAATGAACTTCGATCTCAATTGCCCCCGACCAACTGATACATAAATATATGCGTAATTTCGTAATTCATCAATCGTCATGATAAGAATGGTAAAATCTGTATATGAAGAACGATGACGACCATAGTAAAGAGCCTCAGCTTCTTCGAACGGTTTTTCACCGGCAAAAAACAATAACCCTTCGAGGGTGTCCATAGTTATTGAATTTGAGTCATAATACTTGCCATTGTGTACTTGATTGTCTCCATTAGTCATGCTACTCATGAATATTCCAATCATAGCCCTACGGAAATGCATTCATACTTTTAGTATACTGCAACGTAACATATGTATTAATGTGCACCTTATATGAAAAATGTGTTACATACCCTTTTTTGGCTTGGTTGTATTTTGCAGTGTAAAGTGTTGATACAACCCTCTTCCTTGCTTCCATAGATTCCTCCTTTTTTTTAAAGAAAATAAAATAAAATTATAGTGATAATATTAATAAATATTAATATTTGAATATGCACAATGCACCATCTGATAATTTGTCATTACCTCTGTAAGCGCACGCCAAACTAATTTTGTAGACGGAGTTGAATGACATAACATCTGAATACACACATATAGCCCACAATCGTATCTACCAAAGAACCAATTAAAATTAAAAAAATTAGAACACATAGGTAAAGATTGTAAAATAATTTTGATTGCGATATATAAACGTATAATAAACATACCCATTCGGTTGTTGTGGAACATTTTGGTCGATCACATATTTATACGTATTGGCCATATTTTTATCAATGAACCCATCAGCATCCCACAAAGATATAATCTCCTCCAGTCGCTTTATCTAGTCACGAATAATATAAGAGTAACATTAACATTACTAACCAATAGACAATTACAATTGAATGATTAAAAAAAAAAAACATTACCACGTTCTTGGCCTGTGCAATCCTTGACTTATTTTTAGGTTCTGATCGTAATGTGTCGCAGATTCGAACAACTTTTTCTTTAATATGAACAACACACATGTACCAATGCGTATTCTGATTTGATATCGGCAATGTTATACTTAAACATTCCTTCGCACGATCGCTGAATATTCCATCTCGAAAGAACCTTGCTTGAATGGAGGTGTCGCTGTGACCCGACAAAGCCATGCCCTACAATGATCAAACTAATTCATATAGTACATCATAGGAAAATTATTAAGGTGATAATATTTTTTAACTGTCTCACGCTGAAAGATGCCGGTAAAACCCAATTGCTTTTTTGACTATCTTCTGGGGTCCGATTCAGTGACACATGAATCGCCACAAAATCAATGACCTACACAAATAATGAAATACTTGTGATATGATTTAAATGTGTGCAACTCAATTTTAAAAATCAAATGTACTCACCGGACTTCTCAACCAGTGCGGATATTCAACGCTTAACATCTCTGCTCTCGTTGTCATCCAGCCGTCATACTCAATCATCATTTTGCTTAAAAAAAACATTGGTACACAGTAATGTCAATGTATAAATGGAAAGCAAATAATATATAATGTTAACATCTGCATACGTAATACACAGTGGTGCAGTTTACTTACGAAACATCAAGGTCATGTCCCAAAATGTATTCGCATGCATCATAACTACTAACTGTTATTTTTTTACAAAATTCAAACAAGTCTTTTCCAGTGTCGGAAGACACAGTGGGGACGCATTCCTCTGAAGAGCAATCCTCAAAATTTAACTTGACCGGTTTCATTGTATCATGCTTTGATTCTTCTGAGTCAGTCTTTGGCATATCCATTCTATCTTTTACGTTTTCAACTCCGATTTTATTTTCACCTTCGATTTTATTTTCACCTTCTCCACAATTATCTGGACTGTGCCGATTATCTTTCAGCAAAGATATTATCCCAGATACCCCCTGATTAACAATCGTTAATTGCTCAATGAGATTGTCTCTTATGTCTGAAAGGAACGCTGAATCATTCTGAACAGAAGCCTTCGAGACACTATCATCCATCTGCCTTCCATCCCACTGTTTATTTACTTTCCAATTCTGCAAACATAAAAAATTAATAAAAAAAATCAAATAAACACATTAATTGCTCTTGATTTAGTGGACGCCCACATGTGAACTTACAAAATTCTCATCATAACCTCTCATGTCTTTAAACACATGAATTGCTCTTGATATATCATCATGGCTCCATTGTTCTAAATAAGGGGCTCCATTATGCAATTGTTTGCCGACAATTGGGAATGATGTCGTCACAAATCCAATGAAAACAACCTAAAAATGATCAAAATTAAATGTGGAAGATATGTTATACAACAACTAAACAACATATGATGCCTAGAACAATATTGTACCTGCAGTAATAGAATGCACCCTGTGACATACGTGGTATTCCTGCATTGCACGGACTTAGCACCGGCACCTAACTTCCGCAGAATTATCTCACACCAATTGTATTCTTGGACAACGTTTAAGTCAACCAAGTAGTTTAGAAACTCATAGTCCAAAGGTGTATCTCTAACTCGTGGAAACAACACTGTGGTGAAAAGCAACATCAAGTAGGGAACTACGAATTCAATGCCGTCTGTCTGGCAATTTGTCACCATAGAATGAAGTTCCATAAATCCAATCAATTGTCCTGTTTTACTAGAAAATAAGTTACAGTACGTCACTCTACCGTCCTCAGATTTTGGTTCTGTCATTCCTTTACTTGCTAAACAAAAATGTTTCTCCACAATAGTAGGAGAAAAATGAATGGTGTCACCTCCGAACGTAATACATCTTTTTGCGCGGTCGTACTTTCGAATCAACATAGTTAGTAACTTGTTATCAAGGCGTGTTACGTTCATCCGAGAGAATGTACCAAATCCAACCTTGTCTAAAGCACGACGCTGGCTAGGAGACATCTTGTTGTTGATTCCAAACAGTATCCTCAATTTTGTTCTATGCAATACAGTTGTGTCATCCATTGAATCACCTGGTGATTTCAGCACTTCTTTCTTTCTTTTTTTCGAAGCACTAGTAGGTGTAGCCTACAATTTTGAATTTTACATCATTGTAACAACATGGCGAGTTTTTTATTACAATATAAATCTAATTACAAAAATAACAATTAATATTAATAAAGAACAACAATCAATACCTCTTCAAAATCAGACATTTCTTGAGGCGTATTGCAATATTGACTACTGCCACGATTTCTAATGGTTTCACCTATGCTAGAAATTATGACGTTCACTTTCGTCAATATGAATGTGTCTGAAGATGGAGGGAGGTTCCTCTTTTTTTTGTGTGTGTGTGTTTTTTTATATGGTTATGGAGCAGTGTGTAGTTAATTAATGGGGTTTAGTTTTTTTTTCGTGTATAAACGAGATCACAATCCATTGAGATATTTGAGGCCTATTGCGTATCCCGATATCCATTAGATTATTAACATAAAGGAAATTGCCATATTTATTAATTTAATAAGTATAAACGTACATATATATTTCAATATATTATTGCTAGTTCACGTATGTCATATTTCTAAATCGTTAATTTGGTAAATATGCATAGAAGTAGTATATAACTAATATAATTTTGGTAAATCTACTTCATAACATTGTGAGTATAATTAATCATATTAGTAACTATAATTAATCATATTGCAACACTTACTAGCATTTATTCATATTGGTAAAAAGCGATATCCTACAGATAGTGTAACGGTAATCGATACTCGTTTACCGTAACAAGCGGTTCGGCACGGTTTGGTTCGGTAAGGTTTTCAGGTTAAAAAATGCCAGCCCTTTATTAAAAGCGACTAATACAATCCCCTAAATTAAAAGCGACTAATACAATCAGCTAAAAATTATAAACAAATAGTTGTTAAAATTATAAACAAATATTATAAGTAATATGTGTGAATTTAATATTAATATTATAGATAATAAACATATCACATTTTCAAGAAATGTGAATATTAAAATTCTAGATAATGGACATACCACATTTTCAATATTTAATCATTTGTAAAAATAATATAATATTGATATAAATTATTTTAGTACATATGAATCACTTTATTGGTTAACAAAAAAATGTATGTAATGTAATTTTCATAATTTAGTACAATCATGGTCAAATAATTTACATGAAAACTTTATTATTATTATTATTCAAAAAAACAAAATATTTTGTATTTCGTGACATTAAAAAAATGTTACAGAGTTGGGCACCATTCAAAATAAGACTTGTCAAATAAATTGTGTAACTGAAAGTTAATTATTATTATTATTATTAACACCGTTTCAATAATATATAAATAATATAATATCAAATATAAATGTATGTGTATATATATAGTATTCAGTCGATTCGGTTAGTTCAGACATTTAATTAGTGACGGATTCATAAATTTCACTCAGATGGGCCCGTTTTTACATGATAAATAACGAGGTTGTAGTAGGTCATGAATAAATAACTTGAAATCAACATGGATTTTATTTGTTAGGGTTTAGGGTTTATTGTTTAGGGTTTAGGGTTTTGCAGTTTTGCATATCAATTAAACATCAAAATCTGTTTTTTTAATGACATTGATGCGAATTTGTCTTATTGGGGCAGTACTATATGGTTTGTTGTCTTGTACCGTACTATTTAATTAAGTGTGTTTTTTTATTGTAGCTTTTTTTTACCTACGTGGCAAATCATTAAATAAAACCTATTACCTGCTAAATTTAACATATCTGACATCAGTCCAATACATATCATTTGATAAAATATTTAAGTGCATTTTTTTTCTAAAAAAATAAAATAAGACAATAATTTATTGATATACCACATTTTCAATATTTAATCATTTGTAAAAATAATATAATATTGATATGAAATATTTTAGTACATATGAATCACTATATTGGTTAACAAAAAATTGTATGTAATGTAATTTTCATAATTTAGTACAATCATGGTCAAATAATTTACTTGAAAACTTTATTATTATTATTATTCAAAAAAACAAAATATTTTGTATTTTCGTGACATTAAAAAAATTACAGAAATGGGCACCATTCAAAATAAGACTTGTCAAATAAATTGTGTAACTAAAAGTTAATTATTATTATTATTATTATTAAAACCGTTTCAATACAACTTACTGTGATTTTTGTATTGTGATTAAAAAGAAAATTTTTTTAGAGATTTAGTACTTTAATTGGTACCTATTTGAATAACGCGACGATATTGGTACCTTTAATCCGTTTCATTACAAGCTCGATATTGCTCGCTAATAGCTTATTTTCGGAAAAAACGCGACGTAGCCTTGTATATTTACCGTTTTTCCCGATTCAATTATTTGGCAAAATTTGTAAACATACCTGATTCATGATGATCTAATAGCTCAATATTCAAAGGCCAAACGGTGGATTAATAAATTAAATATCAAATAAGGTAGAATGCAGTCCATTAAATTCCATCATAGAACCATTACATTTAATATTTTTTTTTCACATATAACTAAAATAACATAACAAAATAAAAAAAAAAAAACAATTTTGAAAACTAAGTCATAAAATCAATTGGGACTTCCGGATAGGGTGGTACATCTTTTTTTGCAGGAGCGGATTTGATGCTTCCTTTCTTATAAAAAAAAAATAACTGCAAACACATCCGTAGCAATATGCTTAAAGACGTTGGTGTCCCCCTCTTCTATTCCATTGTCGTGAAGGAACGTCCGCCAACCACTTTGAAAGATGATACTGCCGAGACTAAGGCCAGCAACGACAACCCAGTTCTCATTTTTATCATTGAATAGGCGAAGTTCCACCTCCTTTCTTGGCCTAATATATGCATCTGCTGAAGGGCGCAAAATCTGCACAATATTTTTTTGTTGTTAAATAACAATGTGTTCTTAATCAGACAATACAGACAACATAGTGATTTACCGTGATTTGGGTTTTCAAGTGTTCCACACGGACGAGGAACAATTTCTCCGTCATCGTACGAACTAATTTCTGAAAGTATGAAACTACAAATAAAGAAGACGGGTTGTGAGTGGCGGATTAAAATTATGCTCACCGTCTTCCTATTTAAATGCAGATGCCGTATTGTATACAAATTGCTTTGGTAATTGGTAGGTATAGATGGATTTAATGAAGGTTTATTTAGGTTTTCAATGTAATAAATGGAAACACTAAAAGGTGAAGAGTCCGGGAGTCGTGCCTCATCATTATTCTGACATTGGTTACTGTAAATTGTGTACATTATCTTGGCAAGCAATGCAATAATATATACTAAAAAATGAAAGTATCTATATCTATGAAATAACCGAACTATGGTAAAGTTTATAAATAAATATGGTAAAATTTTTAATATTTATATCAAAACTCCAAAATTACAGAATCATAATATGTAAAAGTCCGAAACGACTGAATTAATTACCTAATTAACCGAACATTAACCGAACGAAGTTCTTGGTCGGTTTCGGTCAGTTTGGTCAAACCGACCGAACTATACATTTTAAAATATATATAATATAAGTAATATATATTTATATACACTATATTATTTTAATATATAAATAATATAATATCAAATATAAATGTATATGTATATATATAGTATTCAGTCGACCCGATTATTTCGGACATTTAATTAGTGACGGATCCATAAATTTCACTCAGATGGGCCCGATTTTACATGTTAAATAACGAGCTTGTAATAAGTCATGAATAAATAACTTGAAATCAACATGACTTTCATTTTTTCGGTCAGTTTGGTCAAACCAACCGAACTATACATTTTAAAATATATATAATATAAGTAATATATATTTATATACACTATGTTATTTTAATATATAAATAATATAATATAAAATATAAATGTATATGTATATATATATATATATATATAGTATTCAGTCGATTCGGTTATTTCAGACATTTAATTACTGACGGATCCATAAATTTCACTCAGATGGGCCCGATTTTACATGATAAATAACGAGCTTGTAGTAAGTCATGAATAAATAACTTGAAATCAACATGACTTTCATTTGTTAGGGTTTAGGGTTTATTGTTTATTGTTTAGGGTTTAGGGTTCTGCAGTTTTGCATATCAATTAAACAACAAAATTTGTTCTTTTGATGACATTGATGCGAATTTGTCTTCTTGGGGCAGTACTATATGGTTTCTTGTCTTGAA
Source organism: Striga hermonthica (assembly GCA_902706635.1). Taxonomy (NCBI): domain Eukaryota; kingdom Viridiplantae; phylum Streptophyta; class Magnoliopsida; order Lamiales; family Orobanchaceae; genus Striga; species Striga hermonthica. Next base: position 37,911 of record CACSLK010018628.1, on the reverse strand, counting down.
CCGTACTATTTTAATATGGTGTTTTTTTATTGTAGCTTTTTTTTTACCTACGTGGCAAATCATTAAATAAAACCTATTACCTGCTAAATTTAACATATCTGACATCAATCCAATACATATCATTTGATAAAATATTTAAGTGCATTTTTTTTCTAAACAAATCAAATAAGACAATAATTTATTGAATGATCAATTAATTCCTTCTGACGTTTTGTTCCCACCAAAATTGCAAAATAGGAAATAAAAATAATAAATTGAAAGCAAAAATTGTACTAAGATCTTGTAATCATTCAATTAAATCTTGCACACGTCACTACAGATTTGACAGGACACCAGGGTTTTATTTATTAGAATCATATTTAAATAATTAAACCACATTATAGATATAGACACTAGCCTTACGGCCCTTACCTCCTATTTAATCTCCAACAACTACTGAACTACTTAATCATCTTCTTTTTTAATTGTCCTGCTTAACTACTTAATTATCTTCTTTTTTTATTGTCCTGCTTAAGTTTCTAGCATAAATAACAAAATAATAATAATAATAATAACAGAAAAACAACAATCAATGGATGTTTTTCAATTGCCAAAAACGAAAAGAGCACACTTTGAATACATTAGAGAAGGAATGAAAAACAGATGGGAGCAGTGGATCGAAGACCGATTTATCGTGGTGTTACGACGTTTTGTTGTGATGGAGAAGATGGACCATGAAGGTGATATATGGCTGGACTTCAGGACTATCCACAATACTTTTATGGAAGAGGTAAAACTTGGGTTGTCTCTGAAAAAAACATGGCGGATGTACAATGTCCTAAAAGAAAGGTACATAACAATGAAGTGGCTTTTAGAGCAGGACGGGGTTGTACATGACCCCTACAATGGTACCATGCATGTACCTATTTGGGTTGAAGACGTCGCTTTTGAGGTACAAAAAAATATATATCATCTTCTGAACCTTATTTAATGAATAATGTCTCACCAATGTTTATTTGGTTATTGTACGGTTAAATTCATGTTTTAGGCCAAAACGATATACGTGCTGTACCCCAAGCCAAATTTTATGTTCTTACAGGTCTGATTTTCATCCTATGATGATACCAGTGGAGTCGGTCGGCTCAAACACGCTCAATGGGCCAGCAGGTATTGATCAGCAATCATTGAGCGACCCTGGTTCTGGCGAAACGATATCCAGTTGTTGCTCACATACAAGCGACGTGGACGGATTTCTAGATTGTGTTCGACGTCGAAGTCATTAGTCGGACATGCACCGTTTTCTCGTTTTGTTGGCCTTTTCAGTTGCTGTATTTTGAAAAATTAAAAATATTTTCTCTCTCCAGGTTATGTAGTTTGACGGCTGACTGTTATTATTTTAGTTGTGATGAATGTTTATTTTGTGCAATTTTAGTTAATTTTATAAATTAATTATTACTGCATGGTTTGACTGGGGAATTACGCATTGTTTTTCCAGACTTTATGTTAATGAACTGTTTGTGCAATTTTGTTAATGAACTTGAAATTTTTAAATACTACTACACATTACTTTTTATATTTATGGAAAATTTTAATTTTTTGTACATATAAGTATAAATATTGGTTTATTTTGTACTACTACAATACCCGTGTAATACAAGGGTAGTTGTTAAGAAAATTATTTTTAAAATAAAATAATAATACCAATAATTGTTTAAAATTAAATATATGTATTTATTAGGCTAATTTGAGGTTTTCATATAAATTAATGCGCCTATTGAGAGGTTCCTTAGTTAATCAATGTTATATTAGTCAATCAATGTAGTTACCAAATTTTCTCATACAACTAAGGGTTATATTAGCCATACTATTATCGATAAGTATAACCTTGTTTGGTAATCAGTTGTTAGCGGTCATTGGGCGAGCAAGTATTGATCAACACTCATTGAGCGACCCCAGTTTTGCCGAAACGATATCCAGCTGTTGCTCACATATACACGCGACGTGGAGGGATTTCTAGATTGTCTTCGACGTCGACGTCATTAGTTGTCCATGCACCTCTAATTTCTTTGGATTTTTTTAGTTTGGTTGAGTTAGTTTTGAAAGATTTTTTAAAAATAATATTAATATCTAATTTTATAACTTTATATACAAAAAGTATTAATATTGGTTAATTCTATGTTTTAGGATTTTAGGATTTTATGAAAATAATTTATTGATGGTTATCTATAACAACAACTAATAAGTCGGGAAATCATAAATGAACCATTTCGTTAGGGTTTGTAACTGTTAGATCATCATGTAACTTGTTCACATAATTCTCAGTCATCATCAAAGGGGTTGTTAACGAGGGTAAAAACAAACGTTATTCTCTGACACCAGAATTGCTATTTGACCACCTCTCCGTATCAACCGAGGTCTCTCGACGTCATTTGTTGCTCATACCGACGTCTTTTATGTTCAACAATCATTTCGTTTCATCAAATTATTGTGAAATAATAACTTAATCACCGTTGTTAATTCACGTTTACCAACATAACTGTCGGTCGGGTATAGTTGATCTAACGGTTACAAACCCTGTTAATTCACCGTTGTTAAATATATCGTTCTTTGATCACCGTTGTTAAATATATCGTTATTTCCCATAATAAGTCTTTATTTGTTATTGTTAATTTTACAATTTTTTTGATATTTTTTTAACAAACACACTTGTAATACACAAGATTTGTACTACTTAGATGTAAATAGGTTTGGACAAATAATATTGATATATTAATAATTACTAATCTCGGTTTGGACATCCCATAAATATTATTTAGCTAACTACCTATCACTTGTACTAATATAACCCTATAATATTTTATAATTTTACGTAGTGAGTATTTTATAATTTTACATAGTGAGACACTGAGTGACTAATATATCCCTCACTTTTGATTTGTTTCCTTCAATTAGCTATTGAATTATAAATGTATTTTAAAATAATAATATTTATTAAAATTTATTAGAAAAATAAAATGATTCTCAGTTGATATATTTATGTTTAATGTAGTTATGTTGTAAGTTAAAAAAATTATTATAATATAACACAAGTAAGTCACAAAAATAAAATGTGTCATACTAAATATATAATAATATATATATTTAATAAAAGGTATTTAAATTTCCAACAATTTTTTCTCATTAATTTTAGATTTTAAGGAAAAAAATTAGCAAGTACCCGTATAATACACGGGCGTTGTACTAGTTAGTTATAATTATCAACCAGAAGTTATATATTATATTAAAGCGATTAAAAAAACAAAACAACACGCCCTTTCACCATTAAATACCATTACACTAAACCACCACTTTCATCGT
>CACSLK010018628.1:22398-32756 GCA_902706635.1 Striga hermonthica | reverse complement strand
TGCACGAAATAGTTGAAATAATTGGTTCTCATGAAATAATTGGGATTCCAAATCTTATCATTAAATATCAATACATAACTACCAGTTTTAAACCACTAAACCACGTCCGTAATTTATGTTAAATTATTAATTTTGTATTTAAATATTCATAAAACTGATCACAGTGACACTTCAGATAATTAATTAAATTAAAATTAATTGTAAAAGGAAAATTGGAATACCAAACGATAAACATCGAAGAAGGTGAAATAAATACCTCAGACGTGAAATAGAAGAACACTTAATATTGGTCGACGATCCTGTACCAAAAATAAAACAAAAATATATATAGGTCTACAATCAATACGCTCGGTTCAGTCTGAAGAAGATAGAAAACCATGGAAAAACATGAAGCGCAACCTAGCGAGAAAACTCAATTCGATGACAAAGTGGAGAATATGTCGTTCATTTCATGGGAAAATGCAGAAAAATGGTACGTAAATTATGCAAGAGATAAGGGGTTCGATGTCCGAAGATCAAGCTGCAAAACTTCCAAGGAAGGTGTAGTGAAGAACAGACAATGGGAATGTTCTAGAGCAGGTTACAAACGCAAAAATACGAAAATATAGAAAATAAAAAAAGAAATCACAAATACGAGATGTGGTTGCGCGGCTACATTTCGTGTTGCGATTGACGATCCAAGGGAATTGTACAAGGTCACCAAATTTGAAGATTCACACAATCATCCACTGGAGAGTGCCGAAACAGCACATCGTCTTAAGTCAAGTAGGTAAAAATTTTTAGACAATTACATTGCGCATATAATATATATATTTTTCGGTCTTTCAAGGATATAAATAAGACAAATTGTATTTTTTGGTTGCATACAATTAACGGGGTCTGAGAAGATAATTTTGACGACAATGAATGATGCATGCATTCGAACATATCAAAGTTTAAATTTAATTCAACAAATGTCTGGAGTTGGTCTACATTGCAATAAGAAGAAAAATGCATACAACTACCTGATGAAGACCAGAATTGATACAATGCGAGAAGGTGATTTTAAGACTGCACTTGCTATGCTCGAAGGAGTGAGGATCAATGATAAGCATTTGATAGTGGAGACGACATGTGATGACGAAGGTGGATTGACCAAACTTTTTTGGTCCGATGGTTTTTCGCAGTCGTCATACTCACAATTTGGTGACGTTCTCATCTTTGATAGCACGTACAAGACTAACACCTACAAATTCTCTTTGGTCATTTTTTCGGGAATAGATAACCACCTAAATAGCATAATTTTTGGTGGGGCGTTGCTGCAGAATGAGACATCTGAATCATATGTATGGTTGCTCACTAAATTTGTAGCTGCAATGAAAGGCAAGCCGCCGATCACCGTCGTCACGGATCAGGATGAGGCAATGCGTTCGGCAATAAAGAAGGTCTTACCACAGGCTAAACATAGGCTATGTGCATGGCATCTGGAGATAAATTGTCTACAACGAGTGAAGGTGCACGAATTTTGCAAAATTTGTGGTCGAATTTTAATGAAAAATTGGACTCTGGAGGAGTTTGAAACCGAATAGGAATCATAGACACTAAAACATGGTGTGGCTGACAACCAATGGGTTAGAGATACGCATAAAAGGAGACATCAATGGTGTGACGCTTATCTGCGAGGGAATTTTATGGGGATGACCAGAACGACACAACGAGCGGAATCTTTGATTGCCCTTTTCAAGCATGGGGGTAAATCGAGTAGCACAATTACAAAGCTGATTAAAACTTTCCATCAAATTGTTCAGTCTTTGAGGTCAACCTTTTTTAAAAAGCAAGAAGAATTGAAAATGAACCCAATAGATATCCCCAAAGGAACACCACTTCACGGTATTCATGTACAACTAGCTGGAGTTTATACACGCTCAGTTTTTGTAAAATTTCGAAGGGAGCTTGATGATGAGCAAAACAATCTTGTACTTGAGCAAAAGAGTGATGATGGGGTATCAAATGTCTTCAGAATGGGAAAATATGGTTCACCGGAAGTACAGAGGTCGGTGCTAATAAATCAAAATGATAGCAAATATATGTGTGATTGCAAAATGTTGGAAACGGATGGAATGCCATGTAGTCATCTGTTCACTACATTCAAGTACTTGCATATTCAAAATGTTCCAGAACAATGCATAAATCATAGGTGGACGACCTTAGCCGGAAAGAATTTGAGAGAAACATATCACTTGATACCTGCTTCTGTTGATCCCCAACGTAAAAGGTATTTTGACATCTTCAAAGAATCAGCTGAAACGTGTTCGAAGGAGTCTCAGAACGAAGTCAACACGTCAAATTATATGAAGAAAGTTCGACGTGCAGTTGACAACATAAATAATACACAAGAAGCCAACACCGGAACCTCAACTAATGATTTCTCATTTGAGTCACAAGTTATTAAGGATCCTGCGAGAGTGTCGAAAAACAAAGACAAGACGGGAGACCCACGTATGGCTAGATCTAGAGGCGCCCCGCCAGCACAAAGACAAAGATGCAAATCATGCGGGTACATCTTAATTTTTTATTATGCACAACTGAGTATTTTGTGAAAACGTAATGCTAATGACCTCATTGTAATTACAGCGAACTCGGACATAAGACAACCACTTGTCAATAAAAAAAATGAGCACCCAGCCGTCACATTCATTTGTTGGCAAAGACATTGATCCACTTGCAAGTCAGGTTAAGGGACTTGAAGACATTGACGAAGTTGGAAGTCATGATCAATGAAGAAGGGACCAAAATTGAACGATCACAAATGTAGTAGGAGTTGTTGTAAAGTTTTTTATTTAATATTTTTCAACGACATACTGTGTTATTCATAACATCGTTTCAATTGAAATTTTGATGCAGAACCTTGACTCACACTTCGGAAACATCTATCAGTTATCCTTACGAGTTTAACAGTGGCTAAATAGAATGTACTAAACACATAAAGTGATTTGTAAATATTAGCACAACATATAGGATTCAAATACTACGCATCTGACCTTGAAAGCAAAAGTCCAGCAAAAAAAATCAAGGATTTGAAGAAATATACTTTCAAATATGAGATATTTTGTGGACCCAAGATGATTTATTTCTGCAATCAAACTAATGCAGTAGTGAAACACTTCTTAGAAGTCTCATTTATACTTTAGGCAAATTACAAGTACCTTTCGCCTGTTACATGAAGAAGCAACACAGCCGGTAATGTAACAAGGGCGATTGTACGGTCATGTGCCTTCGTTGAACCTGAGCATGACTGCGACAAGGATCTCAATATCATTTACACCAAGAACAAACAAGATTATATGCCTACACAGATAAACGTTCTTCATCGAACATATAATGTGCTTGTGAAAGATAAGACAACAATATCAAAGAATTTTCAATGTTAACAAGAAAAAACCAACAATCATTTCTTCATTACATCGTGAAGGCTCTATATAATAATTTACAACAAGACCAAAAAAGATTATATGCCTAATTAGATAATGTCTTGTACTTCTTGGTTAAGACATTTCATCGAACATATAATGTACATGTTAAACATAATAGAACAATATCAAAGAATTTTCGATGTTAACACGCAAAAACCAACAATCTATCCACAAACACACATCCAGCAAAATGAATAGTGAGTAATATAAATAACATGAATGAAGAACATAAAATATTGATTGGACGATTACATTATTGAAGAAGACGAAAGTTCATATCGATTCAGAGTTATCTCTGGGGGGGCTAAAAATTGATATTGTGTGTGCGGATTCTTCAAAATGTTTATGAATTTAAGGCGAGTTTCAGAAAGAAGATTTGTTCATTATGTACAAGAGAGGATAGAGTTCATCAAGAATTAAAGAAAAAAAAATTGAGAACGAATCGATCAATTTGCCCAGAATAAATAAATTTGCAATTTACGAATTCTAGGTGGTTTAATTGAAAGATGTAAGGGTCAATGTTAATAAATAACTACTTAAAGACCTTTTATGTAAATTAATACAAGTTTTATTAAGTAATGGGCATTTTAGACTTTGTACAAAGTTCTAGGGACACTTGGCATTAATTTACGGCATACCTGATGTTAGCTATGTACAATCACATTTGAAGCCTACCAGACCCTAGAATCACCCATTTTAGTTTCATATGCTAAAAGTTATTTGTTGCTTTCTCTTTTTTTGTTTGTAAATTTTTGTGTTGAAGTATTAGAATATTTGTATTATCTGCCAAAAGTTTATTTGTTGATATGAAATTATTTTGAGTATTATTGATATATATATATATATATATTTTTACAATGATGTTGTTAAAGTATATCATAATAATATTTTCTAATACTGCAACATGATACAATAAATATAAAGAATAAAAGTAATCAATTATTAAATAATATCATGAATGAGTTGATCATAATTAAGTGTCATTGCAGCAAAGACGGATAACTCATGTTTGAGCATTTACTCGTTTAATAAACAAATATAAGGTCAGACTCGAGTTCGCCTCGTGAAAGCTTGAATCGGCTTGCTGATTTAATAAACCTAAAACCATACATAAGCAAGTTGTTCGTGAAAACAAAATATTTTTCAAAAAGTTTGACACAATTATGTATCGCATAAAAATATAATAAAATTAAGAAATAAGTAGTTTGGGAACAAACTCATTTTAGTTCATTTAATAAACAAGCTCGATTAGTTGTTGAAGCTCATTTTATTTAAGAAAACTAGTATTCTACCTTGTGTGTTTGAATAGATGTAAATAAAATATTATAATTGTAACGCCCCAAATCAGTAATAATATTAAGAACGGTTTCACTGCTCGACTATAAGTGAAATCCGTAATATTTAGAAATTCTGAGTTATATTTTATATGCTAAATGCTCAATTAATTCCTAAGTTTGATAGATCATTCTTTGGAAGTTTCGATTTCAAGTTTAAGTCAAGATCAATCCATTAACTTAGGTTGTTAAATTATATCTAATCGACTCGAGAATTTATTTAGTTCGAACCCTAGTTTTGGTTCCGAGTCATTTCTCTAATCGTTTCCGAGCATAGCCAAGTCTTGATATTTTTATACTTAGAATAATTTTTAAGTGTATTAGAATATCAAAGTCAAATCTTGAACATTTAAATCGAGCCATAGCCCATGCTCGAGCCACTCATGCCGAGTGCTCGCGCTGCCGCGCATGCACTACCACCCGAGCCAAGACCGAGTCCGTTGCCACCAACTCTTCTTCAAGCTTATGGATTATACCATGCATGCACATTAGCGAGTGTATTAAAGATATTTTAAGCCTAAGTCATGCTAAAGAGTCATTAGCAAGTCAAAGACATCATTATCAATTCTTTATGCCTAATTAAGTTGGTATGGACATGCAATATTATAATACATGGTGTAAGACCATGTTTCCCACTATCCTTATGCTTGTATCAGACCAAAATCAGTCCCATTCAACTCCAATAACACGTGCAATAGCCCTTGGTGCTCCACCATGTCATGCCTTGCATTGAAAATGAGTACATTAGTTTTTGTTCCCCACTTTGTCTCCATGTTATTCCTAATTTCTAACGCCCTTAGACCATCTTTTAAGACTTCACTTCAGCTTATTAGAGACCTAATTTAGCACTTAAAAACTCAAAAAATTTCGAGCATAATCCCCTCCAAAAGTGGCAAAAACCAAGAGCTAAAACAAGATGCCGAGAGTGAACCTTGTGCTACCCGAGTGCTTTGTTGTTGAGTGTTCTTGAGTTCTAGCTAGTATTTTCGAGAACCCCAACTATATATTCATCCTCCACCATCCTACTCTCAGCTTAGAAGCATTTAGTGTCAGCAAACTCAAGAATTCAAGTCCAAGGAAGCAAGAAGCCGCAACTATACGAGGACCGAGCAAGAGCGAGTATACCCGAGTTTCTTTGAATTTTTGTTGACGTTTTAGAGGTTGGTTTGCAAATTTCTTTTTAGTACTTGTTATTAATGATATAAGGATGAGAATGGTGTGTTTTAAGGCCCCATAGGTTCAGTTTTTAAGTGCTTTCAAGCATGCTTAATGTATAAGTGCTCCCAGCTTTCTTGCATGTTCAAAATGTTGTGTTTTCATGCGGTTTTGACTATGCTATACAAAACCTGGTATTGTGCTAATTTTATGATTATTTCATGTGGAAAGGTGGAGTTCATAGGATCAAGAATCAAGTCAATTACCCTAGTATAACTCGGGTTATTGATTTTTAAAGTTAGACATGCAAGTTTAACTTTACATGCACGAATTCATCTGCGACTTCAAACGCGAATAACTCGAGTTCTACTTAGGATAAAATCATACAATTTTATAGCCATGTTTATATATGCGTTAAGAGACTTCATACCAATTTTCATGATTTTATCTTAAGAATTGAGTGAGTTACGAATTTTAAAAATAGATGGTGCAAGCAGTTTTTCTTTGAACCCATCAGCATGTTATATTAAATGTATGACCTTTTTATCATGTCTTAATGTTCTCAAACATAAAGATGATCTTCCTGAAAGTCATAGGCTTATTTCTTAGCTTTTTAATAAGGTAGGGTTCATGCTGATATGAGGTCTATAGTGTGAATTAGAGTCTAAATACTGAGGTGCTGTTGTAAAATAAATTTGTTTCTGACAGATTTCATGAACCAAATATTTTATGTTTAAAGTCATTCAGAACATTGTTATTTGCCAATGTAATCTTAAGAAAAGTTGTAGATATTTGAGTTAGATTTTGTAACTTCATTTATCCTACAATTACTGAAGTCCTATCAGCTGTATGATTTCAATTGTGGACTGCAACTTGGTTATGAATATTTGTTGAATTATCTCCTGCTAAATGACCTTATTTGTTTTTGATGTCTTCATAAGAATTGTAGATGCATGTCTTAGAGTTAAGATGAAACTGGAATCATGATTATATAACAAGTGTGTTGCACGTTATGTTGACTTTAAAGTCGCTACGAGGGTTAGGTTTTGAAAACTCTTGTTTTATTTTTGGAAATAGAGTTTACTTTTAAACGCATGCTTATATAGCCTATATGAGCTGAGTTAGATCAAGTGAATGTTTCTTATATGTTTATATAGTTTAAGGAGAGTCGAGCCTCTGACAGCTACTTCAGTTTCAAGCACTTGCAACAGATATTTTCAGTATACCAGGTGGGGGTCATGTACTGGATTCCACATCATATATAATATCTGTACCATGACAGAAGTTGGTATCAGAGCGCAGATGCGTTTCTGTATACTTTCAAAGTTAGAAAAGCATGACCACGCCACGCTCATCCCGCACCGACTCCGAGGTAAGTCACCCGACTCAGTTTAAGTTTTGCAAGTGCTAAATTCAGTTGAAGTATGGGGCCTAGATAACTATCCTCCTGTAAGACAGACAACTCTAGAGACAGAACTCTAGAATAGCTAAGTCCAAGGACTCTAGACTAATTCAGAACTCCATTTTGAGCCAGAACATAGAATGTTTAAGTATACTAGAACTCTAGCCAAGCTAGGTGTTTTCGACAAATCATTAACAATTTTATTAAGTCTAGTGTAGCTATTTATTAATGGCTATACTGTTCAAGTCAAATGGATAGTGGTTTACAGATTGTCGTCGGGGAGAGCTTCGAAACCACCATCCACTGAAAGTTAAGAAGACAGTCATTTTATCAATGACAACTAGAACTTAATTCAAGCATTATGATGTTGTAGCTATGCATTGTGGGTTAAGCAATACAACACATAAAGTTGCAAATAAATCAAGCACACTGTTGAGGATATTATTATTGTTAAGAAGCTAGTACAGAAACATCAGATGCAAACTAGTAGTAATGAATCCTCAGTAATATACATAAAGGGAGGGTGCGTCTCAAGAGTACAAGACCCTTTAACTCTGCCACCCATAATAGATAGCAGGATTATACAGCTAAATTCGCTGGGTCAAAAGCTCGTTTTCGCTTAACCCCTTGAGTTTCCACAGAATCTTGAGAAGTGATGTTTTCTTGAAGTTTCTTGATAAGTCCAGCAGCAGTATCTGCACATTTGAAGATCTCTCTAGTAGAATCAAATATAAAAGTCTGAAATACACTTTCATCAAGAAAACCAAGAAATCCATTGAAGAGGTGATGAGAATTTAATAGACCAATGGGCTTATTATAAAATTTCATGTCTGCCCAAGAAGCAATAGTAAACATGGTAATTAAAGTCCCATACCCACCAGGAAGTATGATGAAAGCATCACTATGGTTTAGCATAAGCATAGTGCAATCATAAATAGAGTTAGATAGCATCAGATTGCCAGATTCTTTGATAACTTTGGTAGGAGCTCTGTGAAATGGTAAAACACTTTTCACTTTGATATCAAAGCATTTTCCAGCTAAGAGCAGACTATTAAAGAAAGTGAAGCTAGTTCCTCCAGACAGTATATTGATCTTGTGCTTTCCCAGTTCCTTTACTAGTTGGGATACAATGTCAATATTTTGAGGAGAAGCTACAAGTTTAGGATCACCAAGAACACATATGGTTTTTATAGGTTGAAGAACCTTAGTAACTTGAGAAGATTCAGAACTCTCCATTTGGTGTGAAGAGATACTTGATCATGAGAATGATCGGCCTATTTAAAGAGAAAGTTTATGAAGAGATAAGTATTATATTGTCGCACTCGGCAAGATGCGGCAGACAAGTAAAAGGTTGAGCTTTAAATGAGCGTTATCTATGAGAAGGGATAAGATATTTGATACCTTATAATAAAATAGGGTTAACAGAGACAGTTGTTGCAAACAGGATCCTTAGCAACAATATTTTTGAGACAATAGCGGTTTTGTTCATTTTTGAAACAGACCCACAAAGACATAAGCTCTCGATGCACATATCCACTACCATCCTTGATGAAAGTTATTTTATCTTCTCGATTTTTGGGCATAAACCCCACCAATTTGCATCGGGTGTCGTAGTTCCATCGAGCACATTTGAAGCACCTATCTATTATTTTTGCTCTACGTTTCTTTGAAAAAGTGCTTCTACTGTACCAAAAAAAAAAAGTGCTTCTACCCATACCTGGCAGATTTTTATAAGAATTTTGGAATTCTCCAGATAGTCGGACTTTTGCTTCAATCAACCATCGAATATCAATTGGAATAGTATTGAGAATTAGCACTCTAAATCTTTCCACTCGAGATCGATAAACATTTCTTATGATATTAAGTGGAAGAAAGGAATAAAATTTGTGAATATTTGAAAGTGCTAGCTCCATTTGTTATTTCGGATCATTGTTGAAGAAGATTGAAGGGGGTTATCAATTTAATTTATAGAATAATGTCGCGTATGAGATATGACTAAAAATCAGTATGACCGACAAAGTGTGAGATAAGATCAGGCATTACAATATACTAAGTGTCAGAATCAGTACCCAGAGGGAATTTATGGTAGCCAAAAGAAGATGATAAATTATTGTGATTGTACTAGTGGCAGTTGCATAATTGGAGGTAAGAGAAGCGGTGAGTATGGGTTTTATCAAGAATATAATCAGGTAGAATATATCAAACTGAAAAAGTAAGTGACACCAGACCAGTAGTTGCGACTTAATTATTCAGTCTTTCAATTTTGGTCTATTCTAGTAGCCCGGAGCAGCATGAAGAGCACTTGAGGACCGTTTTGGAGACTCTTCGGTGAGAAGTTATACGCCAAGTTCTCAAAGTGCGAATTTTGGCTCGATCGAGTGGTTTTTCTAGGCCACATCGTCACATCCAGAGGAGTTGAAGTAGACCCAAGCGAGATTGAAGCAGTTCGAAACTGGTCGAAACTGAGAAATGCCACCGAGGTTCGGAGTTTTCTCGGTTTGGCAGGATATTATAAACGTTTCATCGAGGGGTTTTCGAAGATTGCCCTACCCTTGTCCCGTTTGACGAGAAAATCGGTGAAATTTGAGTGGGATAGTCGTTGGTCGAGCTTCCAGGAGCTCAAAGCGAGGCTTACGACGGCACCCGTGTTGACTATTCCGGACCCCACACAAGGTTTCACTATCTATAGTGACGCCTCAAAGAAGGGTTTAGGCTGTGTTTTGATGCAAGACGGCAGGGTTGTGGCTTATTCTTCCCGTCAGCTAAAGCCGCACGAGGTGAAGTACCCGACTCACGATCTTGAGTTGGCAGCAGTGGTTCACGCCCTGAAGATTTGGAGGCATTATCTGTACGGAGGCCACTGCGAGATTTATACAGATCACAAGAGCTTACAGTATATCTTCGCTCAGAAGGAGCTCAACATGCGCCAAAGGCGATGGTTGGAGCTAGTGAAGGATTATGACTGTACCATTAACTATCATCCGGGCAAGGCGAACGTAGTTGCCGATGCCCTCA
>CACSLK010018628.1:10079-22392 GCA_902706635.1 Striga hermonthica | reverse complement strand
GGTCATTTTGGTGGAAGGGAATGAAGCGAGACGTCGCCGAGTTTGTCGAGAAGTGCTTGATTTGCCAGCAGGTGAAAGCGGAGCACAAGGTTCCACCGGGTCTCTTACAGCGATGAGAATGTGGCCCACGCTACGAGATAGGATCCGGAGGGATCAAGCCTTCGACGAGTTCATTTGCTCGATGGGGGCAAAGATTCATGCCGGAGGAGTAGAGGGTTTTTACCGAGGCACAGATGGTGCCTTAGAGTACAAGGGAAGGATCGTTGTGCCAAACGTCGAGGCCCTGAAGAAAGAAATCTTGACGGAGGCGCATAGTGCACCATACTTGGCACACCCCGGTAGCACCAAGATGTATCACGACTTGAAAAAGTCGTTTTGGTGGAAGGGAATGAAGTGAGACGTCGCCGAGTTTGTCGAGAGGTGCTTGATTTGCCAGCAGGTGAAAGCGGAGCACAAGGTTCCATTGGGTCTCTTACAGCCTTTAGAGATCCCGCAGTGGAAGTGGGAGAAGCTGACCATGGACTTTGTCACGGGATTACCGATGTCGGCCAAGCGCCACGACGCGGTATGGGTAGTAGTGGATCGACTGACGAAGTCAGCCCACTTTATGCCTGTCAGGATGGACATGTCCATGGAGCAACTAGCCGAGACGTATCTCCAGGGAATCGTTCAAATTCATGGCGTTCCTGTCGAGATTGTATCAGATAGAGATCTCCGATTTACTGGCCATTTCTGGGAGAGTCTTAACGAGTCCATGGGGACGAAGTTGAAGTTTAGCTCCGCTTACCATCCGCAAACCGACGGTCAGTCGGAACGAACCATTCAGACGCTTGAGGACATGCTTCGCGCTTGTATTCTAGAGCGTGGTGGTTCGTGGGAGGAGTTGTTACCCACTGTGGTGTTTGCCTACAACAACAGCTATCACTCGTCGATCAAGATGGCACCATTCGAAGCCTTATACGGTCGCAAGTTCCGCTCACCCCTTTATTGGGATGAAGTTGGCGAGAAACAGGTTCTAGGTCCCAAGTTGATCGAGGACACGGTGCAGAAGGTAGCCGAGATCCGAGTAACGCTGAGAGAGGCATAAAGCCGACAGAAGGCATACGCTAACGAGCGTAGAAGGGAGCTTGAGTTTGAAGAGGGAGACAAAGTGTTTCTGAATGTCACGCCGATGAAAGGCGTTGTACGCTTTGGGAAGAGGGGGAAGCTGCAGCCCCGATTCATAGGGCCGTTTGATATTCTCGAACGAGTTGGCGTAACAGCCTACCGTCTGGCGTTACCCCCAGAACTCTCGGGTGTACACAACGTCTTCCATGGGTCGATGTTGAGAAAGTATGTGTATGACCCGGGCCATGTAGTGAACTTTGACGAGCTAGAGGTCGGGCAGAACCTGACGTATGATGAGTAGCCGGTAGCAGTTCTAGATCGAAAGGTACGTCGGCTGTGGAAGAGAGATATATAGCTTGTCAAAGTTTGCTGGAGTCGCCAGGACGAGTCGTAAGCCACTTGGGAGAGAGAGGCCGAGACCAGAGCTCGATATCCAGATTTCGAATTTTGAGTTGTACCTGGTGTACTTTTATCTTATGTTTTAGTATATAATTTGTAGTAGGAGTTTTGACCTAGTACCCTAGTTTTGTATTTCCTAGCACGGAAATATTTTAAGGAGGATAGGTTGTAACGCCCCAAATCAGTAATAATATTAAGAATGGTTTCACTACTCGACTATAAGTGAAATCCGTAATTTTCAGAAATTTCGAGTTATATTTTATATGGTAAATGCTCAATTAATTCCTAAGTTTGATAGATCATTCTTTGGAAGTTTCGATTTCAAGTTTAAGTCAAAATGAATCCATTAATTTGGGTTGTTAAATTATAGCTAATCGACTCGAGAATTTTTTTAGTTCGAACCTTAGTTTTGGTTCTGAGTCATTTCTCTAATCGTTTCCGAGCATAGCCAAGTCTTGATATTTTTATACTTAAAATAATTTCTAAGTGTATTATAATATCAAAGTCAAGTCTTGAACATTTAAATCGAGCCCTAGCCCATGCTCGAGCTACTCATGCCGAGTGCTCGCGCTGCCGCGCATGCACTACCACCCGAGCCAAGAGTCCGTTGCCACCAACTCTTCTTCAAGCTTATAAATTATACCATGCATGCACATTAGAGAGTTCATTAGAGATATTTTAAGCCTAAGTCATGCCCAAGAGTCATTAGCAAGTCAAAGACATCATTATCAATTCTTTATGCCTAATTAAGTTAGTATGGGCATGCAATATTATAATACATGGTGTAAGACCATGTTTCCCTCTATCCTTATGCTTGTATCAGACAAAAATCAGTCCCATTCAACTCCAATAACACGTGCAATAGCCCTTGATGCTCCACCATGTCATGCCTTGCATTGGAAATGAGTACATTAGTTTTTGTTCCCCACTTTGTCTCCATGTTGTGCCTAATTTCTAACGCCCTTAGACCAGCTTTTAAGACTTCACTTCAGCTTCTTAGAGACCTCATTTAGCACTTATAAACTCAAAAAATTTCGAGCATAATACCCTCCAAAAGTGGCAAAAATCAAGAGCTAAAACAAGATGCCGAGAGTGATCCTTGTGCTACCCGAGTGCTTTGTTGTTGAGTGTTCTTGAGTTCTAGCTAATATTTTCGAGAACCCAAACTATTCATCCTACACCATACTACTCTCATCTTAGAAGCATTTAGTGCCAGCAAACTCAAGAATTCAAGTCCAAGGAAGCAAGAAGCCGCAACTATACGAGGACCGAGCAAGAGCGAGTATACCCGAGTTTCTTTGCATTTTTGTTGAAGTTTTAGAGGTTGGTTTGCAAATTTCTTTTTATTACTTGTTATTAATGATATAAGGATGAGAATTTTTTGTTTTAATGCCCCATAGGTTCAATTTTGAAGTGCTTTCAAGCATGCTTAATGTATAAGTGCTCTCAGCTTTCTTGCATGTTCAAAATGTTGTGTTTTCATGCGGTTTTGACTATGCTATACAAAACCTGGTATTATGATAATTTATGACTATTTCATGTGGAAAATTGGAGTTCATAGGATCAAGAATCAAGTCAATTAGCATAGTATAACTCGGGTTATTGATTTTTAAAGTTAGACATGCAAGTTGAACTTTATATGCATGAATTCAGCTGCGACTTCAAACGCGAATAACTCGAGTTCTGCTTAGGATGAAATTATGAAACTTTATGGACATGTTTATATATGAGCTAAGAGGCTGAATACCAACTTTCATAATTTTATCTTAAGAATTGAGTGAGTTATGAATTTTACAAATAGATGGTGCAAGCAGTTTTTCTGTGAACCCGGCAGCATGTTATATTAAATGTATGACCTTTTTATCATGTCTTAATGTGCTCAAACGCAAAGATGATCTTCATTAAAGTTATAGGTCTATTTTGTAGCTTTCTAATAAGGTAGGGTGCATGCTGATATGAGGTCTATAGTGTGAATTAGAGTCTAAATATTGAGGTGTTGTTGTAACATAAATTTGTTTCTGACAGATTTCATGAACCAAATATTTTATGTTTAAACTCATTGAGAGCATTGTTATTTGCCAATGTGATCTTAAGAAAATCTGTAGATATTTGAGTTAGCTTCTGAATCTCATTAAAATCATGTCTGAAGCTTCATTTATCCTACAATTACTGAAGTCCTGTCAACTGTATGATTTCAATTGCGGACTGCAACTTGGTTATGAATATTTGTTGAATTATCTCCTGCTAAATGACATTATTTATTTTTGATGTCTTCATAAGAATTGTAGATGCATGTCTTAGGGTTAAAATGCAACTGGAATCATGATTATATGACAAGTGTGTTGCACGTTATGTTGACTTTAAAATCGTTACGAGGGTTAGGTTATGAAAACTCTTGTTTTATTTTCGGAAATAGAGTTTACTTTTAAAACGCGTGCTTATATAGCCTATATGAGCTGAGTTAGATCAAATGAATGTTTCTTATATGTTTATATAGCTTAAGGAGAGTCGAGCCTCCGACAGCTACTTCAGTTTCAAACACTAGCAACAGATATTTTCAGTATACCAGGTGGGGGTCATGTACTGGATTCCACATCATATATAATATATGTACCATGGCAGAGGTATGTTCGAGACAATTAGTTTCTCCAGGTGGAGGCCGAGGGCCTTAATATCTCATCTGGGGACCGGTGGAGGCCAAGGGCCTTAATATCCCATCGGGGTGTGCACACGAGCGGCCAAGGGCCGAGGGTCTTTTAGCCATAGTAAAGCAAGAAAAGAAAGTTTACAGATTTAGCTCTTATATATTTATGTTCATGATACGATATTATAAATGCTGTTTTATTTAGTACTGGTCTTTGCGGAGCGTAGTGGTTTGCTCACGCCCCCATTGTGTTTTCCAGGAGACGGAGTTGAGCGTGCCGGATGAGCATAGACGTGGCAAAGCGTGGTCATGAGAATCTTGGACATTTTTACGCACATTTTATGTCCCAGTATTTATGATCATGTATTATTCAGATATGTATGCATGTATTTTCTGTATTTCGGATGCTTCCGCTAGCAGACTAGACAGTGCGAGACAGTTCAGACATTGCATGTTTAATTCCATTATCCGTAGCGGATAGTTTGGTTGCGTGTTTTATATATGTCTGTGAGCAAGTTAAGTAAGTTTTTATCTGTGACATCCCGCAATCAGTTAGTATTTTCGAAAACCAAGCTCGCACGACCTTTCGAAAATAAAAGCAAAAATTTTACTCTGATTTTTCAAAGCTAGTAAGGCGGGGTGTGACAATAATTTGTTTGGATGTATTGAAATTATAAGTTAGATAATGGTAATATGTTTTAACTATAGAGTATTATATAGAGTATTATAAGTTATATTTATGCATATAATATTAAAATTATAAGTTACATAATGATACTATGTTTTAAAATTTGATCATTGGTTAAATAGATAGTACATAACAATTTGATTGCATATGAATCACTATACTAATTACATAAAATGTACTCCCTCTGTTTTTTTTTATAAATGTCGTTGTAGGATATCATTTTTTTGCAAGTTAATTGTCATTGAAAATATTTTATCCATTCTTTCAACTTTATCCTCTTTAACAAATCTTAAAAAATCACTTAAAAATTTTCTCTTTTATCATTATCTTTAAAAATGACCCATTAATAATTCAAACATTAAAATTAAGATAATTTGTAGATAAGATAATTACATAACCCATAAAAATAGTAATTTAGAAGTTTTAAATTAAAAAGACATCTAAAAAGAAACAGAGGGAATAATAATTAATGTAATTTTGAGGGATCATGACCAATTAATTAACTGAAAAATATTAAATTTATTATAACAAGAGTTTATGAGATTTTAAAGGAATATTACTATGACATTAAAACAAAGTAATTTATTTAAAAGATAATCGTTTTGTCAAATAAAAAAATTTAATATTGATTTTAGAATAAATAACTCGAATAAAAAGTTTTTACAATATAATTTTTTATGTTTATGTAACTTTCACATATCATTTAGTATAAAGTATAATTATTAATTTTAATAATAACTATTATAAAATATAATTATTACTCAGTTAATATAAATGTAACGATTTTTGTTTTAGTTAACCCAAAAAATGCAAGAAAGTGTTTTATTATTAATGAGATAAGGTGTATTAATAGTATTAATAATAATAGAAATGGATTGTAGCGTTATTAGAGAGAAAATGCCACATAGGTAAAATTTATTAGGTTTTATTTCATGATTTCCTAACAATTATATATATATATATATGTGTGTGTGTGTGTATGTGTGTGTGTGTGTAGAATAAATGAGTTGAACTTGAGCGAGTTTTGAGGAGCATGATCGAATTATGTTTGTTAAAACTTAGTTTAAACAATTATAGGGTGATTCATATTTTTTTAGATGATTAATCTACAATGTTTTTCTTTATTCTTGCTGAACAAAGGAATAATATACAATTTTTTTTATTCTTGTTGAATAGTTGATTTTAATATCAGAATTAACTTTAGATTAATATATTAGTAGCTTGACTTTATTGATATTAGTTATTATGCAATGAATGAACATTTCATGCAAACGTAATAGTTATAAGTTATAACTACAAACTATTACAATACACACGTACTACACTAGCACTTGTTAAGAAAATTATTTTTAAAACTAAATAATATAATAACCAATATTGTTTTAATTTTTAAATACTTTTTGAAAAAAAAATATTATTTAAGTTAGTTCAAATAATTTTATTTTTTTGAGTTAATATTAATAAGTAATTTAATATTATCTATAAAGATAAAGAAAACTATTTCTTTTGTATGTATTATATATATATAAAAAATCGAAGTTCATCAAGATAATCAATTTGACATATTATGTTAAAAAAATTATTAACTTTCAAATATGTTTATAATTTATGCTAGTAAAGTTGTTATAATTTTAAAATAAAGATTGAAAAAAAAAAATTATACCTTATAAATCAAGACTACAATAAGAAATAATATTAAAACAAAGTTAATGCTCTTAAAAGGAACCATAAATATCCAGTATATCTATGAATATTCGAAGCCTAGTTACTTTTGGATTCGAAATAAATTAAAATTCATCCAAGCCAAACAAGAAAGTTAAAATTTGCCTCATAAGATATCGAAACGTACAACTCAGCACGAATTATATATTGAGGGAAATATAAAAATCCTATAAATTCAGAAATTCCATTATAGAAGTTTTATTATAAAATTCTCTAATGTTTGAAAGTTTTAAAATGTACATAAAAGTCTTGAAAGTTTTTAAAAATCTTGAATATACACTAAAAATTCCATAGTTTTTATTTGCATTATGCCCTTTTTATCTTGGTAAATAAATTTAGTATAAACTATAAACCCTACCTGCTCACCATTGTCCAAACCCTCTGGAAATAGGTATTTGATTTGAATTTTCCTTTAATTGTCGACTTTCTGATTATCCATAGTACTTTTTTGCCGTGTTTCAATGTATTTATATGCTAAAAGAAAGAAAAAATTAGGTTTTTCGGCTATGTCCGACGATGGCTCCCATACACCCAACGCCGGCGTGGCAACATTCGATTTCAGAGAGGGAACTCGCTGTGATGACGAGGAGTTCCCGGCGTTAGATCGCAGCGTCATCCCTGCAACCAAGCGGCCCAAAACCCGTAAGAGACCCGGTGAGCCCTTGGACTTGCAGGCTCCAACGAACCAACGGCCCCTGCGGACCAACAGTCGTCTCAGCAACAACCGAACCATCAGGCACTACCGAACCAACATCCGCCCCCGCCGCCAAGCCATGATCCGCAACCTCCCAAGTGGTCTTTCAAGGATATGGTTAGTAAGCATAGGCATCATGTCAGTAGGGGTGAGCATGGTGCGGTTCGGTCAAAAACCGAACCGCACCGCAAAAAAATCGAAAACCGATTTTTGGAAATTTCTTAACCGCACCGCAACGCAAGAGAACAAAAAAAGAACAAAACCGAACCGAAATGTTCGATTCGGTGCGGTGCGATTTTTTCGGAACCGCAAATAAACAAGAATTACTAAAAAAAAAATACAAACAACATCCCATTATCATTATGCCATTACAAAATCAAAACTAAATAACAACAATAAGTCCAACACTCAAATTGATAAATAAAAAAAGTCCTGGCAGAATTGATAAATGAAAAGTCCATAATAATGACCATAAGTCCATAACAATGACCATAAATTGATAAATGAAAAGTCCTGGCAGAATTGCCATCTTAATTCAAACAGAGGGTGCAATATTGTGACAAAAGCAGCAGGCTAGTAGCACTCAAACAGCAGCAGCACTCAAACTAAAACAGCAGCAACACTCAAACAACAGAACAAACAGCCCCTATTGCATAGAAATCATAAAAAAAAACCTTCGAAAGTCAACCGATCAGCAACAAATTTATACAAAAAAAAAAAGAAAAAATATACAGAGTTTATAAAACGAAACAGAAAAATTGAAAACACCTTGCTTTCCTATTCCTCCAAATTCATTGTGTTCTCATTGTCGTTGACATTTCTAATCCCAACACCTTGCAAATCTATTATCATAGAAAATAAATTTAAAAAGTTAATCAACATTTACAAGTGATATAATACAATTAATGTGAAATTAGAACACAATACATTAGAGTACCTTCTTCTATTTTTGCAATGTCTTCTAGGCTTTCTTCACAGGGCTTGGTCCACTTAGAGTACCTTCTTCTATTTTTACACGACCGTCGGTGCTAAAAGCGGACTCCGAGGCGGCCACGGTAGAGATGGGAATCGCCAACACATCCCGTGCAAAATAAGAGAGGATGAGAAATCTACTTTGGTTGAGTTTCCACCACCTCAAAATGTCAAAATCATCTTTCTCGACAACAAGAGTACTCTCTTTCAAGTAAACATCCAAGTCACACTTGCTTTCTACTTCTCCACTCTCTATCTTGTGCCTTTTGAACTTATCCCCCAAGTGATATCTAGATTTATTCTTTGCAAGATCGGGATGAGAGGATTCATTTAAACTTGAAACTCGATTCGTCGATTGTGTTGACGTGGCACAATGAGTTTGATAAATCAATTTATAAGCTTCAAACAACTCGTGAACACTCCCCTTCACACTCCTGAATATTTCCGAACCGTTCTTTTCTCCATGCTCTTCGCAAAGTGCGTACTCAAGGAACTCCAACTTGTAGCGAGGATCAACAAAAACCGCCACATAAATAAGATGATTCACATTTTTTGGATACCCCCAATATTTATTGTATTTTGATTTCATTTTTTCACATTGCTTTGATATCAAGATCATTGCTAGCAATCAATTCTCTTAACAAGCAATTCACCGAGCTAATTTCATGATAAAATTCATTTGAAGTGACATAAGATGTGCCCGAAATCCTCAACGTTAGCTCGTAGAAGTGGGATAAAATATCAACCATCCTTCTAGCATTTTCCCAATCAACAATTGACAGTGGTCCATGCTTGAGCTCTAGTCTAAAGAAAGGATCTTTTATTTCATACCTCTGAAATGCCCTCTCAAACTTATTTCATACGTCTCAAATGCCCTCTCAAACTTTTGTGCAACATTCAACATCAAGTATGTTGAGTTCCACCTAGTGCTCACATCTAAGCATAACAAGCTTTTACTCACAATACCTTCATCATTACAACACTCCTGAAATTTCGCCAATCTAGCCGGAGATTGTTTCACAAATCGAACCGCATGACGATCTTCTTAATGGAATGCTTGATTTCATTTATCCCATCCACCACTACCAAATTGATAATGTGAGCAATGCACCTCATATGAAGAAACTGCCTTTCACAAAAGCACAACCCCGAGAAGTCAATCTAGTTTTCAAATATGTAATACAAGTATCATTAGAAGAGGCATTATCAACCATAATAGAAAACACCTTTGAGATTTCCCAATCACGCAAACAACCATCTATTATTCTTCCTAAATCCTCACCCTTGTGACTCTCAATGGGACAAAAGTTGATGATCTTTATATTTAAGCTCCATTCTTCATCGATGTAGTGGGCAGTGATACACATATAATTAATCTTTTGGATGGAAGTCCAAGTATCTGTGGTAATAGAAATTGTTTTTCCATACATTTTGAAGTAATTTCTTAATTTTAACTTCTCATCTAGGTATAATTGATAACAATCTCGTGACACAGTCCAACGAGAGGGTATTTTAAACCTAGGTTGTGTAACCGACATGAAGTTTTTGAAACCATCACCTTCCACAAACCGAAATGGAAGCTCATCAACAATGACCATTCTTGCTAGTTCTGACCTAATGGCTTCCTGATCAAATTTCCAACTAGTTAAGCTTCCTACCATTTCATCACCCTCAGCTATTGCTTGCAAATTCAATTTCAATTGTTTTTTTTCGGCCACATCTGGATGAGCTTTACAAACTGACATATGGTGAAGAAGTGATGACGTACCATTCCTTCGAGTATCACACTTATACATTTTTTTTTTTTTGCAATGTTTGCATTCAGCCCTGGTAACACCTTCGACCACAATAATTTTGAAGTGATCCCAAGCTATCGACCTTCTCGTATTATTACCGGCCCCTGCAATCCTGGTACCTGCAGTAGCATCAGCTGCAACACTTTAACTCCCCGGACGACTCCTCTTTAATTTTGATGTCTGACTTGTAGTCGATCCGTCATCCGTGAATGGTAGACCTCCTGTTGGTGAATCATCCGCCATCACCTCAGCCTCAGGTCCTCAATAACAATGTTCTAAACAAAAACAAACAACAATAAGTACAACATACCACATTTCCACCAACAATATTATACATACAAAAAGAATTTCAAAATTGGTGCTGAAATTAATTAGGGCAAAAAATATAATTATTTGAAGATTTACATCCAATTCTCAAAAATTAAGCATCCAATAAAAACTTTTTGGTGAGAGCTGAAGAAAAACTAAAGAAATTAAGCATCCAATAACATCTTTTTGAATCTCAGTCTTCAACAAAAACTGAAGAAGGACTGAAGAATCAAAATGAGAGAAGGAAAAAACACTTTTTGATTCTCAGGCCTCTACAAAAATTGAAGAAAGAGAACGAATCGAAATCAGAGAAGGAAAAAAAAATCGAGAGAGTGAGTGAGAGCTGACCTAAACTGACGAAGTCGGTGGAAGACGAGCGAGCCGACGGTGAGTGACTGAGAGCGATGTCGAGACTCGAGAACTCCAGAGGGTGAGAGTGAGGGATTCAGAGAGGCGGAGCTTGAGGGTGAAAAGTGAAAACGCCAACTGAGTGAGCGGCGGAGGTTGAGAGACGAGAGGGGGTTTGAGACGATAGAATGACAAGAATAAAAATTAGGGTTGATTTTATTTGAAGTTTTAAATTTTAAATGTAAAAATATAAGACTAAAAGTGTTGCTTGTATTTTATATGTAAAAGTGTAAAAGTAAATGACAATTTATGACATGCGGTGCGGTTCGGCTAAAACCGCACCTTTCAGACAGAAAACAGAACCGCACTGAAATTTTTGCGGTTTTCCAAAATCCAAACTGCACCATTAACGGAACTCTTAAAAAACTACACCGAACTGCACCGAATTGCTCAGTTCAGTTTGATTTTTCAGTTTCGCTCGATTTTGCTCACCCCTAATCATGTGGACATGGAGTCTGATGACGAAGAGCAGCCTAATGTGGATGATGGTGATGTGGTGGTGACCTTTCTTGTCCAAAGCCAGGGATTACTATTGCATAACGCTTTATCGATCAACTTAATAAGGAGTGGCAGAACGCGGTTGTGATCAAACCCTTCGACGAGACGCTCACCATGTCCTCCCTCTACAACAGACTCACTTTAACACCCCGCTATTTCATGAAAATCAGAGTGCGTTTTTCGCAAAGTTTTTCAAAACAAAAACATTTAATTTGCGAAATACTGATTCGGAGTGCTACCATAAAACATGAGTTTATCTGAAAACCGTCATTTTAGTTTTAAAGAAAAACAAAACGGTTTAACATAACATAGTAACTGACTGAAAAGCTGATCAAAAGCTAAGTTCGACAAATATTCGTAATCAGCGGAAAAATGTAGCATCGTCAAAACAGTGTAAACATATAGCCAAAATCCTGAACCGACCGCCAACTCACTCCTCGGCTCCGACCCTGTGACATGAAAAATATGATTAATGTGGGGCGTGAGCACTAAATCCACTGTGCTCCGCAGAAACTCATACTGAATTAAACAGTGAAAATAATAACAATATCATGATCCTGGCATATATAACTGAACTGAACTGAAACCGGTACTGAATAAGCATGATCTGATACTGATATCGTGATAATCATCACCTGACTGATACCTGAACATCTGCCAGCATTATAATGTCGGACACCATGTGCACACTCTAGTGGGCAGACTAAGGCCACTAGAACCTAGAATAGACCGGCGACCATTCCGAGCGGATACTGATAATACATACCTCAAACATGGTAGAGTAATTATAATCAGTGTAATACCCAGCCTGAT
The DNA here is from genome assembly GCA_902706635.1 of Striga hermonthica. Classification (NCBI taxonomy): domain Eukaryota; kingdom Viridiplantae; phylum Streptophyta; class Magnoliopsida; order Lamiales; family Orobanchaceae; genus Striga; species Striga hermonthica. The sequence goes on along the minus strand of CACSLK010018628.1, from coordinate 10,342 downwards.
CCGTTGAAATGAAAAGGCAGTGCTGATATTCGTATCCTGATCAAACTAAAACATAATATAAACAATTACTAAATACTATGCTCAGACTAATAAAAATTAATTGTTTAATATGTTAAGATGCTCTACTAAACTTGACATGATATTTGGATTTAACCGGTACAATCGGAACTGGAATTTACTGAATTAGACCGGACCCAGAATTTAACTGGGAATTGAACATGAATATAAACCGGGACTTAAAAATATTAAAATACACGCTGGCT
>CACSLK010018578.1:81015-98468 GCA_902706635.1 Striga hermonthica | reverse complement strand
CGACCGGAGGCTCGGTTCGACGAAGTAAATTTAAAACAATTAAAATAAATTAATAAATTAAATAAATTAAAATAGTAGTTAATAATTATATAAAATCTCCACAATTTAATATTTATTTTAAATACACAATTAGGCGCATGAATTCACTTAGGCAATTAAACAAATAGCAATTAATAATAAAGGCAACAAATATGATAATAATAATAATAATAATAATAATAATAATAATAATAATAATAATAATAATAATAATAATAATAATAATAATAATAATAATAATCCAAAATTATTCATAAACGAACGGGGCGTTACAACCATGTTAACAAAAGCCTGATGGATGGAAGCTCTCCATTTCTCAAAAAAAGGAGCAATGTCAGTTCAGGTATTTGGCTCTCCCTCTTTTTGAGCAATCTGTCGGCAAATTCTCGCTCGTCCTTGTCAGTTGGGATGTGGGCACTTTTGATTCCGGAATCTAGACCATATTTTTTCAATTTTTCCAGTAAAAGATTCGTAACTCATCAAGAGAATAGATTCTGCCATGGACTCGGTCGATTACCCAGCGCAATGTTAAGGCCGCGTTGAGCTCCAGATCCTTCTCGGTTCCGGGCTCTTTCGTAGCCTTCTTACCGACAATAAGGCCCTCATTAAATTTGGCCTCGGCCACAGCTGTGAGCTCCTCACGAAGCTTAACCATCTCGGATTGATGGGCCTCTCGACTGCGGATCAGTTCGGCATCTTTCTCAGAACAATCTTTTCGAGCCACCTGAAGTTCAAGTCTCAGCTTTTGGAGCTGCTCCTCCTGCTCCTTCACTTTATCCTCGACCTTGGACAACTGAACTGACATGATATCATGAGCCAATAGCAGATTCTCTTTCTCGGTCTTTAAGGCATTGACGTCGGTCTATGCTGCCTTCAATTGTACGTCTTTTTCCAACATCGAAGTTGCAAACCGAGACTTTTCTTCCTCCAACGAAGCCACGGTCCCATCTCTCAAACTGAGCTTGTTCTCTTTCTTCTTGAGATCTGAGACTTTGCTTCGACAACTCTCCTCCACAGCCACGAAGCTGACGAGTGCTCGTCCCAAGCAACCCTTGGCATAACTGAACTTTTGGTCATCAAGCAAGGAGGCGATCCCAGCATGAGTCTTCGGGTCCCATGACATTAAAGGGATTTTCGCGGATTTAACCGCCTCATCGGAAAATCGATGATTATTAGAAAGCTTCGGTTCGCAGACAGTTTGGAACATTGAAAACCATGGATCAAAAACATCTTCCGGTAACTATAGATCGACGGCTTTCTTCTCATTTACCTTGAGAAAAGACGGCCACAAAACGATCTTCGGCTCTTCTTCCTTATCTTTGCACGTACCGACATCTTGTTTTTTCTTAGCTCGTTCACCTGCTTGGGACACACTCGATCTCTTGCAACGACTTACCAAATTTAAGCCAGGATCCTCGGGAACTTCTTGTGAGGCTTCAAACTCGATAATCGGTTCATTCACCGGCATTATCGCCTGCTGCACTGGTTCCTCTGCAACATTCACGGTTGTGATCGGTTGACTTTCGATAACTAGGCTGCTTAGAATAGTCGAAATTGGCTCACCTCTCGTTGCTGAGGGCTCACTAGCAGCACTTTTGCAACTGGATAGGTTCTTCTTCCACGCCTTGAGCAAGTTCATCCGTCCCGCCATCTCAGTTGATCGCAAATTTTTACCCTTACCGACCTTGTTCTTCAAATCTAAGTTGGGATTGTGTCTCCTGTATCCTCGGCTTCCATAGTATCTCAGAAACTGGAAAAATCCTTGCGAAGGATAATAAACTACATGATAAAAACTTTGAGTTATAGTTGAGATAGTCACAATAAAGTACAGTTGAAGATCGCAGACAGAAAACTGGGTTCTTATCCGGCTGAAACACAGAATCAATTACTCCTGGTGATAAACTTGCGAGTTCCAACCGAGAATCCTTCACAAGTCATTGATATCTTCACTTGTTCGGAGAAATTTTGAATAGCTTATCTACTCGGTTATACAGCTCCCCTTCAAACCAAGGTTCCTTACTTCCTTGTGGTTTGGCTACAAAGGTCACAAAAGGCCACCTATTAGTGAAGACAAAAAAACAAGCAATCAATAACTTAAGATAGAAAAGAAAAAGTAAATTTAACTTACGATATGCAGATTTAATTGACATCGGGATAGACATCCCATTAGCTAGAAGATCAGATGAAAAATCGGCACACCGCCAATCTCCACCGACCCATAACTATTCTTCCTGAAATGTAAACATACTCCACATCTCATTCGCTGAAGGCAAGTCCCACTTTTTCTCGGCAAGAAGTACCAACAAACATATGACTCGCTTCTAGGAATTCAGAGCAATTTGACGTAGACTTAATTCCCAGTTCCGCTAGTATTCGGTGATTATACGCGGCAAAGGAAATCGCAAACCCGACCTAAGGCTTTCAGAAAACACTCCCACGCATTCCGGTGGAGGGCATGTAATCCTTCCGCCTGGGTAAAGTGCAAACAATTTAACCGATGGTAAAACCCTAATACTCGACGGTAGCATAACGACATCCGCATCGGTCAGTATGCTTGCCTCACCGTGAAAGTCTATCGCGGGATCTGGCCACCTTCTAATAGGCCGTCTCTAATACTCCGGTTGATCAATAGCATTTTCTTCCACCTTTTTATCTCCATCGGTGTCGTTCAATCTAATATTCAGTTGCTCGACGAACGCCGAGTCCCACCGATGATACTCGACAAGTAACTCCATTTCTCCGGAGTGAACCATGTTAATTATCATGACATACAACTCGTTGTCACTCAAAGACGCCCACGACACACTCATAACTTCGCAAATTCAAGAAAAATTGACAAACAATACAAAAATTCGAAAAAGCAATTCTTACCACAAGAGAGAAGCACAAATCCGAGCGAAGTGCTTTGAAGAATTAAATAATGAATAAGGGAATTGCTGAAAGCAAAGAATCGAAAGATTGAATCGCAAGAAAATTGAGGGTAAATTGGTTTCGAGAGACGAATCATTATTTATACTTTGCCCTAAAAGTAACCATTGAGAGGATGAAAGAGGGGTGCATGGACTACACCTCTCTTTTTGGCGATTGATTGCATCCGTTGGTATGTGCGCCCATCATTAATGGCTACGTGGCCTATAAAAAATGGTCGTTACCTTGTCGGCAACCGTTGTATTGGATTAAAGAATGTTGCACTGCTTCAGCTTCAAGTCTCATCCTTGTACAAGTGTTGAGACGTCAGATCATCTTGGCAAGACACCGACAACTTCGAGTTAAGCGTATTGAAAGTCTCATGACGTTTTACAGCATAAATACCAGTTCTTTTTCAAATGCCTATTAATGCTGGGGGCCACCTTGTTGACATTGTTTTCGGTAAACCAACTTATTGAAGGTTGTTTGCTCAAACCTACAAATGTTCGAAGATTTCACGTACTATTATGTCGGTGAATTGCGTCACAGAAATTGACGTTATCGCTCAGGGAGTAGATAATAAGATAGCCGATCTTATCCCTTCAACCGAAGTCTCTCATCAACTAGGACCTAAGTTAACCGACGTCCACAAAACATGGTTATCGGTATCAAGAGGCGGTGACAGCTCAGCCCGTCATCATGACTGTTATCCAGGTGGCAAACAACAAATCCAAGTGGCAGATGACTGCCTTTGACTTCGCCTCCGCATTAAATGCGATCACACCAACCTCGTACGGTGGAGCACCGTTCTATAAATAGCGAGTTGGACTCTCCAAAAAAAAGAGAGAATTTTTGATAATGATTAAAAAAAATTCGATAAATAATCTTGATAAATATTCAATAAATACCAACATCTTCTCTGTTCATTATATGTTTTTCGCTTAAGTTACTTTCACATATTATCGTTGTTAATCGTCGTATAACAACACAAGATACAGTCAGAGGACAACCTAGTCGATCCTTTTACAAAGAGCCTACCGGCTAAAGTCTCTACGAGACACGTAGAAGGAATGAGAATCAGACGTTAGAGCGACATAGTAGACTAATCATTGAGAATTAAATTGAAAGAAATTGTGGTTAGTTTATTTTAGCCATGAGCTTATAAAGCATAAGTGGAGATTGTTAGAGATATGCTGTAAAAGCTATGTTTTACAGATTCTATCAATTCCATTTTGATCTGGCCATCATGTTTCCTACATATATTTGCAGTTTGTTTATTTACGCAAATCATACTTGGTAACACAAAACTTCCCGACCGACTGGAACTCGAATAATCGCCTTCCTTCTCGCCGGTTGAACGTCGTGCACCTACAAAGAACTCTCACACCGAAGGGGTTTTCCGATGAAGAGCCTCCGAAGCTCAAGTCAGTGTGTATTCAATCAATTCTCAAGAGTGAGTAATAGAATGATCGTGTTAAGGAAGAAAGGCTCACCCTCTTTATATAGGGGTGAGATACCTGACCTAGGGCTGCCCGGATTTGGTGAGCTGGCTGCCCAAGCTGCCCGTCCGTACTCTAACATGCCGCGCACCTGTCAGAGGTGGCGTAGGACGTTGGGAGCTGTCAGAGGTTGTTGTCGCTATCAACCAATGTGTTCTCGGGACGTGTCCTTCTGCACATAGAGTGAATATTCTCCAAAATTCCGTTAGAGGGTCTTACACACGCCCGTGACTAGGCAGATCTAAAAAGAGTCAAGTCCGTGAAATAGTCGACCTGTTAAGGTTGACTGAACTGCTCGACCATTCACCTGGTCGAATGATAGATTGGTCGACTGCTTGGCCGGTAGACTGGCTGACTGGTCGATTTTCCTGCCACTTGGCTCAGCCTCGTCACGGTATAGTCCCTTTGACCGGTCCAGTAGATCGGTTAGACTTGTGGGTATAATATCCCATATCATCTAGTCCCCCCCACTCCGGTCGAGTTTAAATGACTCGATCTAAGAGTGAATTTGTGCCTGCCATTCTACTGGGTTGTACTTCATTCAGTGTAGACCATCCTGTGAGTTTCCCGCTCACCTTTTCAATTAATTCTTTATTAATTGTCAGAAATAAAGTTGTTTGTCACACGTCATTTCTGTCGCGCCTGCTTTTCTGCCATGCGTCACACCTGCTGCTTCTGTCAGTTGCTTTAATTATTGCACCTCTTCTCATACCGTGCCCCTTTTGAATCACGTGTTAATTGAACATCCTCCATCGCGAGATTTTTCTCTAATCCAACTGCCCTTATCTCACAACTCTTCAAATCATCTAGATATAAATTCAACACTTAGCAAATTTTTCGAGTTTTTCCACCTTTGCATTTTTCGGACTCTTTATGCTCTGAGCTTTTCCTTCAACCCTTGCTTTATTTCTCAGCGATCTCTCTTGCACTCTCTCGGCTTTCTCAATTTCCTCATCTGCGACCATGAGTAAGTTGTTCCTCACTGGAATTTACGTTTCTCATGTTTCAAATTTGCCTGCTCTTTGATTTTTTTTCGCATCGGGTATCCCGCATTTACTTGTTGAATCTTCTGGATTTGTGCATTTTATCCTGAATTTGTGCTCTGAATATTGTGGTTTGTTTGTTGGTCATTGTGAATTTTATTTTCCCTCCGCGATTTTTTGAACTTCCTGTTCTCTCCCCTTTCAATTTTTCAAAATCGCTTCCTCCCAGAAACCCTAGCTTTGGAAACCTTCTCCTCTTCTCCTTTTCTTTTCGTCGAAGTCCCCTTTTTTTACATTGTTTTGTTTTTTGTTCTTCAGATTCTGCTACTTCGATCTCCTCTTTTGATTCGGTTCAAGATGTCCCTTTTGCTCCTAACGCTGTTCCTATCTCCATTCTTCGTCTCGACGAGACCGTTCCCACCATCGTCTTTACTACTCGTGTTTCTTTCTTCTAACTCCGGGGATAGTATGGACAATATTCCCCTTCACCGTCGTCGACCTACCTTTGGCTCAATGGATGTGCCAGAGGGCGAGGACGAGCTTGACGTTGTCCCCCTCTCTTCTCGATTTACCAATCCTGCTCCTGCTACTGTAAATCCCTCTTCTTCTCAAGCTGTTCCTCCAAATTCTTCGACCAATCCTCCTTCTCCTCCCCAACCTGGTACCTCTAACTCATCTCCCAAAAGGCCATCGAGCAAGAATCCTTCTAAAACCTCTTCCAGGCGTCAATCTTCTACTTCCTTCTCTAGCATTTGGCTAAACCCCGAGAAAATCGGCCAACCTTGTGGCTGGGCATTCCATAGCGCTTCTCCTTCAGAGAGATATGATCATCCCCCAAGCAATTGCTATAATTTGTTGGAGATTCAATTCAAACTCGGCCTCCGCTTTCCTCTAAGCCCCGAGCTGCTCCAGATTTGCCAGTGGTTCGAGTTTCCTTTACACCAACTCCCTCTAAATGCCATTCGTTTCATGACCACTTTAATCATCCTTTGCCACATTCACCTAGGTCGATTTGACCTCGCCTTCTTCCACTACTATTACGCCCCTTCCAAACAAGGTCGAGGCCTTTATTTGAAAAGCCGAAACGGCGCCCACTTCATCGATGACATTCCTACCAACATCCCTAAATGGATCGATAGGTTCATTTTTGTCGAGGCTGATGTTCCTTTCCCTTGCCCCCCCACCCCTTGGGTCAAGAAAGTTTCACAAGAGTCCTTGGCCCCTCCTCCTAACCTTCTCTTTGACCAACGGATCCACACTTGGAATTCCAAGACCGTTGCGTCGGAGAAACTTCTCAAGGACGAGAACCTTCTCCATCACTGTGGCCTTCTCACTCACAAAACCTATCCTCCACCCACCGATAAAATTCTCAATCTTATTAGGATTGAGAATGATCCAGGTAATCCTCGACTAGAGTGCTCGAGTGTTCATGCATTCCTTTGTTCTCGTTTTAAGTAAGTTTTATTGATGTCTATCTTATTCTTCTCGTTGTTTTCTTGCAGAGGTCCCTAGCTTTAACATCCCCTTGAGGGAGGCTCCTCTGAAAAGGAAGACAGGGGACACCTCGGGGTCGACCGGGGTCAAGGCTGAAGGATCGGCCACCTCTTCCCAGTCTCACCCTGAGCGACGACAACTGTCGTCTCCTCACCAACATCAGCAACAACAACAACAGTCGCAGCCACAGCCACAAAAACAACCGCAACAACAACAATAACACCAACAAAAACATCAACAACCATCCAGAAAATAACAACAACAGCAGCACCAGCAACAACAACACGAGCACCGACTCCTCCCCCCGAGAAAACTTCGCAACATAAATATACCTCCACCTCGACCACTAAATCCTCGACCACCTCTAAAACCGGTGACCGCCAACAGAAAACCAATGACCATCAACAAAAAACCAATTACCGCCTACAAAAAAACCAATCCTCGAGCCACTTATCCCCAAAGCGCCAATCCACCTAAGACCAGCATTCCCGACCAAACTCCTCCCTCCACCGAGCTTTCTCTGAAAGGGCCACTCGCCGACTCGACCAAGACTGTGGTCGAGTCTAGGCATGAGGTGGCTCAGGGGAAACGATCGTGCTTGGAGCAGTCCGAGGCGATCACTAAGCGCCCTCGCCTGAGCCATACCACTGACACCCTGGCCACAAAGGCTTTCTCCCTACTAAAGGCCTCGGTGAATGATGTGGTGACCCACCTTGAGGGTGCTCTCCTTGAGGATGACCTCAAGGATGACGGTGTTACTTTGCCGGAGCGCGGCGACCAGTTTGTGCAATGGCTTGCCCATGTATTATTTTCTGCCCTTACTCTGGTCTTCCCCTTTCTCGACCATATGTGTTGAATCCCTTATACTGAACTTTTATGTTTTTCGTCGATCATAGGGCTTGGTTCAATTCTTACCTTTGGCCAAGGATGTCCGAGATAGCACTGGGAAATCAATCAAGAAGCTCGAGAGGGTCATTGGCGAACTTAATGACAAGAATTCCTCTCTTCTGCGCCATCAGAGCAAGCTTCATGAGACGGTAAAGGATAGGAAGTTTGAGCTCGACACTAAGGTTAACTCCCTTAGTGAAGAGCTATCCAAAAAAGAGAAAGCTCTTGCGGAGAAAGATGCCGCTCTTGCGATCAATGAGGTGGCGGTTGCGGAAAAGGAGGCCATCTTAAAGGAGAAGGAGGCGGCGCTCGAGCAAGAGCGAGCTGCTCTAGCACAAGCAGAGGCGGCTCGAGCAGAGTCGAAAGCCACCTTGGCTAAGGAGAGGGCTGTCTACGCCCATGACAAAAACTTTACGCTAATGCCACTGCTCTTCGAGCTAGGCAAATGTTGTGGGCTACAACAACGGGGCAACTCTTCCTTCGAGAGTATCGCGAGCAAGTGGTGGCTGACTGTATGCAGTCTCCACAATATTTGAAGGAAGTCTAAGATTTAGGGGTAGACTGTTTTTAGTTTGCCCTGCAGAAGGCGGGTGAGCCAATTGCCGAGGATGATTTAGAGCTGCTCGACCCAGGCGCCATCTGGTATGCCTTGCCCAAAGTTCCCCCTAGCTTCCGCAATGATCCTAATTTACCGCTCGAGCACGAATGGTGGTCAGGGCTGCTCGAGAAAACCATGGCTCGATCCGATACGCTCAAAAAGACCTTTGCTCTGCCCGATGGCACGACTCTGCCAACCTCTATGTTGATCGCCATGGCCGAATCTATTTGTCAGCGTCCACTCAACGAGGCCTACGATTCGACCTCTGGGACCAGCCACCAGCCCGATCCTAACACCTCTCCCAGCAATGTTGACTCTGCCGCTGCTCCTCCTCCGTAGATTAGTTTGTTCTGTATTTTATTTCCTCTGAATTTCAGCTTTGTACTTTGATGAAGTTTTGTACTAACTTTGAACTCTTTGTGACTTTTTGCAATGAATATATTTTGCTCGACTTCTCTCTGTTTCTTCGTTTCTTTATCTTCATTCGTACGATGATCTTGACCAACCGTTCAACTGGGTAATCGAAACTTGTAGCCTGATATGTCTTTGCTTGCAATGAACCTTAACATATAAACAACACATGTTCTACACATGCACTTGTGTTTACACACTCACTTTTAATCAATCATTATCATCTTTCAGGATTTAAACTGCGATTTGTAACAGATGTCCACCTTCGGCTTTCTTTAAAGAATGATCTTTCTTACATCAAAAAACCAACAAAAAGAGTTGAGGAGAGCAAAGTGAGTCTCGACGTCAAGGAGAGGAAAGAGGAAATTGACGACCATAGTACGAGGAAAGATGTAATTGAGAAGAGGTGATCGTAACAGATTAGTGATGAAGCACTCCCCTTATCCCCCTCTAGGGGGATTTTAGTGGTAGGTTCTTTAGGAACTGGACGATCCCATTTGGTCAAATACCTAGTGGCAAACTCCTATGTTTCAGAGGTGGTCGAAACATGCGACCATCCATCCTCATGGCCTTACACATGATGGGTTTCAAATTATGAACACATGCCCACCCTCAGAGGCGGTCGACGCATGTGACCATCCAGCCTCTTGGCCTTAAACATGATTTATGAACACATGCCCACCTCGAGGGAGTGGTCGTTACTAGCGACCATCCAGCCTTTCACCCTTAATCATGATGGATTTTTATCTTCAAACACATGCCCACCCTCGAGGGAGTGGTCGTTACATGCAATCATCCAACCTCTTGGCCTTAATCGTGATGGATTTTTGTCTTTGAACACATGCCCACCCTCGAGGAGTGGTCGTTACATGCGACCATCCAGCCTCTTAGCCTTAGTCATGATTGATTTTTTTCTTTGAACACATGCCCAACCTCGAGGGAGTGGTCGTTACATGCGACCATCCAGCTGTTGGGATCAATGAAGATCTCGTTATGCACAAATCACGAATTCAATAGCAAAACGTAAACCTATGCATAGTGGATCTAAAGGTTTGCGTAGAGAACTTACGGCTTAATATTTATGGTGATCTGGCTGATCTTCTGGATGGTCGTATACAGCACACCAATAAATAGTTGACTGCAAATTGCGTCCTAGGATTGCATAAACAAGATCGGATCGAAAACCAGATCAAACGAGTGCAAAACGGATGAAGACAAGTTGCAGTCCTGGGACCTCGCGGCGGCGCGTGCAGGCGCGTGGGTGGTCGGACAGCTGCGATATCGGCGGCGTTAGAAAGCACTCGTCGAGACGGTCGTCTGGATATGCTGCACGTCTTGATCAGACCTCCGGTTAGTTCTGTACGACAAAATATATTTCGTCTCAATTTACCCAAAGGTCTTCTACTATATATCTCAAACACCTCTTAATCTTGTACCGGTGGAACAACAAGAAGAAGATAAAGATACAATGGGAACTGAAAGAGAGAAGAGAGTCGTGGGGCGTGTTTCACAAAATATGTAATTCTCTCTTCTTCCAATGAGCTTAATGATGTATATATAGAGCTACAGTAGAGCTCCTTAATTAATTAAAATACTTGTGGACCAAGACACTTATTTAATTAATTAAATAATATTAAATTGACCACCAACATAATATTATTGCACTCCCTTTTCCTAGCCCAATTTACAATTTAGACTCCAATAATAATTACTCAGTTTATCTCCCCATGTCTAAGATATAATGTCCAATAATTAATTCGATTACTGACAATCAAGAATTAATTAATTTATTATTATTTCACCGAAGCTAGCGCTCGTTCATCACATTATTACTATGCCGGAATTTAATCCACCTGGAGGGTTTAGCATAATAATCCTTCATGAACTCACTCCGGAGACATCATCAAACTAACGCACATGGTGACCGTAAATATCCTAACAGCACATCGTACATGTAGCAATATTACCCAAGGCAGCGGGTCTATTGGCCCAATTCACTAAGCCTCACCCATGTAAATCAAAGTAATAAATACTACACATTTATGTCTGTTTAATATCTTACGGGTTAAGAGTACGCAGTAATTAACCAAGGCATAGTTCGTTTACGACGATTAGTATAAAACGAACTGCTCCTCTCTGGGATCCTATTCAATACATAAATGTACTAGTGCAACTAATCAGTCAAGACAAACTGTACAGTTGACACTACAACTGTTCACAATGAGGTGTTCATGTCCTTCTGTGTTGTGAACCACTTATTCTAGTTTCGCGAGTAACTAATAGCATGATCTTCAGTTTGCCCGATGACGACCCACACTATCTAATGCAAAACAACAGAACATAAAACTTGTTTAATCTAACATGTTTCTCATTCATAAAGGGTAAAAGTGTAATATCATCTAAAGACAAGCTTTCAGTATATAACACAAACAATCTCCCACTTATACTTAAAGCTTTCGCTTTTACAAATATAGTCCTATCATTCCGTTATTCTAAAAGACCTATGTCGATTCTATCGCAATGCACTTGACTCCCATTCCTGTCACGTGTTTGACGAAGACCTTCTCCGACAAACTCTTCGTGAAAGGATCAGCTAGGTTGTCCTCAGATGCAATCTTGGCAACATCAATTTCTCCTCTACCAACTATCTCTCGGATCAGATGGTACTTGCGCTCTATGTGTTTACTTGCTCTGTGGGCTCGTGGTTCCCTTGAGTTTGCTACTGCTCCACTGTTATCACAATACGCAGTGATACCACGTGGCAAACTCAGAATTACCTCTAAGTCACTAAGAAGTTTCTGAGCCAAACTGCCTCTTTCGCTTTCTGAGGCTGCTATGTACTCGACTTCTATGGTGGAGTCTGCCACGCATTTCTGCTTAGCACTCCTCCATGAAATGGCTCCACCTCCCAAGGTAAACACATAACCAGAGATTGACTTACTCTCGTCCCTATCTGGCTGGAAATCAGAATCACTATAACCCAGAGGTAACAAGTTTTCTGCACTGTAAACTAACATGTACTCCTTAGTCTTTCTCAAGTACTTGAGTATATGCTTCACCGCAGACCAATGTTCCCTACCCTTATTAATTTGATATCTGGCTACTAAGCAATAGCGTAGCTGATATCTGGACTGGTACAAAGCATAGCATACATAAGACTTCCTACTGTCGAGCATAAAGAACTATCTTCATGTCCTCAATCTCTTGAGGCGTCTTAGGAGACATCTCCTTAGAGAGAGGGATTCCTTTCCTGAAAGGGAAGGTACCTTTCTTGGAATCCTGCATGCTGAACCTAGCCAAGACAGTATCTATGTATGATGACTGGGATAAGCACTGTATTCTCTTCTTACGGTCTCGTACGACCCTAATACCAAGAATGTTTCCTGCTTCTCCTAAGTCCTTCATATCAAACTGCTTAGACAACCACACCTTCACGTCTGACAACTCCTTCTTACTGATTCCAATAAAGAAGTATGTCATCCACGTACAACGCAAGAAACACCACCACGCTGTCACTGATTTTCTTGTACACTCAGTGCTCATCCGGACATTGAGTGAACCCGTACGACTAGATCACCTCATCGAACCAAATATTCCAAGATCTCGAAGCTTGCTACAATCCATAAATGGACCGATTAAGCTTACACACTAGATGCTCACGTCCTTTTGCAATGAATCCCTTTGGTTGCTGCATATAGATGTCCTCCTGAAGGTTTCCGTTAAGGAAAGCCATCTTAACATCCATCTGCCACACCTCATAATCCATATGAGCGGCTACAGCCAAGAGAATCTGAATGGACTTAAGCATAGCTACTGGCGAAAAGGTCTCATCATAGTCTATACCCTCAATCTGGGTATAACCTTTCGCAGCAAGCCTAGATTTGAAGGTTTGCACCTCCCCGTCTGATCCCTTCTTTCTCTTGTAGATCCACTTGCATTCAATGGGTCGTACCCCATCAGGTGGTTCTACAAGATCCCAGACCTGATTATAGTCCATTGACATCATTTCAGCATTCATTGCAACATTCCATGATTCTACATCTTTATCTTGGAGTGCCTCGTTTTAGGTTCTTGGGTCCGATTCTAGGTTTCCTGGAACTGAGTCCTTAGACTCTCCAAGACCTATCCATCGGTTGGGTAATTGAGAAACCCTCTCACTACGACGAGGAATTGTTTGCACTGGTACACTCTCAGTGTGCCGTGTTGCAGTATTATGTGATGTATCTACTTGCGCCCTCGGTGGAGAACTATGGACTTTACCCCTCAACTCCTCTAAGACCAGTCTACTCACGGGCTTGTGATTCATAATATAGTCTTCTTTCAAGAATCTAGCGTTCGTGCTAACGATCACCTTTTGATCCTCAGGACTATAAAATAATCCACCTTTCATTCCCTTGGGATAGCCTACAAACACTCGTGCTTCCGAACGTTTCTCCAACTTGCCAGCTTCCGGCACTAACACGTGTGCAGGACTACCCCATACTCGAAACTGTGAGAAATTGGGCTTGCGCCCTTTCCACATCTCATAAGGAGTAGTTTCTACCGACTTTGAAGAAACCATGTTCAGAATATACACAGCTGTTTCTAAAGCCAATCCCCAGAACGAATCTGGTATTTTTGAATAACTCATCATCAACCTAACCATTTCCATAAGTGCTATTTTTTCGTTCTGCAATCCCGTTCTGCTGGGGCATGCCGGGTGCAGTCAATCGAGATTCAATCCCAGCTTCTGATAAATATGTCCTGAACTCTCCAAAGAGGTATTGGCCACATCGATCAGATCAAAGCGACTTGACACTTTTACCATGAAGCTTCTCCACAACTTCTCGATACTCCTTGAATTTTTCAAAGCATTTGGACTTGCGGTGCAACAGATAAATGTACCCAAATCTCGAGTAATCATCTATAAAAGAGACAAAGTACTCGAAACTTCCTCTAGCCTGTATCGACATAGGACCACATAAATCAGAATGAATCAATCCTAGCACTTCTTGGCTCCTATAACCCTTTGCCGTAAACGGCCTCTTGGTCATCTTACTTTCTAGGCATGATTCGCAAGTTGGATAGTGCTCTTCCAATAGACCGAGAAGTCCACTGGCCACTAACTTTTGAATCCTCCTTAGGTTGATGTGCCCAAGTCTAAGGTGTCATAGATATGCTTGATTCATACTCGAAGATTTATTCCTCTTATTAGATTTAGTCGTGAAATTATTCAATTCAGTTTGTTGTAGTGTGGGAGAGTTTGGTTTGAGAACATATAAATTGCCAAATAATGAACCAGAACAAATGAAACGCTTTTCATAACGAATAATAGCCATGTCATCAAACATAAACGAAAATCCATCTGAAACAAGTTTAGAAACTGAAACAAGATTCTTTCTAAAACTAAGAACATAAAGGTAATGTCTCAAAACCAAAATACTACTATCAAAAGATAAAGTAACTTCTCACTCTTCAACAACTGCCACTTTCGTAGCATCGCCCATGTAGACGGTGATCTCTCCCTCCCTAAGCCGTCTGGTTTCTTGGAACCCATGCAACGAATTGCAGACATAATCAGTGGCTCCATTATCTACACATCAGGTTCTGGTAGATACAACCGCTAAACATGTTTCGACGACGTAACGAGAGAGTTACCTTTCTTGAGGAGAGGGCAGTCGACCTTCCAGTGTCCTGACTTGTTGCACTTGTGGCATCTACCTTTCGGCTTCTTTGCCACAGACTGAGGGGGCGGTCTCTGTACCACCGGGGCATCCTGCACCTTTGCCTTTCCTGCAGACTTCTTTCTCTTCCTGCCATTGTGAGGCCTGGAAGGTCCAGCCTGCTCGGCAACGTGCGTGAGGTGCCTGAGTGAATAAGGCCTCCACTGACTGAAGCTCTGCTAACAGTTCTGGAAGAGCCATATGCATCTTGTGCATGTTGTAGTTCTATCGGAACTGATCAAAGCTCTTCGGCAGAGATTGGAGCATGATATCAACCTGGGTTTACCCGCCAATAAAACCTCCCATAACCTCAAGCTCATTGAGTAGCGCTATAACCTTGAGAGCATGCTCCCTTACGGGTGTGCCCTCTGCCATGCGTGTAATAACCCATTTTCATATTAATAAAAGTGATGTATTTCCTTTTATTAAAATCGCACATTTTCAGCGTACAAGTTAATCAGTTTGACTTTAAGTCAAAAGTTTGTTCGGTTTAGTTATTAATCGAGTTAATTTCGATAATTAAATTCCAGACCGTTTATTTTATAAACGGACATTATTTGTCGAAATTAATTATTGAAAATAAAAAATGTTCGAATTCATTTTCGAAGCTAAGTTCATGTCAAGTGTAGTCCGTAAGCACGTCGCCGTGCATAGTGTGCACGCGCCACCCACCATCCAAATACATTCTTATGCCCTACTAAGTACAATGATCATGCCTAAATAAACCATGTCTTATGCTTTAAGTATTGCCGTGAGATTCTTTGTTTGGGATGAGTTTTGGTGCAAGTTGCACTTATGACTCACCTACATGCTTAGGCCATGTGGCAGATTATTAGCTTATGTAGTGATGATCAAGCAATTGAATGTGCCACCATGGCATGGTGACTAAGCCAATATCTTGCCACCAAACCCTTAAGCTCACGGCAAGTGGCATTTTGAGATTAGGTAAAATTCTCACTAATTCTTTCCTTAGCCTATTTAAAACATGATGAAGCCCTGTGTTTTATTTTACTGTACATCAACCGAGCCTAAGTCTTAAATAAGAGAGAAAATACAATAAAGGCAAGAGAAAAGATAGAAAAATATAGAGATATAGAAGGAGAGGTGGAGAACTGCCTTGCACTAGCCATTGTTCGAAGGAAGTAATAGTACACCGTGCGACCACGAGCGAAAGCATGCCAGCTTTAGCATTTTCGCCGAGCGATTCGAGGGGTATACTCTTAATCATCCTCTTTTTGTTGTTTCATAGTCATTTTAGCAAGATCATGTGAAGGTCATGTTGTTCGGTTCATGTTTTAAGCCAAAATGCCCTCGGAGGTGCTACAAAAGCCATCTACGAGCTATTTTCAAATCTAGCCGGCAAGTCCCAAGCACTTTATACATTTTTAGTCATTTTAAGTCATACTATGTTCAACTAAGTCAAGGTTTCCGAAAAAAGTTGTCGGACGGCCGACAAAGGGCCGACCGTAGTGCTGACTGCACATTGTGGTGCAGCACGCCCGGCAGTGGCCTGCAAGCATGCAGCCGCACGCACACGCCCAGCAGTGCGACGTGCATGCCCATGCCACAGTGGCCAGCAGTGTGCCTTTGATAGTCGTGCGATTAGGCGCGCATAGCGTACGTCAGTCGCGCCCGACAACACGCAGTCCGTCCCATGCGTACGCTCCCAGCGTAGCGCGCCCAGAAGCGCGCCTCGCAACACACGTACCGCAAGCCAGCTGTAATATCCCAACTTTTATCAGTATAATAATATTTCAGTTCCGATATTATTTTTCGGAGTTAATTAATTTCATGTTATTTCAGTCGAAATTACCGGAACTATTTTCGACGTACCGTTTACGTTCGAAATAATTTTGGTAATTTAGCATTATGTTTAATTGGATAATTAGACATAATTAAGTGGTTAATTTAACTTAATCACGAGTTTAGCCTTGGGTTCGGATTTATTTTCCAAGCCCTAGTTCATTGCCGTGCACGTTGCTAAGTCCGTGCGTGTGTGTTCATGCTAGTGTATTATGCCGTGTAAGTGTTCGTGCACGGGTTCGAGGGACCGTGTGTGTGTTGTCCATGATTGCCGCGCCTATGCATGGGCGGAGTGTCCGAAGTGCCATGAAGGCCGTGCGTGGACGGAGTAACCGAGGGCGTGTGAGAGTCCGCGCATTTCTCTTGTCTCCTAGCCGGCGGAGTGTCCAAAGCCATGCACATGTGATCTATTTTGTCCCATTTTTCCTTAATATCCGTGCAACTCCCTCGGCCTTTTGTGCATTTGTCTCTTTTTGCCGTGCATGTGAGGAGGGTGAGTGGCCGGGCATTCCATCCCTTGTCTTGGGAGTTCACGTGACCATAGTAAGGCCAAAGAATAATTGCATGTGGGACAAATGTCCTAAGCCTTGACCTTATGTCTCCCCATGTTTCGGTCTTAAGCATAAAGAGGGAGTTTGGGGAAATTATCTCATTTTCTTCACGCCTATAGTCCTTATTGCCGAGAGTGTGTGTGAGTTAGTGAGGTATAGAGAGCTTTGCGTGAGTTGTGTAATTTTCGCGTGTTGCTCGTGAGTTCCGCACGTATCGCACGCGAGCAGCAGCCGCCCTTTGCCGAGCACCGCACACAAGTCCGAGAAGCCCGCACGCACGCGGAAGGCATCGCACATTACGCACGCATCGCACGGGAATTTAAGAACTAATCCGAAGGCTTAGCAAGAGGTAAGTTCCATCGGCTTTAACCTAGAATATCATGTTCATTCAAGATTAAATGTTAAAATGGACATGCATGCGTGTTATAGCCGTAGCCATGCGTTCATTTTATGTTTTAAATAAATTTATCCGAACCATGTTATGTTTTCATGGAATTCTCCGAACAATCTTGCATGTTTAGATTTTATGTGCAATATCATGATTAAATTAGCTATAATGTTCGGATAATATGACATGT
>CACSLK010018578.1:56450-68572 GCA_902706635.1 Striga hermonthica | reverse complement strand
ATATAAATTATATATAAATACGTTATATATATACGGTTATTATACATATATAATATATATACGTTATATAAATACGTTATATATAAATTATATATATATGTTATATATATGCATATTATTTTCTTTATATATAATTTAGGATATATATATATTATTTGACAGTAATGGCATAATAGTAAATTCAGTGATAAAGTAATGGCATAATGGTAAATTCAGTGATAAAATAAAGGTATAATGGCATAATGGTAAATTCAGCGATAAAGTGAGGGTATAATGGTAAATTTGACGAAAAAAAAGTAACACCGTTAGTAGTAAAGTAACGGTGTAAACATCAAAGGGAGAGTGTGCAGGCAGATATACAATAGAAGGGGGTTTGACGCAATTTTTAAATTACGAGGGGAAAACGCGCAGATTTAGTATATTCCAGGGGGGTTTGGTGCAATTTACCCCTTTTAATAGACGAAATTCAAAATAAGTTTTTCAAAATTTATTTCATTACTAATTGAGGCGTTACTCATTTTCAATAGCGATTTCCAATAATCAACATTAATCGCAATTCTCAATCATTAAACAATCATAAATCCTCAAAAGGTAATAAGGAGAATCTCCTTAACAATAATTCAAATGTCAATAATCCAATATCCATTATTCCAAAACGCAATAATATCATAAGGCAATTCAATAGGCGGAAGCAACATTCAATTATAGACCACCACTCCCCTCCCTCTGTCGTGCCCACAATACTAACCTGCATCAATGAAGAGCAGGTGGGGATGAGCACAAGAGGAACAATAGTGCTCACCACTATGCAGTAAACGTCAGTCTCAATAATAAACAATAATCAATACTCGAAAGGTATGGTCTCAGCATGTACATAAATCAATCAACATGTCACATCTCCAATCACGAACACCAATTTCATTACTCATGTGTACACACCTATCATTAGACTACCGCGGGCCTGTTCGAGGGCACGTCATGTGACTTAGCTCGTCAACCAGACAGTAGGAGTACATGTCGAAAGCACGCCATGTGACTTAGTTCGACACGCATATCGAAGGCACGCCATGTGACTTAGTCCGATATGACCTTTCATTAGGTCTTAAGGAGATTGCCACACAAGGACACCGTATTACATCGACGGGGATAACAGTACCAACGGCCATAACAACTCACATCGATAGGCTACATGGTTCACATGCATACATTGATCATACCAATTTCAACAAAAACATAAGTAACATTTACGACATAGCATTTTAAATAAAACCCACCTGGATATAGCAAGAGTTATAGCCAAACAAAGAGTTGAAGGAATTATGGCACAAGATGAGCTCGAAGAACCTACAACAATTATAATAGCCTATCAACTGGCTATCCAAAACAAAACAACACACAAGGCACATATACTTAGCCCAAATCACATTGACTAAGTGACTCGTGGATTCCTTGACCGAGTTAAGTATAACGGAGTGACTACTAGACCTAAACACAACTCATATACCTCAATTAATACACATAAGTCATGCCAACATCAACAAAATCCAATCCAAACCTAAACAACGTATACTCGAGCATTAAGACTCCAAAATAAACAAAATTTAGAATTAGGAGTTAGGCTCAGCCAATTAACCTGAAACATTACCACATCCTAGGACATGAAAAAACACATAATCTCACCAAGTTTCAGCCATTAACTCATCCGGGAGAATTTTTATATAATTAAAGCAAAAACTGTGTCAAAACCCGACGTTTCTAGTTCACATAGCTACACCTTTAATTTTTATCTACAATTTTAACACAACACAAAAGAGCACAAAATAACATACTCCTAAATCTTTCAGCTTAAAAATCCAAGTGTACAATTTTTAATGAATTTTACAAGATTCTGACCAAAAACCGATTTAGGCATTTGGACACCAAAAACTCCAATATAAATTTAGGGACTTAGCACACAGATTATACAGACTCAGAGGAACATCATATCAAAAATATAGCAAAAAAGGACAAGAATACGATTTATGGTGAATTTTGCAAATTTCAGATGCATGCTCGGTTTGTAAAAATCATAACTTCCATTATACAACTCGAAACGACCTCAAACCGAAACTAATAAATAAAGGACAACTCCAAATACCTGTAACTTCAGGATTCCTATGAAAAATACGATATTAAACTCAGTCTCGACATTAAACCGAAGCAGCTGTAAACACATTGATATATACATCAAGCTAATTAAACAATAATCACATATACAATTCAAAATCATCATAAACAGCGGATTAAGCACACATTATACACATATAAGACCACATTATATAAATCGAGGGTCAGCCCGGGTACCGTTCGCGGGACGGGATTACGGAAAATGAGCAAAGGGAGGCAACGGGCTGAAACGGACGCACGAGGGCACCGACGGGGCTCGACGCCTAAACCTCGGCTCGCTCGAGAACTGTGCGAGTGATCAGTGGGTGCCAGGAAGTGATAAACGGGTCCCGAAAAAGATGAACAACAAGAAAAACATATGACTAAAACACGAACAGCGGGAACAGTTTGTCGACGGCCAAGGACGGTGTTACGCGTGCACGCCGGGAAACGTCGAGTCTGCGAGCGGTGATGACAACGTGCTGGTGGCCTTGTGATGGCGTCGTTCACACGAAAACAGCATGATCACGAGCAGCGGAGGATTATGGAAGCTGTGATGGTGTTGCGGGACTCCCGACGACGGGAACAAGTTACGACGATGGTGGTGATGGCGAGGGGCAGCGGGGCCTGTTACTCTCTGCTCGATGGTCCTAGGAAAACGATGGCGGTGGAAAACAATGGTGACGTGCAGCGAGAGGGCCTGATGATGGTGATGATCACAGAGGCACTGCAACATTGAGGGACTCACCGGAGGAGTCACGACGGCCTGGTGCTGCGTTGATGGTGGCAGGATGATGATCACTTGGTTATGATGATGACAAAAGATGATGGCGACAACGGAAAGCTTTGACGATGATGATGGTGATTGGTGATCGAGGAAAAATTTAGCGTGGGAAGGTGAGAGACTAATTCTCTATTCGAAAAATATTCACGAGAGAGAGAGAGAGATTGCAGATAAAACCAAAAAGCTACGGGATACTTGATGTAGGCGGTGAGGGTTTAGGGTCCAAGGGAAACTAATCCCACATTTAATTAACATTATGGTTAATTAAACTTCTTAACTTAGCCATCAAGAAATTAAAGGGAAGAGAGGGAACCGAGTTGGGTTCTCGGGCGCGGGTTCGAGGCTCACGGGCCTATTCTCGGTTCAACAATTAAATTAGGCGAGGCTAGGTAAGGTCGAACGATAATCATAATAATAATAATAATAATAATAATAATAATAATAATAATAATAATAATAATAATAATAATAATAATAATAATAATATCCGAAAATAAATCCAATAATCGAACGGTTAAATCCGAACTACATGATTAAACCAGAATCGCCAAATAACTAACGTTTTAAAATAAAACGATCGAGTACTCCAACTTTATTTGAGCCGACATCGCGACTAATAAAATAAATATAATCTCCTAAATAATATTCGATAAATAGAATACTTCGAGAAATTTTATAAATCGAACGGGTCGTTACACCTGTTCTGTGGATGAGTACGAGCGTGAGTTTACTCGACTCGGATTCTTTGTTCCTGAATTATTGGGTTCAGAGGAAAAGAGATCGAGGCATTTCACTGACGGACTTCTACCAGCAGTTCGTCACAACATTGTTGTTCAGGACGCCCAAACCTATGCCGATACCGTTTCTAGGGCCCAGGAGATTGACGCAAGCATCCGGAGGGAGGCCGTTCCGATTCCAGCCCAACCACCTGCCCAGCCAGTAATTACTCAACAACCAAAGAACAAAGGGAAGAGAAAGTAGAGACCACCCCAGGATAAACGGAGAAACCGCCGTAGACAACAACAACAACCAATGTCAGCTTGCCCCATATGTGGACGATTTCACCGCGGGGAGTGTCTTATGGGCCAAAATATCTGTTTCCACTGCCAACAGCCCAGACATACCCGTGCTAACTGCCCAGCACGACAGAACAACAACCACCGCCACTACAGCCACCACAACAACAGCAGCCCAGACAACAGCCACCGAAACAACCCCAACAACAGTAACGCAGGAGACAGCAGGCCTGCGTCTATGCAGTCGATCAGGTCGAAGCAGACCAGCACCCAGGTACTATGTCCAGGATGATTATTCTTAATGATGTTTCTGTTTTTGCCTTATTCGATACCAGAGCGACCCATTTCTTTATATCACGCCGATGTCTTGACGCCATTGGGGTTCATTCTATCAGCGCAATCGATTCTCTCGAGGTAAGTTTAGCCTCGGGAAGAAAGACAGTGACTGATGCCAAAGCAGAGGGTCTCAGCCTTTTCGTCGGTGGTTGTATCTTGACTACCGACGCTTATGCCATCGAAATGAGGGATTTTGACCTTATTCTCGGTATGGATTGGCTAACATGACTCATACTCTGCCCCATATTATTTCCATGGTGAAAGCCAGAAAGATCTTACGACGAGGTAATTGCCAGGGATACCTAGTGAGCCTTGTCGGAGACGAGCCGAAAGCACGGACACCTCATGACATTTCTATCGTTCGTAAGTTCGTGGACGTGTTTCCAGACTAGCTTCCAGGTGGTCCACCCAGCCGACAGGTGGAGTTTTCTATTGATCTTATTTTGGGGAGTCGAACCAGTATCTAAGGTGCCGTACAGAATGGCACCTAAAGAATTACAGGAGTTGTTGAATCTCAGTTTTATTCAACCGAGCATTTCACCATGGGGAGCACCCATTCTATTCGTTAAGAAGAAGAACGGTTATATGCGTATGTGTATTGATTACCGGGATCTTAACCGGTTGACGATCAAGAATAAATATCCGCTTCCCAAAATTGACGACTTGTTCGATCAGTTGAGGAGCGCCTGTGTATTTTCCAAGATTGATTTACGTTCAGGCTACCATCAGCTGAAGATCAAGGAGTCAGACATCGCCAAGACGACATTCCAAACCAGATTTGGTCATTACGAGTTCGTGGTTATGCCATTCGGCCTCAGCAATGCCCCAGCAGTATTCATGGACTTGATGAACTGTGTATTCCATCCTTTTCTTGATCAGTTGTTATCGTATTTATTGATGATATTCTTATCTATTCTATGATCCAGAAGGAGCATGAGGAGCATCTGAGAGCCGTTCTTGAGACCCTTAGACGTGAAAAGTTGTATGCGAAGTTCTCTAAATGTGAATTTTGGCTTCAGCGAGTGGCTTTTCTTGGCCACATTATTACTCAGGTAGGTATTGAAGTTGATCCATCCAAAATTGCCGCAGTTCAAAATTGGTCAGCACCAAAGAATCCGTCCAAGGTTCATAGTTTCCTCGGTCTTGCAGGTTATTATCGCAGATTTATTGAGGTGTTCTTGAAGATTGCCCTCCCTTTGTCCCAGTTGACGAGGAAGTCCGTGAAGTTCGAATGGACAGATCATTGTGAGTCGAGCTTTCAGGAGCTGAAAGAGAGGCTTACGACAGCACTGGTGCTGACTATTCCGGATCCTTCTCGGAGTTTCACCATCTTTAGTGATGCTTCGAGGCAGGGTTTGGGGTGTGTACTTATGCAGGACCGCCAGGTTATAGCGTACGCTTCACGTCAGTTGAAGCCCCATGAGAAGAATTATCCTACGCACGTCTTGGAGTTAGCTGCAGTTGTACATGCACTTAAGATATGGCGGCATTATCTTTATGGCGGTCGGTGTGAGATTTATACCGATCACAAGAGTTTGCGAGATATTTTCACGCAGAAGGAGCTTACATGCGTCAGCGATGTTTGTTAGAGCTCGTTAAAGATTATGAATGCACGATTCAGTATCATCCGAGGAAGGATAATGTTGTAGTTGATGCCCTGAGCCGAAAGGTAAAGGGTGAATTGTCATATTCTATTACTCAGCAGCGCTATCTTGTTCGAGACTTTGCCCGGATACAGATTCAGGTCATTGAGTCACTTCCTGCAGAGATTACGAGCAGTGTTAACTGGATGCAGATTCAAACCATGTTGAGGGACAGAATCCGGCGGGAGCAGGCTTCTAATCAGTTTATTCGTGCTATTGAGGCCAAGGTTCACTTCGGAGGAGTCGAGGGTTTTTTCGAGGCACAAATGGCGCCTTGGAGTTTAGAGGCAGGATTGTAGTGCCGAAGGTCGAGGCTTTACAGAAAGAGATCTTGACAGAGGCACACACTGCATCTTATTTAGCTCACCCTGGCAGTACCAAGATGTACCACGATCGGAAAAGGTCATTCTGGAGGCGGGGAATGAAGAAAGATATTGCCATTTTCGTGAAGAAGTGTTTGGTCTGTCAGCAAGTCAAGGCCGAGCACAAGAGTCCTATACGCCTTCTGCAAACCACTCGAGATTCTGAAGTGGAAGTGGGAGGAAGTCACAATGGATTTCACTACAGGGCTGCCCAGGTCGTCCGAGCATCACGACGCGATTTGGGTAGTAGTGGACAAATTGACGAAAGTCGCACATTTCTTACCTGTATCGATGACCATGTCAATGGAGAAGTTGGCCGAGATTTATACTTGTGGGATCATTCGACTCCAGGGAGTGCCCGTTCATATTGTGTCAGATCGAGATCCCAGATTCACCAGCAGGTTCTGGGATAGTTTACATAAGGCAATAGGCACGCAGTTACAGTTCAGTTCGGCTTACCATCCAGAGACAGACGGTCAGTCAGAGAAGACTATTCAGACGCTTGAGGATATGCTCCGAGTGTTGGTTCTAAACAGAGGTGCTAAGTGGGAGTCAATTTTACCGCTAGTCGAGTTCGCCTATAACAACAGTTATCAGGCGTCGATCCAGATAGCTCATTTCGAGGCACTTTACAGGCGTAAATGCTGCTCGCCCCTTTATTGGGTGATGTTGGCGAACGTCGAGTACTCGGTCCGAAGATGATCGAGGAGACAGTTGAACAGGTTGAGTTAATCAGACAGAGAATTAAGACAGCGCAGAGTCAGTGGAAGTCATTAGCCGACAAGCACAGACGAGATATCCAGTTCGAGGTTGGAGAACGATCCTTTCTGAGAGTTCGTCCATTCCGAGGGATCATTCGATTCGGGAAGAGAGGGAAGTTACATCCCCGATTCATCGGCCCGTTCGAAGTTCTCGAGCGAGTGGGCAAAGTAGCCTATCGTCTAGCTCTGCCTCCTGAGTTATCTAATGCTCATAATGTCTTTCATGTATCCATGTTACGTAAATACGTGTGCGATCCAGATCATGTTCTTCAGCATACTGATATTCAGCTTCAGCCAGACTTATCGTACAAGGAACGTCCGGTAGCAGTTTTGGACTGGCTGGTTCGACGGCTCTGGAGACGAGATATTCTCCTCGTACGTATTAGATGGAATCGCCACGGAGAATCCGAATCCACTTGGGAGCGCGAAGCAGACATTAGAGCTCGTTTTCCTGACTTTGAGTTTTGATGTATATACTTTTCTTATATATGTCCAGTTTGTATTTCCGAGGACAGAAATATATTAAGGAGGGTAGATTGTAATAACCCAGTTTCATATTAATAAAAGTGATGTATTTCCTTTTATTAATATCGCTCATTTTCAGCGTACAAGTTAATCAGTTCGACTTTAAGTCGAAAGTTTGTTCGATTTAGTTATTAACCGAGTTAATTTCGATAATTAATTTCCAGATTGTTTATTTTATAAACGGACATTATTAGTCGAGATTAATTATTGAAAATAAAAAGTGTTCGAATTCATTTTCGAAGCTAAGTTCATGTCAAGTGTAGCCCGTAAGCACGTCGCCGCGCGTAGTGTGCGCGCGCCACCCACCATCCAAATACATGCTTATGCCCTACTAAGTACCATGATCATGCCTAAATAAACCATGTCTTATGCTTTAAGTATTGCCGTGAGATTCTTTGTCTGGGATGAGTTTTGATGCAAGTTGCACCTATGACTCACCTATATGCTTAGGCCATGTGTCATATTATTAGCTTATGTAGTGATGATCAAGCAATTGCATGTGCCACCATGGCATGGTGACTAAGCCAATATTTTGCCACCAAACCTTTAAGCTCACGGCAAGTGGCACTTTGAGATTAGGTAAAATTCTCACTAATTCTTTCCTTAGCCTATTTAAAAAATGATGAAGCCATGGGTTTTATTTTACCGTACATCAACCGAGCCTAAGTCTTAAATAAGAGAGAAAATACAAGAAAGGCAAGAGAAAAGATAGAAAAATATAGAGATATAGAAGGAGAGGTGGAGAACCGTCTTGCACTAGCCATTGTTCGAAGGAAGTAATAGTACACCGTGCGGCCACGAGCGAAAGCACGCCAACTATAGCATTTTCGCCGAGCAATTCGAGGGGTATACTCTTAATCATCCTCTTTTTGTTGTTTCATAGTCATTTTAGCAAGATCATGTGAAGGTCATGTTGTTCGGTTCATGTTTTAAGCCAAAATGCCCTCGGAGGTGCTACATAAGCCCTCGCCGAGCTATTTTCAAATATAGCTGGCAAGGACCGAGCACTTTATACATTTTTAGTCATTTTAAGTCATATTATGTTCAGCTAAGTCATGGTTGCCGGAAAAAGTTTCCGGACGGCCGACAAAGGACCGACCGTAGTGCTGACCGCACATAGTGGTGCAGCATGCCCGGCAGTGGCCTGCAAGCATGTAGCCGCACGCACACGCCCAACAGTGCGACGTGCATGGCCATGCCACAGTGCCCAGCAGCGTGCCGTCGGTAGTCGTGCGTGTAGGTGCGCATAACGTACGCCAGTCGTTCCCGACAGCACGCAGTCCGTCCCATGCGTATGCTCGCAGCGCGTAGCGCGCCCAGCAGCGCGCCTCGCAACGCACGTACCGCCAGCCAGCATGATGAAGGATCGTGTGTTTGTTCCACTCGCTTGCCTCGAACAAAGCCTCGCCATGACTTGCTCTCAACGATAGGTGTGATCGACTCGGTTATTAGCCTAATTCTCTCACAATACTTGAGTTCACTTGGTAATTAGCCTCGCTCCCTCGATTTTGAACTAGCTCGGGTCTTAGCCTCACTAATTCGATTTGTATGATCGAACTCTCACGAATCCTAACATACAGATGAACCAACATTCTTTTCTATTCAACTCATCATTCTTGGACATGTAAAACAATTGGGGATCATCCCTATTTATAGATCCTAACTTAGCCTAGTCCTAATCTTACTAGGGAACTTATTAAAGCAATAAAATACTAAATCCTAAACATATCAGATCTTTTAAAGCAATAAAGAAATAGAATCCTAATTAATCTACTAGTCTTGATCTCCAAGTTGCTTGGCTTGCAAACCAAGTTGTTCGCGCCCTATGACATTCGGCCGCCTCATACGCACGCTGCCCTCATTGGCGCGCCCCCTCGGCCCTTACTCCTTATCGTGCGTGGTATCGCGCGCCTTGTCCCGCACGCCCGTCGCCTCTGCCTTGCCTAGTCCCACTCGGACTAGGCTTCGTTCATCTGCCCTGCACGTGCCTGCCATCTCTCGCGCTCGGTATCCACCGCCTTTCTCTCGCGCATGGGCGTCCGGCATTCCTGAGCCTGCGAGGCTTAGGCCTCCGCCCGCGTCCGTGATCCACTCACGCGCTAGTGCGCACGCCCCACCGCTGCCCAGCTCCCACGCATGCGCGTCCGTGCCCGCTACGCCTACTCCTACTCGGCCTCGGCTTCTGCCCGCATCACCTTCACTCGCGCGCCCAGCGTGCTCCGCGTCCTTGCTGCCCAACGCCCGTGCATCCCAGCCACCTCCCGCGGCCTGCTCGCCTACCGCGCACCCGCATGCACCCCACGCCATTCGCGTGCCGCTCACCCTTTTGCCCGTATCTAGGGCCGATGCGCGTTGTTCATCCGCATTCGCCCCTTCGTCGTCGACCGACTCTGACAGTTGGCCCGATGGGCATAGTCCACCCCGACAATCCTCTATCCGCACAAACGGTCCACTTGATTGTCCCAGCTCGTCCCATGGGTCCCAACCTTCAATGCACCCACCTTCCAACCGAATGCAATCTTCGGCACTCATCATCCATCCATCTTCCATCCTCTCCATGCCACATCTTCGAACCTCCGAGCGCCATGCTCGTTTCTTTCTCGCACAAGGTCCAAACCAATAACTTGCATTTTTGGCCTTTGCCTTGTGTCTCCTTCGAGCTTGTTTGGCCTTGTGTTTCCTTGATTTTTCCATTGACCTCGGACCACATTCTTTCGGCCAATCTCTCACGCATGAAGGGCGATAAATCGGCATTTGTGGCTCGTCCAGCATGTTTTTTAGCATATATCGAGGTCCTCACCAGCATCGTCCTCCGACTGTCCAGGATTTATGACCACTTCCGTTCACAGCAACGCTCCGCGCACGCTGGCCACTTCTGTGATCGAAGATTTGATCGCGGTTATTGTCTATTTCGAATGTGTGTAATCGCGCACTCAGGGCCTTTGACTACACACGATAGGTGTGACTAACAGACGCACTCAGGGCCTTCTCTTAGACACTGTGACTTCAAGACGCACTAATGGCCTTCTCTCCGACACTTGTATGTAAACACGCACTAAGGCCTTGCTTAACACACGTTAGAACACCAAGTTTCCCTTTTCCATTAACTCATCAATTTTCTGGACATTCAATAATGAAGAGGTACATGGGTACTTATAGTGCAAAATTAAATCTAAGCCTAATCAATCTAGATCTCCTAAATCTATAATTAAAAGCAATAAAATATCTCCTAACTTCTTCTACTACCATAAAATCCTAAATCTACTAGATCTCCTATTTACTTGGCTTGCACTTCAGTTCCTTGCCTTGCACTCCAATCCGCTTACTTGCTCCCCTCTCCAAGTTCGGCCGCCCCCTTGTCTTGCGCCGCCCTCACGCGTCGCCCTAGTCCTCGAGGACAGGGCTGCACCGCCTTCGCCCATGTGTGTATGTCCTCTCGCCTCGAGGCTTAAGGTCTCACGCCATGCGTACGCCACTCCTATTCCTTGAAGGATCCTGCTTCGAGCCCATATCCACTTTGCCTATTCCTACTAGGAATTTGCTCCCGGCTACGTTGCCTGATCTTTCGAGTATTACTCCCGTCATCGATCTTCCATGCACGTTCCGGCACTCAATTGCTTTTCCTATTCCTGCAGGGATTAGTATTCGCGCATTGCCTATTCCTACGAGGATTAGGATTGCCACCCCGGTCTTGACTTGTGCCTCGCGCATGTCGCCGTACACCCCACGCTCGCCGTCCAGCGCGCCCAATGCCCGCGCATCGCCCATCGCTTGATGCACGCCCGTCCATCCGCAGCATTCCCCCTCGCGCGCCATCCACCCAACAACCTCCCCCTACGCGCCACTTCGCCTAACCTCCAAGCGCCATGCACGTCGACGCCAATGCGCGTGTGCACGCCCTTGCTTAATGCACCTCTTCATGCGTGTGAGCGTTGCCAGCCTCAAGACCATCTTATCGCGTGCCTTCGCGCCTCACATACGAGCTTGTACCCGCCTCTTAGGCCATGTGTGCGTCGTTTTGGCCCTATTTTCAGCCTCCTCGGGTCCTCTCGGCTCTTGGACATTCTCGTCGTCGGGGCTCGAAACCCACTTTCGCATCATTCTCGTCCCCTTTGAGAATGTCCTTGTCCTATAGGACTCATCCTCGAGCATCCAAACCTCGGTCACTTCTTCTTTGATCACGTGCACATCCCACTCACGGTCCTCGTCGACCTCGACCAAGACCTCGACTTCTAACACTTCTTCATCCGTGTTGTCCTCCTTGTGCGTCGCGTCGCGGATCTCTTCGACCATGATCTCGCTTGCGACATTGATTACCTCAACTAGCTCGGGCTTATCCTCCCCTTCGATCTCGACCAAGACTTTACCCTTGACAAGGTATTCTTCGAGGTATACATTGAGAATAGGCGATCCATCTAAACTCATCGAGACTCGCTCACCCATGCACTCGGCTTCTTGCTCGCACGATCCTGGGAACTTCTCATCGGCCTCGGCTTGTTGCTCTTCCTCCATGATCTTGAGTTGTCTTTCATACTCCTCGTTTTGCTCGT
>CACSLK010018550.1:55764-67601 GCA_902706635.1 Striga hermonthica | reverse complement strand
ATAATTTTTATTTTTATGGATTATGATAATTGTCTATATGTTCTTCGTAAGCATGCATGTGATGTTGTATTGTTGATTAGATGGCGATCATCCGAGCAACGCAAACCGTTCTAGGACCAGGTTGTCGCACGTCCCGAAAGATCCGTGAGTTCCGACAGTACGGCTACGATTCCCAGAAAACCGTTGGAACAAACGTCCAAGAGATATTCGAGTTATGGGAAGGTGCAAGAAAAATGGGAAAGGATAGGAAGATCAAGAAAGATGCACTGTCCCATTGGGATGGCTGCAAGAAGCTACTCACCGTGTTGCCACTGGGGTGGAAGGCCGATGTCAATAGACTCTATATAGAGCTATTGATTAAAGGTATGATAGATGGAAATCGAAAGAAGGAGGATGTGGTCAGCTTTTACGACTTAGTTCTGAAAGTAGGCAACTTGTGGGAAGAAAGGGAAATCCCACTGGAGACCGGATTGGAGACCACGGAAGAAGACCCAACTGAAGAGGAGCCAGCTGAGGAGGAGCTTGGCTCGAATGGAAGTGTTGGAAGTAGTTAGAAGGCTAAGCTGTTTATATGTTGATGAACTCTAGAAATAAGAACTTTTTCCGGGGACGGAAAATTTTTAAGAAGGGTAGATTGTAACACTCCAAACTCATGTCATTCATTTTATGCTTAAGTATTATTTTTTCATGGATATTATTTATGTTTAATTTGATGATTTATAAAGTTATTTCTATTTTTATTGTAAGCTCGATTTTATGTGATAATTAAGTGAGTGTCCACACTCATTTATTTATCAAGTTAATGATTAAAAAGGGAATTATTTAGATGTCCTCATCTATTTAATTTTCCTAAGTATTAATGCAATAATAATGATATAATTATTATTTATAAAATGGCTTAATTTAATTAATATAATTTTAATCAATGAAGATAATAATTATTAAGATGATAAACTGAGCTCAAAATAACAGTCCAATTTTCCTAAGCCAGATAAAAGTTCAAGACCCTACGATATTTTATTCTTCATCCAAGCCAGAAAGAATCCTAATTTTTATCAGTTTCCTAGTCCTATTGTTCAAGAGTTCTTATTGTTTACGGTATCAAATCCCAACATTACAAAAAACTCTCCCCTCTATCTCTCATCTCTCTCGGCACTCTCTCTCTTTAATCTCTCACGCCCAAACTCTCTCTCTTCTCTCCCTCTCTCGCTTTTCATCGTCATCTTCATCGTCAATCACCGTCACCACCATTGATCATCGTCCCATCATCATCATCACAGCCTTTATCATCGATCACCATCTCCATCGTCCCAGCAACCCTCCGAACAAGCAGCCCATCAACGAGCAGGTCAGACGCAGCATCACCGCAAGTAGCAGCCCTCCATCGCCGTCCATCAGCACCTTCGACCTCCGAGTCATCGCCACGATCGTTCATAGCCACCGTAACAGCAGCTCCCAGCCTTCAACCACCACGAAGCTCCGCCGGGTAGACCCCAGCCCTTCTCCACCGTGAACGAGCAGCAAGCCTAAGCCACGGGCAGCCCCTTCACGTTCGGCCAAATTCAACCGAGCCCTTTCGAACCGATAGCATTGTTCCTTTTATTCGAGCGGTAAAACCCTAAGCCTTAACCTTCTCGGATTGTTATTTTGAATTCGATTAATTATGAATGGATTATCAATGTGTTCAAAGTAGATAATTGAACCTCTTACGCTTGCTTAAGTTGAGTTAATGTTGGATTGGAATTGGTCGGAGCCTTGTCGGGCTTCCGAAAGAATTGATTGAGTTGTGAATTTATGTGTTTTAATTGTGTCTTATTATGTGATGAATGTGCCTAGAACCCATGCTTTAAGTTACTTTTGACATGTTAAGAAGTTCGGAAAGATATTGGTATGATCGTATGTGAACATGTTGTTTAATTGTTGTCTGTTCGGAAGAAGTTTAGGCCCCAGAGATTTCGTTTTCGGTTTTTGAGTTCTTCATATGATTTGTAGTTCGTTCAGTTGTGTTTACGTGAGCATTGGAATAGTGCAATTTTGACTTAAAACGAATAAGTTATGATTTTTACAAAATTGTTGCGCGAGCAGTTTTTCTCAAATCCGGCTGCAGTTAGGTTTGGATGCTTTGTGTGTTTATGATATGATAATGTGCTCAAATGAACCTGAAGTCTTCATTGAAATGGTATTTCTATGTGTTATCTTTCATGTGGTTCAAGAATCACGCAAAAATATGGTCCGAGTAGTGAATGATATCTGTTTTCGTAAAACTGCGCATGAATTTATTTTAAATTTCTGGACAGCATTTTAGCTTTGAATATTTGCTGTTTTGGACCATGTATATGACCTTATTTGCTTTTGAGTGCTAAATTAATGGTGTAGTACCATGTCTTAGGAGCAATATGAGACTTGAATCATATTAATGCGGCTTGTATGTTGAAAGATATGCTCGTTTTAAAAATGCAGCGCGTGTTAAGTTTTGTCAAGGACTAAGTGTAATTGTTTAAGTGAGTCTTATGTTTATTAAGCATGCTTAATGACATGAATGAGCTGTAAAGCATTGAGTGAGATCATGATGAACCTTAGATGATTAAAAGGTGTCCTTAGGCAAGCAAGCTAAGAGCTCAATTGTCCAAATGCTTTTAGTAAGAATGTTTTCAAAAGAATGCAAGCAAGGCGAAGCCATGCGAGCAAGTTTCCAAAGCATATGTATTGTTATAAGTATAAGTATAAGTATAAGTATAAGTATAAGAATAAGTTCCATGTTAAGACGCTAAGACATGACCCAAATGAATGTAGTTTTATGAGGAGTCGAGCCCTCGAGTTTCGTTCAAAGTCAAGTTCAAGTCTAAGCCGAGCATTCTACTGAAAAGGTGGGTGAAGTTCTACTTTATTAATCCTCTTTAATTATCTATGCTATGAATGAAGTTAAGTAGCTTGCATATTACCCATGTTTATTCAATGTTCCAACATTCGAGCAAGTCGTTTGTTGCAGTACCAAGGTTCACGGACTATAACTCTAGAGGGTAGCTAAGTGCTAGGGTTAGAGGGTGTAAGTGATTATGTGTAACCTTCGTTGGTGCACTCTTCGAACGGTTGTCCCCATCGATAAGACTGTACGAAGCCTAGTGAAAGGCTATCTTCCTTCAACCTATTGAAAGGTACTCTCATCAAGCCTATTGGCCGTGCCATCTGCGAGAGGCATTGTGCTTCCACCACCATAAAGTGGTAAAAGAAGTTTGATGAGTGGTGGGAGTGTGACAAGAATGTAATCACCTGCATGCAAAGGCTCTAGTGTTTAGTTGTCTAATAGTGTTGTAGAAGCAAGAAAGTCTTTCGACTTGTGGGTCACCACATGTCGGGAGCTCATGATTATGTGGAGTATACAAAAACGATTTCATGCTTTATAGTTGATTAGGATGATAACGTAGAGGGATCTCTCACGGAGTAAGTGGAAATGCTCACCCCATTTGTTTTCCACACCCAGGTTTTTGGCGAGCTGGCAAAGGAGCGATGGTGAGGGTGGTCACATGTTTCAATGTTTATGATATTTATGTTTTAAAAGCTTCCGCTATGCAAAGTTTATTTTATGAAATAAGTCATGGTTCATGCAAGTCAAATTAAAGTGTAAGTTCTCAAGGCAACGCCATGTTCAATGTTCAGGAAAAGTTCATGTATGAAATGTTCTATGTTCACGTATGAAATGTTTATGTTCATAAAAAGTTTTATGGTTATGAAAGGATTATGTATGAAACATTTTTCAAAGTAAGTAGCACCCTGAGTTCCAAGTAAAGTTTTCAAAACTTTTGTAAAAAGAAAAACTTATTCTAAAAATTCAATGTACGAAAAGCGAGGTGTTACAGTTTGGTATCAGAGCCCAAGTTTTGTGGTTCTGTAGACTCGTAAAAATATTTTAAAAATATTTTCAAAGAAATGACCACTCGCCACCGTCGCACCATGCCAACTCTGAGGTAAGTTGTTTGAGTTAAGTTATTATTGCGTGCATAATAGAATAACATGAGTTGGGGCTTAAGATTCTACCCATGAATGGATTCGAACTCTAGAGATGATCAAACATAGTGAGCTTAGAAGAAAATGATTAACTCTAGTATCTTCCAGAAATGGCAAGAAGAAATCAAAATGTGGTGCCACCGGCCACCGGCATGGATCAGGCTAAGATGATTGGACATTTTCGATAGATGGATCCACCAATCTTCACTGGAAAAGAAGGACCGGCACATGTAGATGAGTGGTTCATGACAATGGAAGATATCTTTGAGGTGTTGGGTTGCACAAATGAGCAGAAGATAACGTGCGGTCAATACCAGCTGAAAGAGGACGCTAAGAGGTTGTGGACCACCTATTGGAGGACGAAGCCGGTAGACGAGCGCACGAATTTGACCTGGGAGAGGTTCAAGGAGATCATGGCAGAAAAGTACTATCCCCAACACTATCGCGAGCAACTGGAGAGCGAGTTCTAGAACTTAACTCAAGGGAGCCTAATTGTGGATGAGTATGAGAGGGAATTCACTAGGCTAAGCTATTTCGTGGAGCACTTAGTGGATACGGATGATAAAAGGGCGAATAAGTTTAGAAGGGGTTAAAAACCTACCATCCGACACCTAGTGGCGAGCCATGGAGACCTTCCCTATGCAGAAACTGTGGGTAGGGCGATACAAATTGAGGCAAGTATCAAGCTAGAAAAGGAAGCTACTTTGGCCATGGAGGCTCAAGCTTCGGGTAGCAACAAGAAGAGGAAATTCGAACACCCGAAGAAGAAGGAAGAAGGTGGCCAAGCTCTCCAACCCCGACCACTGCAACAAGTGCCCGCCGTGGATAGGCAGAAATGCAACAATTGTGGCAAGAGGCATCGGGGCGAGTGCCTATTGGGGCAGAACATATGTTTTCGTTGCAAGAAGACTGGACACTTGAGGGTAAATTGTCCGGGAATCGGTCAACCGCCACCACCACCACAGCAGAACTTGCCTCCGGCCAGACAAGGGAGGCTTGGAGAAAGAGCTCCAGCGAGGGTCTACACCTTGACTCATTATGAGGAAGAAATGAAGAGGGAGCCGAAATAATTGTCTTCTGCTATTTGAATTGTTTGATTTCTAGATTGGATTTTTTTTTTTTAACTATTACTTTGTTTTCGCATGGGATATTGTTTCGCCTTGTGTTTCGCATGGATTAGATTTTGGAAATTTCGGATAATTTTTATTTTTATGGATTATGATAATTGTCTATATGTTCTTCGTAAGCATGCATGTGATGTTGTATTGTTGATTAGATGGCGATCATTCGAGCCACGCAAACCGTTCTAGGACCAGGTTGTCGCACGTCCCGAAAGATCCGTGAGTTCCGACAGTACGGCTACGATTCCCAGAAAACCGTTGGAACGAACGTCCAAGAGATATTCGAGTTATGGGAAGGTGGAAGAAAAATGGGAAAAGATAGGAAGATCAAGAAAGATGCACTGTCCCATTGGGATGGCTGCAAGAAGCTACTCACCGTGTTGCCACTGGCGTGGAAGGCTGATGTCAATAGACTCTATATAGAGCTATTGATTGAAGGTATGAGAGATGGAAATCGAAAGAAGGAGGATGTTGTCAGCTTTTACGACTTAGTTCTGAAAGTAGAAAAGTTGTGGGAAAAAAGGGAAATCCCACTGGAGAGTGGATTGGAGACCACCGAAGAAGACCCAACTGAAGAGGAGCCAGCTGAGGAGGAGCTTGGCTCGAATGGAAGTGTTGGAAGTAGTTAGAAGGCTAAGCTGTTTATATGTTGATGAACTCTAGAAATAAGAACTTTTTCCGGGGACGGAAAATTTTTAAGAAGGGTAGATTGTAACACCCCAAACTCATGTCATTCATTTTATGCTTAAGTATTATTTTTTCATGGATATTATTTATGTATAATTTAATGATTTATAAAGTTATTTTTATTTTTATTGTAAGCTCGATTTTATGTGATAATTAAGTGAGTGTCCACACTCATTTATTTATAAAGTTAATGATTAAAAAGGGAATTATTTTGATGTCCTCATCTATTTAATTTTCCTAAGTATTAATGCAATAATAATGATATAATTATTATTTATGAAATGGCTTAATTTAATTAATATAATTTTAATTAATGAAGATAATAATTATTAAGATGATAAACTGAGCTCAAAATAACAGTCCAATTTTCTTAAGCCAGATAAAAGTTCAAGACCCTATGATATTTTATTCCTCATCCAAGCCATATAGAATCCTAATTTTTATCAGTTTCCTAGTCCTATTGTTCAAGAGTTCTTATTGTTTACGGTATCAAATCTCAACATTACAAAAAACTCTCCCTTCTATCTCTCATCTCTCTCGGCACTCTCTCTCATTAATCTCTCACGCCCGAACTCTCTCTCTTCTCTCCCTCTCTCGCTTTTCATCGTCATCTTCATCGTCAATCACCGTCACCACCATTGATCATCGTCACCATCTCCATCGTCCCAGCAACCCTCCGAACAAGCAGCCCATCAATGAGCAGGTCAGACGCAGCATCACCGCAAGTAGCAGCCCTCCATCGCCGTCCATCAGCACCTTCGACCTCCGAGTCATCGCCACGATCGTTCATAGCCACCGTAACAACAGCTCGCAGCCTTCAACCACCATGAAGCTCCGCCGAGCAGACCCCAGCCCTTCTCCACCGTGAACGAGCAGCAAGCCTAAGCCACGAGCAGCCCCTTCACGTTCGGCCAAATTCAACCGAGCCCTTTCGAACTGATAGCGTTGTTCCTTTTATTCGAGCGGTAAAACCCTAAGCCTTAACCTTCTCGGATTGTTATTTTGAATTCGATTAATTATGAATGAATTATCAATGTGTTCAAAGTAGATAATTGATCCTCTTACGCTTGCTTAAGTCGAGTTATTGTTGAGTTAATGTTGGATTGGAATTGGTCGGAGCCTTGCCGGGCTTCCGAAAGAATTGATTGAGTTGTGAATTTATGTGTTTTAACTGTGTCTTATTATGTGATGAACGTGGCTAGAACCCATGCTTTAAGCTACTTTTGACATGTTAAGAAGTTCGGAAAGATAGTATGATCGTATGTGAACGTGTTGTTTAATTGCTGTCTGTTCGGAAGAAGTTTAGGCCCCAGAGATTTCGTTTTCGGTTTTCGAGTTCTTCATATGATTTGTAGTTTGTTCAGTTTTTTTTACGTGAGCTTTGGAATAGTGCAATTTCGACTTAAAACGAATAAGTTATGATTGTTACAAAATTGTTGCGCGAGCAATTTTTCTTAAATCCGGCTGCAGTTAGGTTTGGATGTTTTGTGTGTTTATGATATGATAATGTGCTCAAATGAACCTGAAGTCTTCATGGAAATGGTAGTTCAATGTGTTATCTTTCATGTGGTTCTGGAATCAAGCAAAAATATGGTCCGAGTTGTGAATGACATCTGTTTTCGTAAAACTGCGCATGAATTTATTTTAAATTACTGGACAGCATTTTAGATTTGAATGTTTGCTGTTTTGGACCATGTATATGACCTTATTTGCTTTTTAGTGCTAAATAAAAGTTGTAGTACCATGTCTTAGGAGCAATATGAGACTTGAATCATGTTAATGAGACTTGTATGTTGAAAGATATGCTCGTTTTAAAAATGCAGCGCGTGTTAAGTTTTGTTAAAGGACTAAGTGTAATTGTTTAAGTGAGTCTTATGTTTATTAAGCATGCTTATATGACATGAATGAGCTGTAAAGCATTGAGTGAGATCATGATGAACCTTAGATGATTAAAAGGTGTCCTTAGGCAAGCAAGCTAAGAGTTCAATTGTCCAAATGCTTTTAGTAAGAATGTTTTCAAAAGAATGCAAGCAAGGCGAAGCCAAGTGAGCAAGTTTCCAAAGCATATGTATTGTTATAAGTACATGTATTAGTATAAGTATAAGTATAAGAATAAGTTCCATGTTAAGACGCTAAGACATGACCCCAATGAATGTAGTTTTACGAGGAGTCGAGCCCTCGAGTTTCGTTCAAAGTCAAGTTCAAGTCTAAGCCGAGCATTCTACTGAAAAGGTGGGGGAAGTTCTACTTTATTAATCCTCTTTAATTATCTATGCAATGAATGAAGTTAAGTAGCTTGCATAGTACCCATGTTTATACGATGTTCCAACATTCGAGCAAGTCGTTTGTTGCAGTACCAAGGTTCACGGACTATAACTCTAGAGGGTAGCTAAGTGCTAGGGTTAGAGGATGTAAATGATTATGTGTAACCTTCGTTGGTGCACTCTTCGAACGGTTGTCCCCGTCGATAAGACTGTACGAAGCCTAGTGAAAGGCTATCTTCCTTGAACCTATTGAAAGGTACTCTCATCAAGCCTATTGGCCGTGCCATCTGCGAGAGGCATTGTTCTTCCACCACCATAAAGTGGTAAAAGAAGTTTGATGAGTGGTGGGAGTGTGACAAGAATGTAATCACCTGCATTCAAAGGCTCTAGTGTTTAGTTGTCTAATAGTGTTGTAGAAGCAAGAAAGTCTTTCGACTTGTGGGTCACCACTCGTCGGGAGCTCATGATTATGTGGAGTATACGAAAACGATTTCATGCTTTATAGTTGATTAGGATGATAACGTAGAGGAATCTCTCACGGAGTAAGTGGAAATGCTCACCCCATTTGTTTTCCACACCCAGGTTTTTGGCGAGCTGGCAAAGGAGCGATGGCGAGGGTGGTCACATGTTTCAATGTTTATGATATTTATGTTTTAAAAGCTTCCGCTATGCAAAGTTTATTTTATAAAATAAGTCATGGTTCATGCAAGTCAAATTAAAGTGTAAGTTCTCAAGGCAACGCCATGTTCAATGTTCAGGAAAAGTTCATATATGAAATGTTCTATGTTCACGTATGAAATGTTTATGTTCATGAAAAGTTTTATGGTTATGAAAGGATTATGTATGAAACTTTTTTCAAAGTAAGTAGCACCCTGAGTTCCAAGTAAAGTTTTCAGAAGTTTTATAAAAAGAAAAATTTATTCTAGAAATTCAATGTACGAAAAGCGGGGTGTTACAAAGAAAGTCGAGGAAAATAAGGGTAAATATGGGCAAATACGAAAAATGTAATTAACGTCTCCGGAAAGACTTGTTTTCAAACACGGCACCATTATTTGATGTGGATAACATATATTTTATCGCCCCATTGTGTTTTGAAGAAAAATGGTACAAGTTTAAGAAAGTCGAGGAAAATAAGAGTAAATAGGGGCATGAATGAAAAATTTAAGCAACGTCTCTGGAAAGACTTGTTTTCG
This sequence comes from Striga hermonthica, assembly GCA_902706635.1. Taxonomy (NCBI): domain Eukaryota; kingdom Viridiplantae; phylum Streptophyta; class Magnoliopsida; order Lamiales; family Orobanchaceae; genus Striga; species Striga hermonthica. Next base: position 58,331 of record CACSLK010018550.1, on the reverse strand, counting down.
AACACGACACCATTATTTGATGTGGATAATATATATTTATCGCCCCATCGTGTTTTGAAGCAAAATGTTACATGTTTAAGAAAGTCGAGGAAAATAAACGTAAATAGGGGCAAGAACGAAAATTGTAATCAACGTCTCCGGAAAGACTTGTTTTCGAACACAGCACCATTATTTGATGTGGATAATATATATTTATCGTCTCATCGCGTTTTAAAGCAAACTGGTACACGTTTAAGAAAGTCGAGGAAAATAAGGGTAAATAGGAGCAATTGCGAAAAATGTAAGCAACGTCTCCAGAAAGACTTGTTTTCGAACACGACACCTTTATTTGATGTGGATAACATATATTTATTGCCCCATCGTGTTTTGAAGCAAAATGGTACGCGTTTAAAGAAGTCGAGGAAAATAAGGGTAAATAGGGGCAAGTACGAAAAATGTAAGCAACGTCTCTGGAAAGACTTGTTTTCGGACACGACACCATAATTTGATGTGGATAACATATATTTATCGTCCAATCATGTTTTAAAGCAAAATGGTACACGTTTAAGAAAGTCGAGGAATAAATAGGGGCAAGTACGAAAAATATAGTCTTTGGAAAGACTTGTTTTCGAACACGGCACCAGTACTTGATGTGGATAATATATATTTATCGTCCCATCGTGTTTTCAAGCAAACTGGTACACGTTTAAGAAAGTCGAGGAAAATAAGGGTAAATAGGGGCAAGTACGAAAAATATAAGCAATGTCTCCAGAAAGACTTGTTTTCTAACACGGCACCATTATTTGATGTGGATAACATATATTTAACGCCCCATCGTATTTTGAAGCAAAATGGTACACGTTTAAGAAAGTCGAGGAAAATGAAGGTAAATTGGGGCAAGTACGAAAAATGTAAGCAACGTCTCCGGAAAGACTTGTTTTCGAACACGGCACCATTATTTGATGTGGATAACATATATTTTATCGCCCCATCGTGTTTTGAAGAAAAATAGTACAAGTTTTAGAAGTCGAGGAAAATAAGGATAAATAGGGGCATGAACGAAAAATTTAAGCAACATTTCCGTAAAGACTTGTTTTCGAACACGGCACCATTATTTGATGTGGATAATATATATTTATCGCCCCATCGTATTTTGAAGCAAAATGGTACATGTTTAAGAAAGTCGAGGAAAATAAGGGTAAATAGGGGTAAGAAAGAAAAATGTAAGCAACGTCCCCGAAAAGACTTGTTTTCGAACACAACACCATTACTTGATGTGGATACCATATATTTATCGCCCCATCGTGTTTTAAAGCAAACTGGTACACGTTTAAGAAAGTCGAGGAAAATAAGGGTAAATAGGGGCAATTGTGAAAAATGTAAGCAACGTCTTCGAAAAGACTTGTTTTCGAACACGGCACCTTTATTTGATGTGGATAACATGTATTTAATGCCCCATCATGTTTTGAAGCAAAATGGTACACGTTTAATAAAGTCCAGGAAAAAATAAGGGTAAATAAGGGCAAGTACGAAAAATGTAGGTAACGTCTCCGAAAAGACTTGTTTTTTAACCCGACACCATTATTTGATGTGGATAACATATATTTATCGCCCCATCGTGTTTTGAAGCAAAATGGTACACGTTCAAGGAAGCCGAGGAAAATAAGGGTAAATAGGGGCAAGTACGAAAAATGTAAGCAACGTCTCTGGAAAGACTTGTTTTCGAACACGGCACCATTATTTGATATGGAAAACATATATTTAACGCCCCATCGTGCTTTGAAGCAAAATGTTACACGTTTAAGAAAGTTGAGGAAAATAAAGGAAAATTGGGGCAATTACGAAAAATGTAAGTAACGTCTCCGGAAAGACTTGTTTTCGAACACGACACCATTATTTGATTTGGATAATATATATTTTATCGCCCCATTGTGTTTTGAAGAAAAAAGGTACAAGTTTAAGAAGTCAAGGAAAATAAGGGTAAATAGGGGCATGAACGAACAATTTAAGCAACGTCTCCGGAAAGACTTGTTTTCGAACACAGCACCATTATTTGATGTGGATAACATATATATATTGCCCCATCGTGTTTTGAAGCAAAATGGTATACGTTTAAGAAAGTCGAGGAAAATAAGGGTAAATAGGGGCAAGAACGAAAAATGTAAGCAACGTCTCCGGGAAGACTTGTTTTCGAACACATCACCATTATTTGATGTGGATAACATATATTTATTGCCCCATCGTGTTTTAAAGCAAACTGGTACACGTTTAAGAAAGTCGAAGAAAATAAGGGTAAATAGGGCAATTGCGAAAAATGTAAGCAACGACTCCGGAAAGACTTGTTTTCGAACACGACACCTTTATTTGATGTGGATAACATATATTTATTGCCCTATCGTGTTTTGAAGCAAAATGGTACACGTTTAATAAAGTCGAGGAAAATAAGGGTAAATAGGGGCAAGTACGAAAAATGTAAGCAACGTCTCCGAAAAGACTTGTTTTCGAACACGGCACCATAATTTGATGTAGATAACATATATTTATCGCCCTATCGTGTTTTAAAGAAAAATGGTACACGTTTAAGAAAG
>CACSLK010018522.1:3269-15253 GCA_902706635.1 Striga hermonthica | reverse complement strand
CAACTCAATAACACAAATAAACACATGAAAATAAGCACAAAAACATAACAAACAGTAACAAGAGATTGAACATAAACGGATAAACTCGAGCATACGCCGCAGGCCAATTATCCCAATCCCAATAACTTTTCGTAACAAGGGACGGGTCATCGACAAGCGCGTATTTCAACCCAAAACCATAAACTATTCAGTTACGAAATTATCTATCTCATGCAAGCCTAGGTCCACGACTTCTCCCCTTTCAGTTCAAAAAGTCGCTAATTTAACTAGAAGGTGTTTAATCAACTAGTTATACATAATCAACAAAACCTAACTCAACAATTCAATATCTAATCGTTACCAATTACAAGATCGAAGTATCACCCTTCGATTATATCGAACTATCAAGCACAATTTCATCAATTCTGAATTAAATCAACTCACACATGTATGAACGATTCAAGCCCGAGAGATACAATTCAAACAAGAATATTCATCTCCTATCCCTAGCAATAGGATTTAGCTAAGCAACATGAATTCAACACAATTATCATCTCTCTCAATTTAATCATTCACGTGAATTAAAAATAAAGAGAAGACTTACAATTAATCGCAATTCCGATGTTGAATCCAATAATACAAAGCTTAATCCAATGAAAAGAAGAAGAAAATTGGAGAAGAAAGATTAAAGGAAGAGGAAAAACGATGGAGGAGAAGAAGAAGAAGGAAGGGGAAGAGAGGAAGAGAGTTCGTGCTTTCTCGGGACCTAGGGTTTGCACCCCGGTCGAGAGTTGTGTTTTCTCCAGAGCAATCTCCCTAAATACAAAGTCTGGTCGGTTGTTTTTGGGACATCGGGCTCGGGCATTCTCACTTTGTTGTCCACTTCCTTACCGCTCCTCAACACAGTTATTGCTTTGGCTTGCTCGGGCTGGCTCGGAAGTTTCCCTTTGTCAGATTCAGCTTTCATGTTCCCGACTCTTGTTGCGAGCTGACCCACTTGCGTCTCGAGACGCTTAATGGATGAGTCCTGGTTGGTGATAAACTGAAGGATCTTGTCCAGCTTGTCATCTTGGTTTGACGAGCTTGAACCGGACCCTTGGGCTGGCTGTTGGGGTTGTTGTTGTTGTTGGAAGTTCGGAGGGGGTATGAAGTTGGGGCGGGATTGCTGCTGCATGATGTTTGGTCGAGGCTGCTGTTGGTTGAAATTTGGACGAGGTGGCTGGAGAGTGTTGTTGTTCTTGGACCACCAGAAGTGTGGGTGGTTTCTCCACGCTGGATTGTAAGTATTCGAGAAGGGGTCGTTGGGCTGTCGATTCTGATATCCTTGAAGAGCATTGATGTCGGCATATTGCTCTCCAAGGTCTTGATCGAATGCTGATGGGCACACCTCTGACCGGTGCCCTTGGGCTCCACACGCTCCGCATGTGTCCACTGCCATGGTTTGTACAGGCTGCATTGTCCGAGCGTTCATTAGCCGCATTTGCTCTGTCAGCTCGGCTATCTGATGGGCCATCATGTCTCGTCCCGAAGATACTTCATTGACCACCGCTCTCTTTCCTCGAATGCTCTTCTGAGACGAGCTAGAACTCAATGCCTCAAAAATATCCATCATCTCCTCCGCTGTTCTCGCCCCAATGTCTCCACCAGCTGCATTGTCCACCATGTACTGAAGGTTCTGGTGGAAAGAATCATAGAAGCCATTCATCAAAAGGGCCAGCGGAAGATTGTGGTGTGGGCATTGTCTCTGTAGGTCCTTGAAGCGTTCCCACGCTTCGTGAAGTGGCTCGTGCGGTTGTTGGGCAAAAGAAACAATTTGGGACCGCAGCTCTTGAGTCTTTTGGTGGGAGTAATACCTCCCGATGAACTTCGTGTACACTTGCTCCCAAGTGGTAAGAGAGTCTGGAGCAAGTGTCATCAGCCACGCCTTATCCCGATCCTTGAGTGTTTCCAGAAAACACCTCATTTTCATTTGGTCCTCGTTTAATCCATGGAGGGGAAACGTTTGGAGGACATTGTAGAATTCACGCATGAAGTGAAGTCGATCTTCATTGGGAAGACCATGGAAGGACGGGAGTTGGTTGTAGTGGATGCTTTTAAGCTCGTAGTTCCGAGTTGCTGTCCCCAGTCTGATGCATGAAGTCACTGGCCCAATCACCGGTTGAGCCAAATCGCGAAGGAGAGACTTAGGAGGATTGTTGACCTCCTCATCTTGTTCATTCTGTGCCATATCGGTTTGGTCTTCTGATGTAGATGATACTGGTGCGAGACTATCTAGTAAGTCTCGTAGGTCCTGTTGGATGGATTCGTTGTCTGGGATGATTACACGACCACTCCTAGTATGCATAAACACAAACAACAAAAACGTCACGGGCACCAGATAGACAACAAAATGAAACAAAGAAAAACAAATTAAAGAAAATAACTAGAACTAGACAAAGAGGTAAACAAGAGAAACACAAAAATCAAGAAATTACAAAAACAAGAGAAACACTGAAACAAAATGAATAGGCGCACAAAATAAGTCCTAAACCTTCCCCGGCAACGGCGCCAATTTGTTTTGTTTCAGTGTTTCTCTTGTTTTTGTAATTTCTTGATTTTTGTGTTTCTCTTGTTTACCTCTTTGTCTAGTTCTAGTTATTTTCTTTAATTTTTTTTTCCTTGTTTCATTTTGTTGTCTATCTGGTGCCCGTGACGTTTTTGTTGTTTGTGTTTATGCGTACCAGGAGTGGTCGTGTAATCATCCCAGACAACGAATCCATCCAACAGGACCTACGAGACTTACTAGATAGTCTCGCACCAGTATCATCTACATCAGAAGACCAAACCGATATGGCACAGAATGAACAAGATGAGGAGGTCAACAATCCTCCTAAGTCTCTCCTTCGCGATTTGGCTCAACCGGTGATTGGACCAGTGACTTCATGCATCAGACTGGGGACAGCAGCTCGGAACTACGAGCTTAAAACCATCCACTACAACAAACTCCCGTCCTTCCATGGTCTTCCCAATGAAGATCCACTTCACTTCATGCGTGAATTCTACAATGTCCTCCAAACGTTTCCCCTCCATGGATTAAATGAGGACCAATTGAAAATGAGGTGTTTTCCGGAAACACTCAAGGATCGGGCTAAGGCGTGGCTGATGACACTTGCTCCAGACTCTCTTACCACTTGGGAGCAAGTGTACACGAAGTTCATCGGGAGGTATTACTCCCACCAAAAGACTCAAGAGCTGCGGTCCCAAATTGTTTCTTTTGCCCAACAACCGCACGAGCCACTTCACGAAGCGTGGGAACGCTTCAAGGACCTACAGAGACAGTGCCCACACCACAATCTTCCTCCGACCCTTTTGATCAATGGCTTCTATGATTCTCTCCACCAGAACCTTCAGTACATGGTGGACAATGCAGCTGGTGGAGACATTGGGGCGAGAACAGCGGAGGAGATGATGGATATTTTTGAGGCGTTGAGTTCTAGCTTGTCTCAGAAGAGCAGTCGAGGAAAGAGAGCGGTGGTCAATGAAGTATCTTCGGGACGAGACATGATGGCCCATCATATAGCCGAGCTGACAGAGCAAATGCGGCTAATGAACGCTCGGACAATGCAGCCAGTAAAAACCATGGCAGTGGACACATGCGGAGCGTGTGGAGCCCAAGGGCACCGGTCAGAGGTGTGCCCATCGGCATTCAATCAGGACCTTGGAGAGCAATATGCCGACATCAATGCTCTTCAAGGATATCAGAACCAGCAGCCCAACGACCCCTTCTCGAATACTTACAATCCAGGGTGGAGAAACCACCCACACTTCTCGTGGTCCAACAACAACAACACTCTCCAACCACCTCGTCCAAATTTCAACCAACAGCAGCCTCGACCAAACATCATGCAGCAGCAATCCCGCCCCAACTTCATACCCCCTCCGAACTTCCAACAACAACAACAACCCCAACAGCCAGCCCAAGGGTCCGGTTCAAGCTCGTCAAACCAAGATGACAAGCTGGACAAGATCCTTCAGTTTATCACCAACCAGGACTCATCCATTAAGCGTCTCGAGACACAAGTGGGTCAGCTCGCCACAAAAGTCGGGAACATGGAAGCCGAATCTGACAAAGGAAAACTTCCGAGCCAACCCGAGCAAGCCAAAGCAATAACTGTGTTGAGGAGCGGTAAGGAAGTGGACAACAAAGTGAGAATGCCCGAGCCCGATGTCCCAAAAACAACCGACCAGACTTTGTATTTAGGGAGATTGCTCTGGAGAAAACACAACTCTCGACCGGGGTGCAAACCCTAGGTCCCGAGAAAGCACGAACTCTCTTCCTCTCTTCCCCTTCATTCTTCTTCTTCTCCTCCATCGTTTTTCCTCTTCCTTTAATCTTTCTTCTCCAATTTTCTTCTTCTTTTCATTGGATTAAGATTTGTATTATTGGATTCAACATCGGAATTGCGATTAATTGTAAGTCTTCTCTTTATTTTTAATTCACGTGAATGATTAAATTGAGAGAGATGATGAATTGTGTTGAATTCATGTTGCTTAGCTAAATCCTATTGCTAGGGATAGGAGATGAATATTCTTGTTTGAATTGTATCTCTCGGGCTTGAATCGTTCATACTTCTGTGAGTTGATTTAATTCAGAATTGATGAAATTGTGCTTGATAGTTCGATATAATCGAAGGGTGACACTTCGATCTTGTAATTAGTAACGATTAGATATTGAATTGTTGAGTTAGGTTTTGTTGATTATGTATAACTAGTTGATTAAACACCTTCTAGTTAAATTAGAGACTTTTTGAACCGAAAGGGGAGAAGTCGTAGACCTAGGCTTGCATGAGATAGATAATTTCGTAACTGAATAGTCTATGGTTTTGGGTTGAAATACGCGCTTGTCGATGACCCGTCCCTTGTTACGAAAAGTTATTGGGATTGGGATAATTGGCCTGCGGCGTATGCTCGAGTTTATCCGTCTATGTTCAATCCCTTGTTACGAAGAGTTATTGGGAGCAAACCGCTAGATGTTTAAGCGAGAGCGTCAACCTAGAATAGAATGATTCATGTCCTGGTGTACGAGTAGAACTTGAATTAATTTCCCCCGACTCCCTAGCTTCTCCGTCATCGTTTCACTCTTATTTTTAGGTAGATTTATATTTTTGCATTGTTCTTTATTCTTAGTTGATAATATCCAATCTATATTTGATTAGTGTGTTTAGGATTTCTTTTGTTTTTATGTGTTATCAATATCATTTCTAAATTCCGAACTGCCTTCCTCGTGAGATTGACCTGGGGAAAGAATCTTTCGATTCGGTACTCGGTAAAAATAACAATTTGTACACAACAAATTTGGTGCCGTTGCCGGGGAAGGCAAGTAGGATATTTAGTTTTGGCATTGATTTTATTTTTCGTGTTTCTCTTTGTTTTGTGTTTTTCGAATTTTTGTTCTCTCTTTTGTGCATCCTTTATTTTCTTTTTCTATTTTTGTTTTAGTTTTATTTCTTTTTCTTTTTCCTTATTTTTCGTGGCTACGTGTGGTTGTTCTATTTTGGTGTGCAGGAGATATGAACTACAACTGTGACTTCCCACCACCGCACACCCAATCTTGGGTTAATGAGCCGAGCTACCACACCGGGCACTATAACCAGCCACATCTATATCCTTCAGAGCAGTACTGGGACCCCTTCCCGGTCGAGCAACATTACGAGTCCCACGAGTTCAACGAGAAGCTCGATCGTATTTATGAATTCGCAGCATCCCGGTTAGCTCAGGAAGAAGAAACCGCAGCCAGTGTGCCCAACCACCTCCTTACCATGATTCTTGGAACTTCAGCCAGACCTTATCATATCCTTACGAGCATCAGTGGGATTACAGGCCTGTTGAGCAGCCATATGAGTCTTTCGAGGACTCATTTGAGTACAATGCAAAGCTCGACCAGGCTCTCGCTCTTTTGGCATCCCAAGCGGTCCGTAGGAGCAATCTGGAGTCCAGAATCGAACACTTAGTGGAGCGCATGCAAGCCTTAGAGGATCGAGTTACCAGTGTCACTCCCGAGCCCACTGCTCAAGGCGAACCTACACATAGGGACGAGCCTCGGGAGGCTGCTTTGTCGTTCGATGAGAAGCTCGATCTCATCCTTGCTCGCATATCTGCCCAGTCCACTCGAGATGTGGGGATTGAGCTCGGGTATGCTCGACTGAGCACACAAATGGAGATTCTTGCTGCACGTACCAGCTCAATCGAGGCAAAAGTCGACGACCCCCACCTCATGCTTGATACTCAAGCCTGCACGATGAAGCAAATGTGTGAGGCCGAAGAAGATGATGATGAGCTTGATGATATTTTAGAGGAGGAGATCCATGGGCTTGATTCTCAAGTCCCTCCTCCCACCTCCGAGTTAGAGCATCCGTCTTCGGGGCTATTGCACTGTGTTACGAAGAGGGAAGGATTCAGTTCGACTTGCTCCACAGATGTACTTATCTTTTTGGAGGTTGACGATAGAGCTCGGGTGGGAAAAGCTCTACGTCTAGAGTTGGGAATTGCTCGAACCCGAGACCTCTTTATACAGAACATGACCACCCGGATCCACTATGCCCGCCTTCTAACCACACTACCCGGGCTACCACTTCTGGAAAATACGAAGGCGTGGCACGACCGTCACTTCTTCTTAGATCCCGGTTGAGTTCACTTCAAGTTTCGTCAAGCTAATGACGTTAAACAAGCGCTTCTTGGGAGGCAACCCAAGAAATTTACTGCTTTCTAGATATTTTTTTTTGCTCTTTTAGTTTTATATTTTAATAATTGGAGTTGGGAGTTCTTTTGTGTTTTTTCTCAGCAGGTGCTATTTGCGAGCTTGAGCAAGAGGAATAACGAGTTCCGAGGCTGAGCATAGGCGAGTGACTTGCACATGCATGCAATTTCTCCTCGAGGCACTTCGGTTTGCACACCCTTTTCTTATTTTCTCTTTTTGAGTTGTTTCTTTCTTTTGTCTTTTTTTTTTATTTTGTGTCTTGTGTTAGCTGCTAGTTTGGTTCATTATATAAAAATGTTAGGTCATATTATGTGACTTTCGGTTTTTTGTTGAAGCAATGAGGTCATTGCCTCATTCTAAGTGTGGGGGAGTCTATTTGGATTTTACATGTTTATGTGGTGGACCGGTCTAGCTTTAGGTTTTTGTGTCGTTGAGCATGTGATATTGGTGAATTATATGAATTGTTGATAAATGTTTGATGAGATTGGGAAGTTGTGATGACGTACGTGTGGTCATTGCCTCGGTATTTGCTTGGTTTCTTTGAGTAACATTTATTTACCTTGTGAGGTTTTGAGCCTTATTCTTTTCTTGTGAGATATTGGTCATATTCTTGAATGATTAGAACTTGCCTTGAGTTTGTTTGAAAGGAATCGATTAAGTTTAAAATTGCGAATATGATTGAGGCATTTTGTTTGATTAGCTCTTTTTAGCCTTGTTCTTTGATCCTAAACGTTATTTTCCCTAGTAGCCCGTTTGAGCTTTGAGCCTTTTTCTTGTCAACCGTACACAAATGTATTTGTTGACTGATTCGGTGATGATTGGTGAAAATGGTGTTGTTGTTGAATGAGGTGAATTGGAGTGGATTCTATTGCTTGACCTATTAAAAAAAAAACAAAAAACAAAAAAAAAACAATAAAAGAAATAAAAAAAAAAACATGAGAGCTCACAGGACGAATCGAATGGATTCTGCTCCTCTTACTAGTCGACTCGTGTTGACGGGTAATGAGCATGGGAAACTACTGTAGGACACTTGGATGACCTCCAATGTTCACACCTACAGAATGTTGTCCTTTTGATTCGATCTTGTTCGAAAAAAGTTACTCTCTAAATAAAAAAATAAAGAAAAAAAAGAACAAAAGAAAAAAAAAATGGGTCAAGTGATGTTGTAGTTCGATGAGAGCAGTTAGGTGTTGTTTGTGGAATTGTTTTGGTTGGATGGTGAATGTGTTATATTGTTTATTCTGGATCGGTAGCGGAGAACTCGAGTAATCTATTTACTCGAGGATGGTGATTGTGTATGTGAGCTATTTTTCTGGCATATATATCCTTACCTTAATCCCGCATTACAACCCGTGAAGTCCTCTTGATTCACAAGTTTTTGAGCTTTGATTGTTTTCGAGTAATTTAAACGATTGGCAAGCATATGTTGAAACTTGAATATTGACCAATTTTGAGCGTTCCTATCACTTATTCATGTAAGAAAATGAGTGAGGTATATATGATATTCTATGTTTTGAGAGTTTGTCATTTCAAGGCCAAGTCGATATTTGCGGCACATGGTCGTGTGTTTGTTTGAATTCGACTTGATTGAATTAGGCATTTTGAAGCTCTTCTTATTTGAAACCGTATCCATGCTCGTGTCTTGTTTTGTTTTCTTTTTGTTCAGGACGAACAAAGGATTAAGTGTGGGGGAGTTGTTTGTCCCATTTTTGTTGCATTTTTCGTTGTCTTTTTGTCTTTCTTTTTCCACCATATTGAGTCTTTTCGTTGGGTTTTATTCATTTTCGTAGCTTATTGCGTGATTTGATCTTTTTCGGTTTTTCTTGTGTTTTCCGTATGTTTTTCCGGTTTTTCTTCGCTTCTGGTGTGTAGGTTGGAAGCCTCGGGAGGACCGAATTTTATGCAAAAATTATTCTTACAATAGTAAGTAAATAGAGGAGCTCGCTGGGAACGCACAGCAAAAAGCGGAATCGAATTCCGATATCGGACGAGCACGAACGAGCCCAAACCGTGAATTCATGCAGTGCTGCCCAGGATAGCGCTGCTATTAACCCAGCTAGCGGCGCTATACAGCAAAGCGATGGGCAGAGGCTCGAGCATCTCTAGCCATAGCGGCGCTATGGCCAACCATGAAAGCGGCGCTGCAAGCTTAACGATGGGCTGCAGGACAAGCGACTTCAACCATAGCGGCGCTATCCCCATAGCGGCGCTATGCCCCGTTTTGTAACAGCGGCTATTTTCTCGAGATTTTGAATTGGAGGGTTAAGTGATCGCGTTTCAGTCACTTTTGAGCATTCCCAGACTTTGTTTTTTTTATCATCTTTCACCTTAGAACACTACTTTTTCTTAATATTTCATCTTGGATTGGATTTTGGAGGATTAAAACTCATTTTCTAGCTTTGGATTCGGTTGCTCGTTGTTTCATCGACTTTGGATTTGGTATTAATCGTAAGCTTTACTTTTCATCTTATACATGAATGTGATGGCTTCTTTTATGGTGAATGCTTGTGTTGATATTGTGATGAGTGGCTAATTCCATAAGTTAGGGATAGGGGATGATTGTTTTGGTTCGTTTACAATTACGTGTTTGATAATTGTTCAATCCTTGCGAGTTGTGCCTATTCTAGGGTTAGTTGATTGATCACCAATCTAACCTAATCAATAGACGTTTAGAACCGAAAGGGGAGGCATCGGTCGATTTAGGCTCGTTTGGAATAGACTTGTTCGTTATTGTATTGTCTATGTGTTGTAGGGTTTGATGAGTTGCTCGTGTATGTTCACCTTCTTGTTACGAAGAGTTATTGAAGGTGAACCTCCATACGAATAGGCGATTCAAACCCCTTAACCGAGCAATTGATTGCCCGGAAATTGAGTCAAGAACCGAAAACGATTGTCCCCGACTCCCTAACTCCTTTATAATCAAGTTAATCGTTTGCTTTGAATTTTCGTGTCTCTTTGCTTTATTATTCGTAGTTGATAATCAAATCTCCAACTTGAATTAGAGTGTTTAGGAAATTCTTTTCTCTTTTCTTGTGATCGAATATCCGTACAAATAATCCGGCTAACCTTCCTTGTGAGACGACCCGGTGTCGAATCTTTCGATTCTGCTCCGGTAAAATATCTACAACAAAAATAAGGGTAAATGGGGGCAAGTACGAAAATGCACAACGTCTCCGGAAAGACTTGTTTTCGAACACGGCACATTATTTGATGTGGATAACATATATTTATCGCCCCATCGTGTTTTGAATCAAATCCGCACACGTTTAAAAAAGTCGAGGAAAATAAAGGTACATAGGGGAAAGAACGAAAATGTACGCAGCGTCTCCGGAAACACTTGTTTTATTTGATGTGGATAACATATATTTATCGCCCCATCGTATTTTGAAGCAAAATTGTACACGTTTAAAAAAGATCAAGAAAATAAGGGTAAATAGGGGCAAGTACGAAAATGTACGCAACGCCTCCGGAAAGACTTGTTTTCGAACACGGCACCATTATTGAATGTGGATAACATGTATTTATTGACCCATCATGTTTTGAAGCAAAATCGTACGCGATTAAAAAAGTCGAGGAAAATAAGGGTAAATAAGGGCAAGTATGAAAATGTACGCAATGGCTCCTGAAAGACTTGTTTTCGAACACGGTACCATTATTTGATGTGGATAACATATATTTATCTAGCCATCGTATTTTGAAGCAAAATTGTACACATTTAAAAAAGGCGAGGAAAATAAGGGTAAACGTGGACAACTATGAAAAATGTAAGCAACGTCTCCAGAATGATTTGTTTTTTAACACGACACCATTATTTGATGTGGATAACATATATTTATCGCCCAATCGTGTTTTGAAAAAAAAAATTGTACACATTTAAAAAAGTCGAGGAAAATAAGGGTAAATGGGGGCAAGTACGAAAATGTACGCAACATATCCGGAAAGACTTGTTTTCGTACACGTCACTATAATTTGATGTGGATAACATATATTTATCGCCCCATCCTGTTTGGAAGCAAAATCGTACACGTTTGAAAAAGTCGAGAAAAATAAGGGTAAATAGGGGCAAGTACAAAAATGTACGCAACGTCTCCGAAAAGACTTGTTTTCGAACACGACACCATTATTTGATGTGGATAACATATATTTATCGCCCCATCGTGTTTTGAAGCAAATCCGTACACGTTTAAAAATGTCGAGGAAAATAAGTGTAAATAGGGACAAGTACGAAAATGTACGCAACGTCTCCGGAAAGACTTGTTTTCGAACACGGTACTATTATTTGATGTGGATAACATTTATTTATCGCCCCATCGTATTTTGAAGCAAAATTGTACACATTTAAAAAAGTCGTAGAAAATTAGGGTAAATAGGGGCAAGTACGAAAATGTACGCAATGGCTCCGGAAAGACTTGTTTTCGAACACGGCACCATTATTTGATGTGGATAACATATATTTATCGCCCCATCGTGTTTTGAAGCAAATTCGTACATGTTTAAAAAAAGTCGAGGAAAATAAGAGTAAATAAAGTGCAAGTACGAAAATGTACGCAACGTCTCTGGAAAGACTTGTTTTCGAACACGACACCATTATTTGATGTGGATAACATATATTTATCGCCCGATCGTGTTTTGAAGCAAAATCTTACACGTTTAAAAAAATCAAGAAAAATAAGGGTAAATAGAGGCAAGTACAAAAATGTACGCAACGTCTCCGGGAAGACTTGTTTTCGAACACGACACCATTATTTGATGTGGATAACATATATTTATTGCCCCATCGTGTTTTGAAGCAAAATCGTACACGTTTAAAAAAATCGAGGAAAAAATAAGGGAAAATAGGGGCAAGTACGAAAATGTAAGCAACCTCTCTAGAAAGACTTGTTTTAGAAACGACATCATTATTTGATGTGGATAACATATATTTATCGCCCCATCGTGTTTTTGTGGCAAAATCGGACACGTTTAAAAAAGTCGAGGAAAATAAGAGTAAATAGGGGCAAGTACGAAAATGTACACAACGTCTCCGGAAAGACTTGTTTTTTAACACGGCACAATTATTTGATGTGGATAAGATATATTTATCGCCCCATCTGTTTTGAAGAAAACTCGTACACGTTTAAAAAAGTTGAGGATAATAAGGGTAAATGGGGGCAAGTACGAAAATGTACGCAATGTCTCCGGAAAGATTTTTTTTTCGAACACGGCACCATTATTTGATGTGGATTACATATATTTATCGCCCCATCGTGTTTAGAAACAAAATCGTACA
>CACSLK010018518.1:0-10810 GCA_902706635.1 Striga hermonthica | reverse complement strand
AGCGCGGCCACGGCCGGCCCTTGCCGGCCGTCCGGCAACAACTTCCGAACAAACTGATCTCAAATAACATGACATGAACACATGAACATATTTACACTGCAAACATGAAGATTAACGCAAAGGATTAAACTTTGGCCACGGCGGACGCACCGGGCGACGCCGACGGCGTTGTGCCGTCTTACGACCGAATCTCAAATATCCTCGGAAATTCAAACTTTACTGAACATGATTAATAACCTACTGAATAATTCACATGAAAATGCTCGAGAATAACGAACTTAACATCCTAAGCAAGCAAATATGGCCCGTGGTGCGCTACGTGCGCAACCACGTCACCTTTGGCCGTAACACCGCAAACATGACTTATCATCCGAACATTTAAGTTAAACTAAACATGATTTGGCATATAAAAGCTAAATATGCGAGAATAGTTCGGAGCTTTTAACTTAGAACATAACATGACCGGCACGGCTACGGCTTGAACCACACATCACACGCATGCATGTCAAATTAAAATTTAATCTTAACAAACATGCTAATCTCGGTCAACAACCGTCGGGAGTTACCTCTTAGTAAGCTCAAGTGACTAATCGTGTTGAACTCCCGTACTCGGCCGTGACCCTCCGCGCGTGTGCGACGCCGTGCGGTGGCTTGCGGTGCGGCGACGGACCACTACAACACTCGAAAATGCTCGCGTACACCTGACCGATGAGTGATGTGCTGACTGCCGTGAAGGACTTCAGCTACGCGTGCGACGATTGCTGCTTGCGATAGCCTACGATACGCGAACTGCTTGCGGTACGGCGCGACGGCTCGGACGTGCGACGGCTCGGCGATAGGTTACGGTGCTTGCGGTACTCTCGGCAATCACATACGAATAACACTTAGGATTTCCCACAACTCACTAATTCTCTCGGTATTTGAATACTTAAATTGAACTTATATAAGTATGATGGCTTAAGCTTATAATAAGCATATATGAGGGAAATGGCTTATAATGAACATATGTAGGGAAAATGGTGGGAAAAATTCCTCCAACCCATCCTTATATACACATCCACCGAAAGGAAAAATGATGATGGACTCATGTGTTTTAGCCACATAAGGACACTTGTAGGGAGCTTAGATAATACTTAAATGACTAAGCATCATATAATCTCAAAATGATGCCACATTATTATGCTTAATAATGAAGAAAAATTGGACCAATTCATTTCAAACTCCCACTAAATGGTACGGCTTTATATGGAAGGAGAATTTAAAAAAAAAAAATCCCAACACTTACTTATATAATGCACGGCTTTTAGAGACTAAATAGGGAAAAATCCGAACACATTACATAAGGCTAATGGTGATTAATTTCAATTAAAGCTTAATTAATTAATTAAGCATAACACTTAATTACCAAAATTATTTCGAACATAAACGGTACGTCGAAAATAATTTTCGGTATTCTCGACTGAAAAGACTGAAAATAATTAATTCCGAAAAATAATATCGGAACTAAAAATATAATTTATACTGAAATTAACGGGATATTACAAATAATCCTTATATCATTAAAGCATATAACAACTTGAACTCAACATGACAATCATAACACTTAAACATGCATACTAACAACTTATTTAACATGAAATCAAAATGATCATGAACTTAATATGAGCATAAATTTTCACATAAGTGAATTACCTCCTTCAAGGACTTGCACTTAAAAGTTATATCTTCCACTTCTAAAATTCTTATCTCCACTATAATTATCACTCTTTAAGAACTTATATAACTTGGAAATATTTTTGGTGTGAAATTTCAGATTCTAAAGGCCCCTATTTATAGCCAAAATTTTAGAATAATTTATTTGGAGTGTAGAAATTAACAAATTAAACAATTTAAACTTCTAAAATTTAATCAACTTAAATAAATCCTCACATAACAATTCACATTATCAGCTAACATAATTAATAGCTAAAAAATCATATTGGTTGGCATTAAATGTAAAATCTCAGAAATCTGCATTTTTGTCGGCAACACGACCCGTGTCACCTAGTGACACGACTCGTGTGACCTCACACGACCCGTGTCACTTAGTGACTCGGCTCGTGTCACAAAGCCGAAGCAAAACTTTAATAACATCTTGAGCCACACGACCCGTGTCACTTGTGACACGACCCGTGTGACTCCACACGACCCGTGTCACTTGTGACACGACCCATGTGGCTTAAAAACTTTAATTTCTAAACTTATTTACCCTCATAATATCTTGGTTTTGAAGATAACTGATACTTAACTGAATAGAATATTACAATCTACACCCCTTAAACAATTTCCGCCCTCGGAAATACTAATAAAGAAATAGAAACTTACTGAGATCATCAAAACTTGAAGTCTGGAAATCGAGCTCTAATATCTGCTTCTCGTTCCCAAGTGGCA
Organism: Striga hermonthica; assembly: GCA_902706635.1. NCBI lineage: Eukaryota > Viridiplantae > Streptophyta > Magnoliopsida > Lamiales > Orobanchaceae > Striga > Striga hermonthica. Next base: position 8,380 of record CACSLK010018518.1, on the reverse strand, counting down.
TCTGATTCTCCATGTCGATTCCACTTGATACGAACAAGTGGAACATCTCGCTTTCGGAGTCTATGAACCTTTCCGTCCAAAACTGCTACCGGCTTCTCCTCATAAGTCAAATCTGGTTTAATTTGTATCTCATTGTGCTGCAACACATGATCTGGATCGCACACATATGGACGCAGCATCGATACATGAAAAACATTATGCACGCTTGCCAACTCAGGAGGTAAAGCTAATCGATAAGATACTTCTCCAACCCGTTCAAGAACTTCAAACGGACCTATATAGAGAGGATGCAACTTTCCTTTCTTCCCAAAACGAATAACCCCTCTCATAGGTCGAACTTTCAAGAAGACTTTATCTCCCACCTCAAATTGCATTTCTCGCCTATGCTTATCTGCTGAAGACTTCTGTCGACTTTGAGCAGTCTTGAGTCTTTCTCGAATCCAGGCTACTTGCTCAATAGTTTCTTCAATCATCTTTGGGCCAAGTACTTGCTTCTCTCCAACATCGTCCCAATAAAGAGGTGAACGACACTTTCGGCCATAAAGTGCTTCATAGGGAGCCATTCTAATTGATGAATGATAGCTGTTGTTGTAGGGAAATTCCACTAACGGCAACCACTTCTCCCATTTGGAACCTCTATCCAGAATACAAGCTCTGAGCATATCTTCAAGTGTCTGGATCGTCCTTTCTGACTGGCCATCTGTCTCTGGATGATAAGCCGAACTGAAACTCAACTGCGAACCCATTGCTTCATGCAAACTTCCCCAAAAATTACTAGTGAATCTGGGATCTCGATCAGATATGATTGTGACAGGCACTCCATGAAGTCGAATAATTCCACGAGTATAAATTTCTGCTAGCTTGTCCATCGACATAGTCATTGATACAGACATAAATCGAGCGACTTTCGTCAACCTGTCTACTACTACCCAAATCGCGTCATGTTGTTCTGATGACTTAGGTAGCCCTGTAACAAAATCCATGGTAACTTCTTCCCACTTCCATTTAGGAATCTCTATTGGTTGCAACAGGCCTAATGGACTCCGGTGCTCGGCCTTAACTTGCTGACAGACCAAACACTTCTTCACAAAATCTGCTGCATCTCTCTTCATCCCTTTCCACCAAAACGACTTCTTCAAGTCATGATACATTTTGGTGCTTCCAGGGTGAGCTAAATATGGTGCACTATGTGCTTCAGTCAAGATCTCCTTCCGCAAGGCCTCGACTTTTGGCACAACAATCCTTCCTCTGAACTCCAATGCTCCATCGGAACCTTGGTAAAATCCTTCTACTCCTCCAGCTTGAACTTTTTCTTCCATCTTCCGAACAAATTGATCAAAAGATTGCTCCTTCCGAATTCTTTCTCTCAGCATGGGCTGAACTCTCATTGAGTTAACCCTTCCAGTAACCTCCTTAGGAAGTGTCCTGACAACTTCAATCTGCATCCGAGCAAACTCTTTAATAAGTTGATTCTGCTGAGTGATACAACATGCCAATCCACCCTTCACTTTACGACTTAAAGCATCTGCTACCACATTCGCCTTTCCCGGATGATATTGGATAGTGCAATCATAATCCTTCACAAGCACCAACCATCTTCTTTGGCGCATATTGAGCTCCTTCTGAGTGAATATATATTGCAAACTCTTGTGATCAGTGAATATTTCACACTGGCCACCATAGAGATAATGCCTCCAAATATTAAGTGCGTGCACTACTGCTGCCAACTCTAAATCATGAGTTGGATAATTCTGCTCATGCGGTTTTAATTGTCGCGACGCATATGCAACAACTTGACCATCTTGCATGAGTACACATCCAAGACCCCTTTTCGAAGCATCACTATAAATAGTAAAACTTCTAGTAGGATCAGGAATAATCAATATGGTGTTGATGTAAGCTTCTTCTTAAGCTCTTGAAAACTCTTCTCACAACGATCGGACCACTCGAACTTCTCAGATTTTTTCGTTAAATTTGTCAAAGGAAGAGCAATCTTTGAAAACCCTTCGATAAATCTACGATAATAACTTGCTAATCCGAGAAAACTTCGAACTTCTAATGGATTCTTCGGTACTGACCAATTCTGAATTGCAGCAATCTTTGCTGGATCCCCTTCTACACCTTTCTCACTGATAATATGGCCTAAGAATGCCACTTTCTTCAGCCAAAACTCACACTTAGAGAATTTGGCATACAACTTCTCCTTTCTAAGGGTACTGAGAACAACCCTTAGATGTTGCTCATGCTCTTCTTGACACTTAGAATAGACCAAAATATCATCAATGAAAACGATGACAAATTGATCTATATACTTGTGGAAAACACGGTTCATCAAATCCATGAATACCGCTGGTGCATTACTTACCCCAAACGGCATCACTACAAACTCGTAGTGACCGTATCTTGTCCGAAACGCAGTTTTAGCTATATCAGATTCCTTAATCTTTAGTTGATGATAGCCTGAGCGTAAATCTATCTTTGAAAATACGCAAGCTCCTCTCAACTGATCAAACAAATCATCTATCCTTGGGAGCGGATATTTATTCTTTATCGTTAACCGGTTTAAATCCCGATAATCGATACACATCCTCATGGAACCATCCTTCTTCTTGACAAACAATACAGGTGCTCCCCAAGGCGAAACACTTGGTCTAATGAAACCAAGTTTCAACAACTCTTGAATTTGAGTTTTTAACTCTTGCAATTCTTTTGGTGCCATCCGATATGGTGCCTTTGACACAGGCGCTGCTCCAGGAACAAGATCGATTGTGAACTCCACTTGCCTGTTGGGTGGTCTTCCTGGTAGTTGGTCCGGGAACACATCCACAAACTCACGAACAATTGGAACATCATGAGGTGTTTGTGCTCTCGAATTTTCGTCAACAATGCTCACCAAATATCCTTGACAATCCTCCCGTCTTATAATCTTCCTTGCCTTCGCCATAGAAATCACCCGAGGCAACGTTCGCATCTTCGAGCCGTAAAAAGAAATTTGATCCTCCTCCGAAAGATAAAGAATTACCTCTCGGTCATGACAACGAATATCAGCACCGTAACGTGTTAGCCAATCCATACCGAGTATGAGGTCAAAATCCCTCATCTCGATGGCGTACGCGCCGACCTCCAAAATTCGTCCTCCAATATTGAGTCTAAGGTTATATGCCTTAGAACTCGTCACTATTTTCCGTCCTGAGGCTAAGCTTACCTCAAGAGGGTCAACAGTGTTAATGAATTTAGCTCCTATGATTTCTATACATCGTTTTGACACGAACGAATGCGTCGCTCCCGTATCAAACAATGCAAAAATAGGAATATCGTTCAGAATAATCATCCCAGACATAGTACCTGGGTTCTGTTCTGCCTGAACTTGCTCCACAGCATACACTTGAGCTTGAGGTCCTGCCCTCTGCTGCTGAGGCTGCCCCTGATTCCTCTGTTGTTGCCTATCTGGACATTCCTTTAGATTATGACAAGGCTTCCTACAGAAAAAGCAAATATTCTGCCCTGCTAAACATTCTCCTGGATGACTACGCCCACATTTGCCACAAGCTGGAAATTGTGGTCGATTAGCTTGCTGCTTCTGCTTGTTATTATTCTGGGGACCTTTCCACTTCCTCTTGTTCTTATCTTTAGCCTGTTGGACAGGCGTGGGCTGCACTGGTGATTGAGCTGGAATTTGAGCAATTGGTTGCACCTGAATTTGGCCATCGCCCCTCCGGAAACTTGCGTCTACTTCTTGAGCCTTGGCCACTATATCAGCATAAGTCTGAATACAGTGTCCAGCTACATGATGACGGATTTCTCGTTGTAACCCATCTTGGAATCGTCTTGCCTTTTTAGCCTCTGTGTCCACTAGATATTTGACAAAAGATCCCAATCTAGTAAACTCTCTCTCATACTCATCAACTGTACGATTTCCTTGGGATAATGACAAGAATTGACGTTCCATCTCAGCCCGATAGTGAGCTGGATAGTATTTCTCTTCCATCATCTCCTTGAATTGCATGCAAGTGAGATTTTCTTTCTCCCCAGGACGCATGCCCCAGTAGGAGTTCCACCATAGCCGAGCATCTCCAGTCATTTGCAGTTGAGCACAAATAATACGCTGCCTTTCTGTGCATTCAGTGATCTCAAAAATAGTTTCTAGACCCTGAATCCACTCCTCCACTAGACGAGGATCTCCTTGTCCTGAGAATTTCTCAGGATTGTATCCACGAAATTGAGTAACGACTTCTGATGTTGTCATCTCTTTTCGAGCTTGGGGTGCCATCTAAAATTTATCATAAAAGATAAATTTTTAATACACTAAGAAAATATATATATACTTATATATATGTTGAGCATATAATCTGATTCATAAAATTCGGATATCTTATCGAGCATAGACTTAGTAATTTGCATATATTTAAAATTCATAATAAAGAAAATTTTAACAACACTTACCTGATAATTGGCAAGGTGTGAGTGTGGTGTGGTCGGTTTTCTTGAAACTTTCTTTCCAAAACTTAATCTTTTAGTATACAGAGCATTTGAACTTTAGCTCCGATACCAACTGTAACACCCCGCTCATCAGAGTAAATTTTTCGCAACTTATTTTGAAAATACTTATAAATTTTTCGAAACCTTCTTAATTCGGGATGCTACTAACTTATCTACTTTAAAAAACTTCATCTACCAACTAAATTAGACATAAATAAAACAGATTTTAAACATTGAACAAATATAAAAACTTAACAGTTCATACAATCAACTTGATAAATCAACCTTTAAAATCACACTTAAAATCACACTTTTTTTTTTCAAATCTTAAAGAAACGTAGCGGAATATCTTACAAGCGTGGTTTACAAACCGAAACCTTATTGAAAATTCTCAATAGAAACTTATTCACATCCACGACCACCACAGCTCCTCACACCTACGCACCGTCTTTATTTCCTGGAAAAAAAATGATAATAGTGGGGCGTGAGTACTAATCAACTGTACTCCGTGAAAACCCATACTAAAGTAAACAACAATAATAATATCAATATCATGATCTTTGGTATGTATCTAAGCTTAATCTTTCGGTATCTAACCGATACTTTAACTTGAACTTTGCAACTACCGGTAACTTGGGCCGGTTCTCACGTGATCACATTCTGGGGGTCGCCTCCCACAGAACCCAGTCTTGACTGAGCGAGCTTAATACTTTACTTAACTTTATACATACCTCGAACATGATAATAGCTATTATACTCAATGTAATACCCAGTCTGGGTTCCCACCTTTCTTCTTGAAAAACTGTTTGTAAGTGTTGTTCTCGTAGCCGACTTGTAACGCTTCATAAAAATATAAACAAATATACTAAGTACTATGCTCGAATATTCAATAAGATACTGAGATTCTTAACTTTAACTGTTAACTTATAACTTATCCGAATTATAAACATGCTATATCTCAAATAAATTCATTGAATAACTTTAAATCTTTTCAATGCCATAACTCATATTAATCATACTTGATAAAACTTAGATATTAGCTTAAAGATAACTCAAATTATACATAAACTCAAATATACTTATCTTTTACCAACATCATCCTCATGAATTGTAACTTACTAAACTTTTCTTAATTGGTATTACTCATAAAACTTAACTTTAAATCATAACACCAAAACTAAAAACAATTTATGAAATATGCATTCTTAACATATTAAACTAAACTTATCATAAATTTATACTTTTATCAACTTACTCATCATGAACATTTCATATCAACATCTCTTAAAAACTTTAACATCATATATGCCACTTAATCATTTCTCATTTTAATATCATGACATCAATTTACATACTAACTTCAAATTATATCAAAATCTCCATTATAATTAAAATCATACTACATAATCCTTATATCATTAAAGCATATAACAACTTGAACTCAACATGACAATCATAACACTTAAACATGCATACTAACAACTTATTTAACATGAAATCGAAATGATCATGAACTTAAAATGAGCATAAATTTTCACATAAGTGAATTACCTCCTTTAAGAACTTATATCACTTGGAAATATTTTTGGTGTGAAATTTTAGATTCTAAAGGCCCCTGTTTATAGCCAAAATTTTGGAATAATTTATTTGGAGTGTAGAAATTAACAAATTAAACAATTTAAACTTCTAAAATTTAATCAACTTAAATAAATCCTCACCTAACAATTCACATTATCAGCTAACATAATTAATAGCTAAAAAATCATATTGGTTGGCATTAAATGTAAAATCTTAGAAATCTGCATTTTTGTCGGCAACACGACCCGTGTCACCTAGTGACACGACTCGTGTGACCTCACACGACCCGTGTCACTTAGTGACACGACTCGTGTCACAAAGCCGAAGCAAAACTTTAATAACATCTTGAGCCACACGACCCGTGTCACTTGTGACACGACCCGTGTGACTCCACACGACCCGTGTCACTTGTGACACGACCCGTGTGGCTTAAAAACTTTAATTTCTAAACTTATTTACCCTCAAAATCTCTTGGTTTTGAAGATAACTGATACTTAACTGAATGGGATATTACATATGTTATCCACATCATATAATGGTGTCGTGTTCGAAAATAAGTCTTTCCGGAGACGTTGATTATTTTTTCGTTTTTGCCCCTATTCTATTAATCTTATTTTTCTCGACTTCTTTCTATGTATAATATTTTGCTTTGAAACGCGATGGTGCCAGAAATATATGTTATTCACATCAAATAATGGTGCCGTGTTCGAAAACAAGCCTTTTCAGAGACGTTGATTATTTTTTCTTTTTTGCCCCTATTTACTCTTATTTTCCTCGACTTCTTTAAATGTATAAGAATTTACTTCGAAACGCGAAGGTGTAAGAAATATATGTTATTCACATCAAATAATGTTGTCGTGTTCAAAAACAAGCCTTTCGAGAGACGTTAATTATTTTTTTCTTTTTTGCCCCTATTTACTCTTATTTTACTCGACTTCTTTAAATGTATACGAATTTGCTTCGAAACGGGATGGTGCGAGAAATATATGTTATCCACATCATATAATGGTGTCGTGTTCGAAACAAGTCTTTCTGGAGACGTTGATTTTTCTTTCCTTTTTGCCCCTATTCTATTACTCTTATTTTCCTCGACTTATTTCTATGTATAAGATTTTGCTTCGAAACGCGATGGTGCGAGAAATATATGTTATTCACATCAAATAATGGTGCCGTGTTCGAAAACAAGCCTTTTCGGAGACGTTGATTATATTTTTGTTTTTGCTCCTATTTATTCTTATTTTATTCGACTTCTTTAAAGTGCATACGAATTGGTTTCGAAACGCGATGGTGCGAGAAATGTATGTTATTCACATCAATTAATGGTGCCATGTTCGAAAACAAGCCTTTCCGGAGACGTTGATTATTTTTTTCGTTTTTGCCCCTATTTAGTCTTATTTTCCTTGACTTCTTTAAATATATAAGAATTTACTTCGAAACGCGAAAGTGCATGAAATATATGTAATCTACATCTAATAATTGTGTCGTGTTCGAAAACAAGCCTTTTCGGAGACGTTGATTAAATTTTCGTTGTTGCCCCTATTTACTCTTATTTTCCTCGACTTCTTTAAATGTATAAGAATTTACTTCGAAACGCGAATGTGTAAGAAATATATGTTATTCACATCAAATAATGTTGTCGTGTTCAAAAACAAGAAAAAAAAATATATGTTATTAAATATATGTTATTCGTCTCTGGAAAGACTTGTTTTCGAACACGACACCATTATATGATGTGGATAACATATATTTCTCGCACCATCCCGTTTCGAAGAAAATTCGTATACATTTAAAGAAGTCGAGGAAAATAAGAGTAAATAGGGGCAAAAACGAAAAAATAATTAACGTCTCCAGAAAGGCTTGTTTTTTAAAAAAAAAAATAATTTTGTTTTTTTCAATTTTGTTGAACTTTTTTTTTTCGTTTTTGCCCCTATTCTATTACTCTTATTTTCCTCGACTTCTTTATATGTATAAGATTTTGCTTCGAAACGCGATGGTGCGAGAAATATATGTTATTCACATCAAATAATGGTGCCGTGTTCGAAAACAAGCCTTTTCGGAGACGTTGATTATATTTTTGTTTTTGCCCCTATTTACTCTTATTTTATTCGACTTCTTTAAAATGTATACGAATTGGTTTCGAAACGCGATTGTGCGAGAAATGTATGTTATTCACATCAATTAATGGTGCCATGTTCGAAAACAAGCCTTTCCGGAGACGTTGATTATTTTTTCGTTTTTGCCCTTATTTAGTCTTATTTTCCTCAACCTCTTTAAATGTATAAGAATTTACTTCGAAACGCGAAGGTGCAGGAAATATATGTTA
>CACSLK010018426.1:63158-79161 GCA_902706635.1 Striga hermonthica | reverse complement strand
GTCGACAGTCGGCTAGTGCCTAGTGCACGCCAGTTGGCATCGGGCAGTGCCCGACAGCACGCCCGAGCATCATGTACCGTCAGGGTCACCGGTAGCACCTGAACGGTAGCAGTTCTCACCAAACAACATCAGTTCATGTGTCCAAGTGCTCAGTAGCCTGTCCGCGGTGCCAGTCGCGCCCGACAGTGGCCAGTTGCCATGTCATGAAGTCAGTTGACCGTCGGCGATGCCCAGCAGCACCCGATGGTTGTTCAATTAATACGCGCGTTGCGCCAGTCGCACGCCAGCGCTCAAGGTCATGTCCAGTCGGTCCAGGCTAACGCCTATTGTGCCCAGCAAGGTTCAGTCCACGCCGACTGTGCCCAGTGGCACGCCAGCATGCAAGGACACCCATGCCCGTGCCAATCACAACCAGTAAGGCCCGGCTGTGCTTAAGCTGAGCCCAGTCCATGCCAGCGATCGCGCCAGGGCACCAGCAGGTGCAGCGTGGGACTGAGCCGGTTGGCCGAGCCAACGGTCGACCGCCCGGCCACAGTAGGCCGGCGGTCCAGCCAGCCATCGAACCGGCCAGTTCAGACTGGTTTATCTCATGTTTTGATATTTACTGATGCGGTCCATGTTCATGTCAGAATTTCAGTTAAAATGCCAGGTCTAGTCCGGTTTAGTTCAGTCATATCAGTCCAGTTCCATATCAAACTAGTTCCAGCTATACCGGTTAATTTCAGGTGTCATGTCAGTTCGAGTCGAGCATCTTAACATATTAACAAGATATTTTAATCAGTCTGAGCATAGTACTTAGTATTTGCTTATATCATGTAACAGTTTGAACAATCTACAGTCATCAGCACTTCCCTTTTCATATCGACGGTTCAGGTGGGGACTCAGACTGGTATTACATTTATTATAATTACTCTACAATGTTTGAGATATGTATCATGTTATGTATCCGCTTGGAATGGTAGACGGTACAGGTGCGTAAACCCATTCTAGGTTCTAGTGGCCTTATCTGCCCACTAGAGTGTGCACATGGTGTCCAACACGTTTGTGTTGGCAGATATTGTAGCTATGCTACAGCTATGCTATGACATGCCATGCCATGATTCTTATATTGTACCGGTACCACATTTCTACATGCTATTGATCATGATATTGTAATTATTTTCACTGTTTACTTTAGTATGAGGTCCTACGGAGCACAGTGGATTTAGTGCTCACGCCCCATGTTTATCTATGTATTTCAGGTCATATAGTCGAACCGGAGGTGTGAGATACGGGATCATGTTTATTATGTTTTGTATATATGTTTTGCCACGCTATGATTTCCGTTGACTTTTACTGTTTGTCAAACTTATCCGTTTTGGGTCCGATTTACCAGTTGGATCGTTTATATTATGATAATCTATTTTTCTTAAAAACAAAAATGAAGGTAACGGATTTCAAAGCAAAGTAATGACGTATGGTAGCACTTCGAGTCACGATTTCGCAAACTAATCAGTATTTTTAAGTATAGATTTTGCAAAAATTTAACTTTGATATTACGACATAGCAGGGTGCTACAGTTGGTATCAGAGCATGTTTCTGCGTCTCTGAATACTTTTACGAGTCAGAAACTTTATAAATCCCGAACACGTCACGCTCACGCCTCGCCGACTACTAGGTAAGTGTTGATTTATGTTTTAGATATAAACAAATTACTATATCTATGCTCAGTAAAATGCCAGGCAATCCAAAGTTATGAATTAGTTAGGATGCTCAAGTCATGTTCAGGAATTATAGTCCAGTGTATCCATGATTCAATGTCAATATTTCTGAGCCAAGTTAACGACTCGTCAAGAAATTTGCGTGTCTTATCACTCAGTTAATGTATCATGTTATGTCATATCTCTACATTTAATCATGTTGAACATTTCCAATATTCAGATGTCGCCACGTAGGGATCCATATCATCAGGAGGTCCCCTAGGCCACCGTAGTCGCTCAATTTCGCGACTACCATCCAGAGAAATTTTTCGGCCAGGGAGATCCCTGAATTGTTGACGAATGGGTCCAGGGCCTTAAAATGATTTTTGAAGTCATGGACTGTCCCGACCGTTATCGTGTTCTATGCGCACAGATCCAATTGACGGATGACGCATGTCTCTGGTGGAATGTCTATTGGGGAATGCGTTCCGGTGAAAAGGAATGTTGTACGTGGGACAAGTTCAAGGAGTTGATTCGCGAGAAATATTATCCCGCGTACTATCGAGCAGTGGAGCGTCAATTTCTAGCGCTTAAACAGGGTACTCGTACAGAGGACGAGTACGAGAGAGAATTCACTCGACTTGGAGCCTTTGTCTTCGACCTGGTAAGCAACGAGGCAAAGAGATCGAGATGTTTCACTGATGGGCTTTTACCAGCAGTCCGTCATAACATTGTAGGTCACGACGTCCAGACCTATGCCCATACTGTCACCATAGCCCAAGAAGTTGATGCAAGCATCCGAAGGGAGGCCAACCATGATCATCTTCATCCATTTGCCCTTACCCAATCATCATCAGCACCACCTATCCATCCTGCTGCTACTCAACGACTGAAGGACAAGAAGAAGAAAGGGAAAGGCTTCCAGACCGATAAGAGGATTCGTCCGAGACAGCCAGGTGCAGCCAAACCGCAGCAAATTCCACCATGCACTACTTGTGGATGACCCCATCGTGGAGAGTGTCATTTTGGCCAGGATATTTGCTATTACTGTCACCAGCCCGAACATTTTGTCAGCAACTGCCCAGAGCGACCGCAGCCACAACAGCAACCACCACAGCAGCCACAGCAGCAGCAGCCCAGACAACATGCTCCGAGGCCACCCCAACAGCAGCAGCGAGGTAGACAGCAGGCTCGTGTTTATGCTGTAGACCAGGCCGAGGAGGAACAACACCCAGGTACTATGTCTGGGATGATTATGATAAACGATGTTCCTGTTTTCGTCTTATTTGATACTCTAGCAACGCACTCTTTTATATCACGACGATGTCTTGGCGCCATTGGAGTACATTCTATTACCGCCGTCGATCCTCTCGAGGTGAGTTTAACTTCGGGACGAAAGATAGTGACCGATGCCAAAGCTACAGATCTCAGCCTTTCTATCGGTGGTCGTATCTTGACTACCGATGCTTATGTTCTAGAGATGAGGGACTTTGACCTCATTCTCGGTATGGATTGGCTAACATATTTTCATGCAGATATTCGACGCCATGGCCGGGAGATTACTCTTTATCTTCCAGGAGACGATCATATATTACTTTCTTTGGCACCAAGACTCGTTCTTTAAGTCATGTTATTTCCATGGGGAAAGCCAAAAATATGTTACGACGAGGTGATTGCCAGGGTTACCTAGTGAGTCTTGTCGATGATAAACTGAAAGCACGGACACCTCACGACGTTTCTATTGTTCGTGAGTTTGTGGATGTGTTTCCGGACCAACTTTTAGGAGGACCACCTAACCGGCAGGTAGAGTTCTCTATTGATCTTATTTTAGGAGTCGACCCAGTATCCAAAGCACCATATCGAATGGCGCCAAAAGAATTGCAAGATCTAAAGAATCAAATCCAAGAATTATTGAAACTCGATTTTATTCGGCCGAGTGTTTCACCATAGGGAGCACCCGTTCTTTTCTTCAAGAAGAAGGACGGTTCTATGCGCATGTGTATTGATTATCGGGATCTCAACCGGTTGACTATCAAGAACAAATATCTGCTTCCTAAAATTGACAACTTGTTCGACCAGCTGAGGGGAGCTTGTGTATTTTCCAAAATTGATTTACTATCAGGTTACCATCAGTTGAAGATCAAGGAGTCAGATATTGCAAAGACCACTTTTCGTACCCGGTACGGTCATTACGAGTTCGTAGTTATGCCGTTTGGCCTCAGCAATGCTCCAGCAATATTTATGGACCTGATGAACTGTATATTCTATCCTTACCTAGATCAGATTGTTATTGTTTTCATTGATGATATTCTAATCTACTCCAAGAGCCAGAAGGAGCACGAGGAGCATCTGAGGGTTGTTCTTGAAACCCTTAGACGTGAAAAGGTAAATGCTAAATTCTCTAAATTCGTCTACACCAAAAAATCCTTCCGAGGTTCGCAGTTTCCTCGATTTAGCAGGCTATTATCGCAGGTTTATCGAGGGTTTCTCCAAGATTGCCCTTCCTTTATCCCAGCTGAGAAGAAAATCTGTGAAATTCGAGTGGACTGATCGATGTGAATCTAGCTTTCAGTATCTTAAAAAGAGGCTTACCACAGCACCGGTGTTGACTATTCCATATCTTTCTCGGAATTTCACCATTTTTAGTGTTGCTTCAAGACAGAGTTTGGGATGCGTACTCATGCAGGATGGCCAGGTCGTTGCTTATGCTTCACGCCAATTAAAGCCCCACGAACAGAATTATCCTATGCACGACTTGGTCAGCGGTGGTTCATGCCGTCAAGATTTGGCGAAATTATTTATATGGCGGTCGATGTGAGATGTTCACGGATCACAAGAGCTTACAGTATATTTTCACTCAAAAGGAGCTCAACATGCGACAGTGACGCTGGTTAGAGCTTGTCAAAGACTATGATCATACTATCCAATACCATCCGAGGAAAGCGAATGTTGATGCTGATGCCCTAAGCCGTAAGGTGAAGGGTGATTTGACTTATGTTGTTACTCAGCAAAACCATCTTATCCAGGAATTCGCCTGGATGCAGATTCAGGTTGTTGATGCCCTTCCGACAGTAATTACGGGGAGTGTCAGTTCTATGCAGATTTAGCCTACATTGAGAGAAAGGATCCGACAGGAGTAGGCTTCTGATGAATTTGTTCGTGCTATTGATGCCAAAGTCCGCGCCAGAGGCGTTGAGGGTTTCCACTGAGGCACATATGGAGCCTTGGAATTTTGAGGCAGGATTGTTGTACCAAAAGTCGATGCTTTGTAGAAGGAGATACTGACCGAAGCTCATACCGCACCCTATTTAGCCCATCTAGGGAGCACAAAGATGTATCACGACTTAAAAAAGTCGTTCTGGTGGCGAGGAATGAAGAAGGACGTAGCCGACTTTGTGAGGAAATGTTTAACCTGTCAGCAAGCCAAAGCCGAACACAAGAGTCCCTTGGGCCTTCTGCAACCACTCGAGATTCCAAAGTGGAAGTGGGAGGAAGTTACGATGGATTTTGTCACAGGGTTACCGAGGTCGTCTGAACATCACGATGCTATTTGGGTCGTGGTGGACAGGTTGACTAAGGTTGCTCGTTTCTTACCAATATCGATGAATATGTCTTTGGATAAGTTGGCCGAGATTTATACCCGTGGAATTATTCGACTTCATGGAGTGCCTGTTACTATCGTGTCAGACTGGGATCCCAGATTCACCAGTCGATTCTGGGAGAGTTTGCATAAGGCGATGGGCACGCGCCTAGAGTTCAGTTCGGCTTACCATCAAGAGACTGATGGACAGACCGAGCGGACCATTCAGACATTAGAGGACATGCTACGAGCTTTGGTTGTTGACAGGGGTGCTAAGTGGGAGTCGTTATTACCATTGGTCGATTTCGCTTATAACAACAGTTATCATGCTTCTATTCAGATGGCTCCTTACGAAGCACTTTACGGTCGTAAATGTCATTCCCCTCTTTATTGGGATGATGTCGGTGAGCGTCGAGTACTCGGTCCAAATATGATCGAGAAAATAGCTGAACAGGTCGAATTGATTAGGAAAAGAACTTAAGAAAACTCAGAGTTGGCAGAAATCATCCGCCGATCGTCATAGACGAGATATCCAGTTTGAGGTTGGGGAGAGAGCCTTCCTTAGAGTTCGTCCATTCCAAGGGATCGTTCGATTCAGAAAGATAGGAAAGTTACATCCTCGTTTCATTGGCCCGTTCGAAGTTCTCGAGCGAGTGACCGAAAGTTGCTTATCGATTAGCCTTACCTCTCGAGTTATCCATTGTTCATAATGTTTTTAATGTATCTATGTTACGCAAGTACGTGTGCGATCCAGATCATGTCCTTCAGCATACCGATATCCAAATTCATCCAGACTTATCTTACGAGAAGAAACCTGTAGCTGTATTGGACCGACAGGTTCGTCGGCTCTGGAAACGTGATGTTCCCCTCGTTCGTATCCAATTGGATCGCCACGGTGCCACTTGGGAGCAGGAAGCTGATATATGCGCTCGTTTTCCTGATTTTAAGTTCTGATGTATATATTTTCTTATGTTCTATGTATATATGTTCCGTTTTGTATTTCCGAGGACGGAAATATTTAAGGGGAGCAGATTGTAATAGCCCACTATGTTATTAATGTAAATTACGTGTTTAATCCTGTAATATTCATGTTTATGCTCGGAATAATTTCTAAGTAATTAATTTCATGTGTTATAAGTTAATCCATGTTCAATCGCTCGATAAAAATATTACCGAGCCTAATCACCTTGATCGTGCACTAATCATTCTATTAATTGGCTTAATCGGCCATTAATCTGCACAATTATTCCGCATTGCCGAGAGGTTGCGCATGATCACATCATTGGTCACGCTAATCGGGCTTAATCTAAGGCCAATCATGCTTAAGCACCAGCCGTTCAATTGTCTAGTGCAAAGCACGATTAAAGTAAGCTTAGCACACCCTTAGGCCATAAGTTTTGCTAATGCCGAAAGTTGGGGCAAAATGTCATGTGCTCTCATCATTACTCTTAGAACATGGGGCAATGTTTTAGCAATTCAAGTGATGTCTAGGACAAGTCCTTAAGTGCCACATATACCATGACTAAGCAAGGAGGAAGCCACCTAAGGCTCTAAGCTCACGGCAAGTGCCGGCGGCCGATTGGCCACATCAATTATCTCATTAATTTTATCCAAATGCATCTTCATTTTCCCAAATATATATAAGAGACGTTGGGTAATTTTTATCTTACGCATAAGCCATATACTAAGCAAAGTTAAGAAACGTTAAGCCATATTCTATCGCACACGCACGCACGAACGTACGAGGACAGAATGATCACGAGAATCTTGTATCATTGATCGAACAATTGAGAGGGTAATCTCTTCTTGACTTTATTTTAATGTTAATATAATCATGCTAAGATCAAATCAAAGCTATGTTCACGAATAAGCTATATTTTCTCTGGACCGTACCATTTAAGCCATGCCAAGCCATGTCTATTTTTATTCGGCAACTCCCGAGCAATTCACGTTTCATTAGTCCTTATTGGATATATTATGATCAGTCATGTATCCATTGTCGAAGGAAGTTGTCGATCGGTCGAAGAAATCGGTCGAAGCCATGGGCTGCGCACGTCGCGCACGCCACGACCGATCCAAATTTCATCCGGCTTATTCATGATCCTCTGAGCAATTTATGTATTATTGGTCATTTAATATCATGTTATGATCATCCATGTTGTAATCATCGGAAAACATTGTCGGACGGCCGACAAGAGCCAATCGTAGTTGCCATGCTCGCACGCAGCATACCTGCAGTCAGGCAAGGTCGAGCGGGTGACTTGCGTATGCCCAGTCAGGCGTCATGAGTAGCCTCTACCACAGCAGTCGACAGTCGGCTAGTGCCTAGTGCACGCCGACAAGTCCCCGCGCACGCCAGTCGGCATTGGGCAGTGCCCGACAGCACGCCCGAGCATCATGTGCCGTCAGATTCCCCGGTAGCACCCAAACGGTACCAGTTCTCGCCAAACAGCATCAGTTCACGCGTCGAAGTGCTCAGTCGCCTGTCTGCGGTGCCAGTCGCGCCCGACAGTGGCCAGTTGCCATGCCATGAAGTCAGTCGACCGTCGGCGATGCCCAGCAGCATCCGAGGGTTGTTCCATGAATACGCGCATTGCGCCAGTCGCACGCCAGCGCTCAAGGTCATGTCCAGTCGGTCCAGGATAACGCCTGTTGTGCCCAGCGAGGTTCAGTCCACGCCGGCTGTGTAATAACCCACTATGTTATTAATGAAAATTACATGTTTAGTTTCGAAATATTTATTTTGTTGATCATTATCATTCAGGACTAATT
The DNA here is from genome assembly GCA_902706635.1 of Striga hermonthica. Classification (NCBI taxonomy): domain Eukaryota; kingdom Viridiplantae; phylum Streptophyta; class Magnoliopsida; order Lamiales; family Orobanchaceae; genus Striga; species Striga hermonthica. The sequence continues at coordinate 71,130 of CACSLK010018426.1, read as the reverse complement.
ATTCAAGTCAAGAACGTTCGAATTAATTTTTGAACTTACGTTTATGCTCGGAATAGTTTCTAGGTAAATAATTTTATGTGTGATAAGTTAAACCACATTCAATCGCAAGTTACCGAGTTTAATTTCATTGATCGCACGCTAAGCCGGTTGCCGCACGTCATTAGAGGATAAATTGTCCTTATTGCACGCCAATTGTCTTTAGATTTTGCAATCATGCTTAAGGTTGGTTTAGCAACTCCAAATTGCCGAAGGTCTTAAGCAAACTTTACGTGAAAGTTCATCATGAACACTTAGCTTATGTGGCTTTTTCCTAAACCTCAAGTGGTGACTAAGGCAAGTGCATAGGTGCCATGTGTATAGTGACTAAGCAAGAGAGGCCACCGTAGGCCTTAAGCTCTCGGCAAGTGGCGTCCTTTGATAGGCCACGCCCTTGACTTCAATTTTCATCCAAGATTACCATCATTCACCTTGTTATAAATATGAATGTTGGGTGAAAAATATAGCTTAACACTTAAGCTATATGTTAAGCAAGAGTTAGGATAAATTAAGCTATATTCACATGCACGTACGCACAGACGAGCTAAAGCCGAGCGAGCTTGGGAGTTTTGTACAATTGATCAGGCAGTCGAAGAGGTAATCTCTTCTTGACTCTATTTCAATGTTAATATAATCATGTTAGGTGCAAATCATGAAGTTAAGTTCATGAATATGTCATGTTTTCTTTCGGTTGCGCCAATTAAACCATGTTGATCCATGTCCGTTTTGGTTCAGAAACTCTCGAGCGAATTACGTTTCAATAGTGACTATTATATATATTATGTCCATTCATGTATTAGTTGTAGGGAAAAGTTATTAAATGGTCGAAGGATTGGCTAAAGCCGTAGGCTCTGCACGTAGCGCACGCCACGGCCGTATCTAGTTATATTTATGATCCTTTGAACAATTTATGTGTATTTCTTCATGTTATGTTAAGTTATGGTAAGTATTATTAAATTAATGTTATGATTGTCGAGGGAAATCACCGGACAGCCGGCAAGGGCCGGTCGTGATCATGCTGCCCGCACATAGCGGCCATAGCGTATCGGCAGTCAGTCCGGGGTCGGGCGAGTGTGGTGCGTAAGCCCAGAAGGGCGTCACGTATAGCCTACCCGCAACAGTCGACATTCGTCTAGGGCCAGCGCACACCGATAGGTCCCCGCGCACGCCAGTGCGCACAACCGCACGCCAGTCGGCCTTGGGCAGTGCTCGACAGCACGTCCGAGTGCCCAGTACCGTCAGGGTCGCCCAGCAGTGCCCATGCTGTACCCGTTCATGCCAGCCATCGCCCATGCGCGCGTTCATGTGTTCAGTCGCCTGCCGCGGTGCTCGGTAGCGCCCAACAGTATCCAGTCGCGCAAGTGCTAGCGCCCATAGCGCCCGCAGCGCAAGTCGTCATGCCACGCGTCCAGTCGAACGTCGGCCGTGCCTAGCAAGCACCTGATGGTCCTGTCAAGTGCACGCGTTGCACCAATTGCACGCCAACGCCTAAGGACGTGTCCCGTCAGTCTAGGCTAATGCCTATCATGCCTAGCAAGGTTCGAGCCACGCCGACCGTGCCCAGTGGCCCGCCAGCGTGCACGAGCGTCCCAGTCCGTGCCCAATCATGACCAGCAAGGCCCGACCATGCCTAGGCCGAGCCAGTCCATGCGAGCGACCGCGCCCGAGGCCCTAACAGGCCGGTTGGCCGAGCCAGCGGCCGATCGCCCGGCCACAGTAGGCCGGCAGTCCGGCCAGACCGTAGACCGACCGGTTCAGACCGGTTAAATTCAATAATTAATGTATAATGATCCGGTTCATGTTTATGTCCAATTTTTAGTTAAATTCCGGGTCCGGTCAATTTCAATAAATTCATGTCAGTTCAGTTCCATTTTAAACCTGTTCCGATTATACTGGTTAAGTTCAAATGTTAAGTCAAGTCAAGTCGAGCATCTTAACAATTAAATTTATTAAGTCTAAGCATAGTACTTAGTATTGGTTTATATTATGTTACAGTTTGATCAGGCTACTGTTATCAGCACTACCATTTTCATATCGACAGTTCAGGTGGGGACTCAGACTGGGTATTACATTGAGTATAATTACTCTACCATGTTTGAGGTATGTATCATGTCATGTTATGTTATGTATCCGCTTGGAATGGTCGCCGGTCCATTCTGGGTTCTAGTGGCCTAGTCTGCCCACTAGAGTGTGCACATGGTGTCCGACATTTTTATGCTGGCAGATGAGTTAACAGTTATGAGGCAATGGTCATGTGATGGTAATGGTTACCGGTATCATGCTATGTTTATATATATATACCAGGATCATGATATTGCAATTATTTTCACTGTTTACTTTAGTATCAATTCCTACGGAGCACAGTGGGTTTAGTGCTCACGCCCCATGTTTATCTATGTTTTTCAGGTCACAGAGTCGGACCGGAGGAGTGAGCTGACGGGCAGTTCAGGATTTTGTTTATATGTTTAAATTTGGCAAAGTAGTGTTGTTACTATCTCCCGTATTTTGAATTACATGTTTTGCCACGCTACGTCTTCCGCTGACTTTTCATGTTTGTCAAACTTAGTCTTTTGGTCTGATTACCAGTCGGATTGTTTATATTATGATAAACTATTTTTCTTAAAACTATAAACGGATTTCAAAGCAAAGTAATGTATTACGGTAACACTGCGAATCATGATTTCGTAAACTTATAATTAAAGATTTTGCGAAAATTTAACTCTGGTATTTATGACATAGCGGGGTGTTACAGTTGGTATCAGAGCACGTTTTTGCGTCTCTGAATATTTTTATGAGTAAAATTTTTTTATAAAACCTGAACACGTCACGCTAACGCCTCGCCGACTACAAGTAAGTGTTGTTTTATGTTTTAAATTATAAACAAATGACTATGTCTATGCTCAGAAAGAATTCACAGTTATGATCTAGTTAGGATGCTCCAGTCATGTTCAGGAATTATGGTCCAGTGTAACCATGATTTAGTGTTAATGTTTCCAGGCCAAGTTAGCAACTCGTAAGAAATTTGTGTGTCTTATCACTCAGTTAATGTATCATATCTCTATGTTTAATCATGTCGAACGTTTTCAATATTCAGATGCCGCCACGTAGAGAGCCAGATCATCAGGAGGTTCCCCAGGCCACCGTAGTCGCTCAGTTCCGCGACTACCATCCGGAAAAATTCTCCGGCCAGGGAGATCATCGAATTGTTGACGAATGGGTTCAGGGCCTTGAAATGATTTTTGAGGTCATGGACTGTCCCAACCGCTATCGTGTTTTATGAGCACAGATTCAATTGGCGGCTGATGCACGTCTCCGGTGGAATGCCTACTGGGGAATGCGTCTAGGTGAAAAGGAAGGTTGCACGTGGGACAAGTTCAAGGAGCTGATTCGCGAGTAATATTATCCCGCGTACTTTCGAGCAGAAATGGAGCGTCAATTTCTGGCACTCCAACAAGGTACTCGTACAGTGGATGAGTATGAGCGAGAATTTACTCGACTTGGAGCCTTTGTTCCCGATCTGGTAAGCACAGAGGCAAAGAGATCGAGGTGTTTCACTGACGGGCTTTTGCCAGTAGTCCGTCATAACATTGTAGGACACGGCGTCCAGAACTATTCTCGTACTGTCACCATAGCCCAGGAGGTTTACGCCAGCATTCGGAGGGAGGCCAACCATGATCGTCTTCAGCCATTTGCCCCTGCCCAATCATCTTTAGCCCCACCAGTTCAACCAGTTGTTGCCCAACAACCAAAGGACAAGAAGAGGAAGGGGAGAGGCTTCCAGACTGACAGGAGGATCCGTCCGAGACAACCAGGAGCAGCCAGAACACAGTAGATTCCACCATGCACTACTTGCGGACGACCCCATCGTGGAGAGTGTCATTTCTGCCAGGACATTTGCTATTATTGCCATCAGCTCGGACATTTCGTCAACAACTGCCCAGAACGACCGCAGCCACGACAGCAACCACCGCAGCAGCCACAGCAGCAGCAGCAACCCAGACAACAAGCCTCGAGGCCACCCCAAAATCAACAGAGTGGCAGACAGCAGGCTCGTGTTTATGGTGTTGATCAGGCCGAGGCGGATCAGCACCCAGGTACTATGTCTCGGATGATTATGCTTAACGATGTTCCTGTCTTCGCTTTATTTGATACTGGAGCAACTCACTCATTTATATCGCGACGATGTCTTGATGCCATTGGAGTACATTCTATTACCGCTGTTGATCCTCTCGAGGTGAGTTTAGCCTCGGGACGAAAGATAGTGACTGATGCCAAAGCTACTGATCTCAACCTTTCTATGGGTGGTCGTATCTTGACTACCGACGCTTATGTTCTCGAGATGAGGGACTTTGACCTCATTCTCGGTATGGATTGGCTAACGTATTTTCATGCAGATATTCGATGTCACGACCGGAGTTCACTCTTTATCTTCCGGAGACGATCATATTACTTTCTTTGGCACCAAGACTCGTTCTTTACCTCATGTTATTTCCATGGCGAAAGCCAGAAAGATGTAATGCTGAGGTGATTGTCAGGGTTATCTTGTGAGTCTTGTCGATGATAAACCGATAGCACGGACGCCTCACGACGTTTCTATTATTCGTGAGTTTGTTGATCTGTTTCCGGACCAACTTCTAGGATGACCACCTAACCAGTAGGTAGAGTTCTCTATTGATCTTATCCCAGGAGCCGACCCAGTTTCGAAAGCACCTTATCGTATGGCACCGAAAGAATTACAAGAGCTTAAGACTCAAATTCAAGAGTTATTGAAACTCGGTTCTATCCGACCGAGTGTCTAACCAGGGGGAGCACCCGTTCTTTTCGTCAAGAAGAAGGACGGTTCTATACGCATGTGTATCGATTACCGGGATCTCAACCGGTTAACTATCAAGAATAAATATCCTCTACCTAGAATTGATGACTTATTTGATCAGCTGAGGGGAGCTTGTGTATTTTCCAAGATTGATTTACGATCAGGTTACCATCAGCTGAAGATTAAAGAGTCAGACAATGCGAAGACCGCTTTTCGTACCCGGTACGGTCACTATGAGTTCGTAGTTATGCCATTTGGCCTCAGCAATGCTCCAGCAGTATTTATGGACCTGATGAACCATATTTTCCATCCTTACCTCGATCAATTTGTTATTGTTTTCATCGATGATATATTAATCTACTCCAAGAGCCAGAAGGAGCACGAAGAGCATCTGAGGGTTGTACTTGAAACCCTTAGACGTGAAAAGTTATATGCTAAATTCTCCAAATGCGAATTCTGGCCCCAGCGGGTAGCCTTTCTTGGCCATGTTATCACTCAGGCAGGTATCGAGATTGATCCATCCAAAGTTGCCGCTGTTCAGAATTGGTCAACACCAAAGAATCCATCCGAAGTTCGTAGTTTCCTCGGTTTAGCAGGCTATTATCGCAGGTTTATCGAGGGTTTCTCCAAGATTGCCCTTTCTTTATCCCAATTGATGAGGAAATTTGTGAAGTTCGAGTGGACTGATCGATGTGAATCCAGGTTTTAAGAGCTCAAGAAGAGCTTACCACAGCACCGGTGTTGACTATTCCAGATCCTTCTCGAAGTTTCACCATCTTAGTGATGCTTCAAGACAGGGTTTGGGATGCGTACTCATGGAGGATGGCCAGGTCGTTGCTTATGCTTCACGCCAATTAAAGCCCCATGAACAGAATTATCCTACGCACGACTTGGAGCTAGCAGCGGTAGTTCATACCCTAAAGATTTGGCGACATTATTTATACGGCGGTCGATGCGAGATTTTCACTAGTCATAAGAGCTTACAATATATTTTCACTAAAAAAGAGCTCAACATGCGTCAATGTCGTTGGTTAGAGCTTGTCAAGGACTATGATTGTACCATTAAATACCATCCGGGGAAGGCGAATGTCGTTGTTGATGCCCTAAGCTGCAAGGTTAAGGGTGACTTGGCTTATGTTGTTACTCACCAGAACCATCTTATTCAGGAGTTCGCCCGGATGCAGATTCAGGTTGTTGATGCACTTCCTTCAGCGATCACGGGGAGTGTAAGTTCTATGCAGGTCCAGCCTATGTTGAGGGAAAGGATCCGGCGGGAGCAGGTTTCTGATGAATTTGTTCGTCCTATTGATGCCAAAGTCCGCACCGGAGGAGTTGAGGGTTTCCACCGAGGCATAGATGGATCCTTAGAATTTCAGGCAGAATTGTTGTACCAAAATTCGAGGCGTTGCGGAAAGAGATATTGACTGAAGCTCATACCGCACCTTATTTAGCCCACCCAGGGAGCACAAAGATTTATCACGACTTGAAAAAGTCGTTCTGGTGGCGAGGAATGAAGAAGGACGTAGCCGACTTTGTGAGGAAATGTTGAACCTGTCAGCAAGTCAAAGCCGAACACAAGAGTCCCTTGGGCCTTCTGCAACCACTCGAGATTCTGAAGTGGAAGTGGGAGGAAGTCAGATGGATTTTGTCACAGGGTTACCGAGGTCGTCTGAACATCACGATGCTATTTGGGTTGTGGTGGACAGATTGACTAAGGTTGCTCATTTCTTATCGGTATCGATGAATATGTCTTTGGACAAGTTAGCCGAGATTTATACCCGTGGAATCATTCGACTTCACGGAGTGCCTGTTACTATCGTGTCAAACTGAGATCCCTGATTCACCAGTAGATTTTGGGAGAGTTTGTACAAGACGATGGGCACGCAACTAGAGTTCAGTTTGGCTTACCATCCAGAGACTGACGGACAGACCGAGCGGACCATTGAGACATTGGAGGACATGCTACGAGCTTTGGTTGTTGACAAGGGTGCTAAGTGGGAGTCGTTATTGTAACACCCCGAGTTTTATTAATAAAGAAAAATACTAGCTTTTAATTTTAAGCTAGCCTTTATTAATAAATAATCATGTTCATTTTCAAGTTCAGGTTAATCAGCCAGTTATATTCTAAGTTCGACTATTAGTCGATAAATTATTCGGTTTAATTATTTCAGTAACCGAATAAGCTTCCAGATTTAATTCCGATTCATTTATTAAGTTAATGAGTTTGGAATTAATAAGTTAAGTTGACAAATTATTTGAAATTTTAATATTCGGATTAATCGTCCAAGTCAGGAATTCGAAATTATTATAGTTCGAATTAATTATTTTCAGTCGCAATTGCCCGAAATTATTTTCGTCGTCTCATTTACGTTCGGAATAATTTTGGTAATTAAGTATTATGCATAATTAAAGCATTAAGCATTTAATTGTGATTAATTAACAATTAATCAAGTTTAGGACCAAAATGCCGTATCATTTATAGAATTTTCCTCCAAAAATATTAAGAGAAGCCGTAAGCAATTAGTGGGAGATTGGTCTTCAAATAGAAGTAACATGAGGTGTCCTATTATGAAGCAATTAGTAATGACTCATATGATTATTTGATGAGTTAGCATGTTAATTTCCCTAATGGTGATAAGTGGTAGCAAATTAAGCTAATACAAACACTTCACCACCTCCTCATTTTCCATCCTTCGGCTAGTATATATAGAGAGGTGTTGGGGAGAAATTCTTCCCTAAACTTAACATATATATACTGAAGTTATTGCGTGAGAGTGAATTTAGAAAGAGAGGTGAGAGTGGCTGGTGATACCGCACGCAAAGGCTTATCGCACCGCACGCACGCGAGAGTACCGCAAGCTTAGCGCACGCGCGCACGGTCCGACGAGCACCGAGTGTTCCGAGAGTTCAGCGAGATCAAATGATCGGTCGAAGAGGTAAAATTTTATGTGACCTCTTTACTGTAGCGTTCATGATTGTTATGAAATTCAGTTCATGTTGTAGCATTATATAGTGTTCGCCGTGCGTGTAGGCCATCTTAAGTATGATCATGTTTTATTAAAAATCTCTCGTACAACCTCGTGTATTTAGTCAGTTTATGCATGTATCATGTTCAGTCGGTTA
>CACSLK010018419.1:5156-17596 GCA_902706635.1 Striga hermonthica | reverse complement strand
TTTTCACGGTAGCACCCCGAATCAGTTTTCGCAAAGTAAAAAGATTTATTTTTCAAAGACTTTGCGAATTATTGCGCTACTCTGATTTTTATAGTAAGAAGGGGTGTTACAAAATTCATTACAATAGAAAATCGTCTCGACCTTTACAATCTGAAAATAGGTCGAGAACGATAATAAGGAAAAGCAGAAGCAAAGATTTGAAAAAAAAAGGCGACAGCCTCAAGATACAATCCTAGGAGTCGGCGTCCGACTTCTCGGCATCATCTGCGCCGACATCGACTATAGTCGCAGTTCGCTCAGCATTGGCATCGCCCTCCTGGACCTCTTCCTCAAGATTAGCCCCACTTGATTGAGGTAATTCAGTCGGACCGATCAAGGGGGTGGGAGGGGCCTCGAGTTGGGAAGATAGTTTGGCGGTGCGAATGGCCTTGGCCTCGAGGCCAGACCACCACGGGTAATCATTCGAAAGGGATGTGTCACCTCATAACCATCGGGGTCGGGGAGCGCCCGCCTCATCGCCTCGCGATCGAGTTTTCCAGCAAACTCAGACCCTGCCTCCACCGCTTCCCACGCATCAAAAGTATGATCTAAGTACTGAACGGGAGCGGGGCAAAGCCTGTCGAGAAACTCAGGCGAATTGCAAAAAGCCCTGAAGACTTCTTTTCGGTACGTCTCGACGAAGACAGAGCCCACGACAGACTTTAGAAACAAATTCTGGCCCTGCACGGTACCAATATCCCTCTCGAACACGACCTCCTCCCAAGCCTTCTCGAGGTCGGCCTTGAGCTTCTCGTTCTCATGGCGAGCCACAGCCTTGTCAGCCTTTAGCTTGTCGACAAAAGCCTTCGAGGCCTCCAAATCCTCTTTCAGCTTCTCGATTTGCTTGCGCTGGGCTTCGCACTTATCCTCAACGACCTTGATAGAGGAGGTAGGGGCCTTAGTTCCTGCCTCGAGGCCAGGGAGTATAGCCGCTAAGAACTAAAAAAAAATAAAAAAAAAGTGAGTAAATAATAAAAAAAAATATATACATAAACGCTCAATTCGAGCAAGAGGTACATACATGAGTAAGGCACTGGGTAGCATAGCAGGAGCGCTCATAATCATTCCCCTCGACGCGGGCCTTGTCGGCCTCAGGGAGCAGAAAGTTGAGGTATCTAGCCACCTTATGCGGCTCCGGATGATTCCAGAGCCGAGACGGCATCTTGACCAGCACGCCCTTGTAAGTGATGGCAGAGGCAACATTCTTTTCAACTACCTTCTTCTTGCCCTTATCGACCTTACGACGCTTAAGGTCTTCGGGAAGCAGGGTAGGGGTCCGGTTGTCTTGGGGCCTCTTACGGGTGCCAGGGCCCGAAGACTTAGGTCGTTTTGCTGTAGTGGCTGACTTCGGTCTGGACCCACCAGGCGGGGGAGGAGCAGATCCGCCAGCCAACTGCCCGGTCGACTGTTTCTTCTTCACCTCGAAGCGCTTGAGTGCTTTGACTGAAACGAAAACAAATAACCAGACAACGGGGTTGAAAAATAAAATGACAGCAAAAACTCGACATCGTAAGAAATGTTGAACAGCTTACGAGAATCATCGAGTCGAGAAATATCATCATAAGGGACAATCCCAGCGTGATTGACCAAATCACGATCCTTTATTATTCGACGAGCACTATAAGTGTGTTTATTAAGTTCTTCCAAGAGTTTTTTGAAATTCTCGGATCGAGTTCATTTATTTTTCTTAACTTTTGTGGTTATCAAATTATTCGCATAAGGATAAGCACCAACGTAAGGACGGATAAACACGAATTTCAATTTCCATTTCGGGATATTCGAGGAGAGGTCATCGAGAAAGGTAACGCTGGAACGGCGAATCAAGCAATGGGCCCCCTTTTGGAGTCGATAACTATAGCAATAGTGGAAAAATTTGGCTGAGAAAAAACGGAGAACTATACGAGAAATGACAATAAAGGCTATCATGATACATAGAGCGTTTGGGGAAAATTGGTTTATTGGGATACTATACAAATCACTTATCTCTAAGAGCTCGACTTGGATAGAAAAGCGAAGGCCAAAAATGACTTGGTCGATAAAGAAAGTGTGACAACCCTGCGGAGGACAGGCGAAGTCGTTATCGGGGCCTGGAGCAACCAACTCCCAGTCGGAGGGTAGCCCGCTAAACTGCCTAAAGCCCTCGACTTGAGCTACGGAGGCATAAGAAAAAGGATTTATAGTGGCCAATTTGGCCAGAGGGTAGGCTACTGATACAACCTCTCGGGAATCGATGAGAGGGGCAATTATTGGTGTAGGTACAGGACTTGTGCTATATACAGGAATATCTAGCAACCTAATGGGAATACCTCGAGGAATTAAGGCGAGGCGAAGAGAATCTTCTTGAGGACTCTTTGAGAGCTCTACTAAACCACCATCTAACAGTGCTTGATCGTATTCAGCCCAGTCGACCTTTGGGGTAGAAGCATGCGATGAAGAGGACTGCGGAGAGAAATTAACTGTTCTATAATCGACTATCTCAACTGAGTCGGACTGGTCGAGTCCCCTATCGATCAGTTTGTCAAGTGTGTCAGGAGAATAGTCGGAATGGAGAGCTAGAAGAAAAAAGAATCGAGACCGAAGATTAGTCATCACAAAATAAAATCAAATAAGGTACAATCGACTCACCAAGGCCGACAAAAGTATAAAAAGAACGAGAAATCAATATGTTATGATTCGATAAAAACATGCCAGCAAGCCGGCATGAAACCGACTCGAGGAAAGGACAGAGAGAAAAAGAGCAGATTTTGGCGTCGTCTGTGGGGAGTTCTTGAAGGAATTAAGAGCTTCACACCTAGCTCTGATCTGTCTCCGATGGCCGAGAAGGAAGGTTTGCAGAGTAATTTGAACGAGGAATTTAGGGGAGCTTGGACGGACAAGAGACCCCTGTCTCTCTCCGCTCCTAGACCCCCAGTGATGCAGGTGTTGGGGCTACGCCGTTCGGAGGACCTCCGCCTCCGGGAGTGAATCTGGGTCGAGAAACACCTATTACCCCACCCACAGTGAAGGTGCCGGTGTTGACCTCAGCAGGAGCAAGTCAAAACCCCAATTCGTGTGGAGGAGAACCAACGGAGATGTCTCGACGTGTGGGAAAACAAATCCAGGAGGGGCCGGAACAAACGCTCGTTCGATCTCGAGTCGAAGAGCAAACGGTAACAATGACGAGAGATGAAATGCAAAGGATGATAGCAGAAGCAGTGGCAGCTCAGCTGAAGCAGGCTCAGACCGAGTAAGCCTGGGTTGAGCAACCTAGGGTCGAGCCTCTAAGGATCAAACAGCCAAACGTCGAACGTGAACAACAGGCCCAGTCCAACGAAAAGCAAAATAGGAGGGCGGAAGAGGAAGCTTCCTCCATCAGGACTGTCAACCCGCAAGCGTGGGATGAAACACTGGAGCAATTGCTGGCCCAAGTGCGTGATCTACAGGCTCGGGTCGAGGAAAGAAAAATTGGTGGTTCGAAGGGGCACCCGTTCTCGCAACACATCCTCGACGCCGACCTGCCACAAGGCTTCCATGATTTAAACGTAAGCTACGACGGAGTGACCGATCCATCTCGACACATGAGGAGTTTCGAGAACATGGCAGTACTCCATCGCTACAACGACCCAGTGCAATGTCGAGCTTTCTTGACAACTTTACGAGGTTCCGCCCAGGACTGGTTCCGTCAGTTATCAACAGGAGCTATCAAGGATTTCGAAGGGTTCAGCTCGAGTTTCCTCAACCAATTCGCAGTGTTAGGCCACAAGAGAAGTTGTATTTAACTTTGATGGCATACAACAGAAGTAAGGCGAGTCGTTGCGAGATTATGTGGTGAGATATACGCGGGCGTGCGTCGAGGTGCCCAGACATCAGAGGAAATAAAGGCAGGAGGTTTAACTCGAGGGCTGCTACCAGGCTTGTGCAGGAACTCTTTGGCCAAACGCCCGGGAAGGACGTTCAACGAGGTATTGGGGAGATGTGCAAAATACATGAATGTCGAGGAAGCGAAGGCCGATTTCTCGCAGGCAGCTAAGATAATTAAAACATATCCCCGTGACGAGAGAAAAGAGAAAAGAGGTTCCTCGACCGAAGAAAGAAAGGGGTCCCCACGAGCAGAAAGGGAAGGACGACCTAGAAGTTGGAGACCGATTCAGTATACTCCTCTAGCGGCTCCACAAGCTAGGATCCTAGAAGTTATGGAGAGGGAAATTCGCGACAATGTGGTGAGATGGCCCAAGACAAGGAACAACGGGCCGACAAGGCCTAAGAGTAACCTATACTGCCGATTCCACAAAGATTACGGACATAACACCGACGATTGCAGGCATCTCAAGGATGAGATAGAAAGATTGATAAATGTCGGCCATTTGAAAGAATTCATATATAAAGATCGGGAGAGGACGAGTCGAAGGAAACAAAGGAGTAAGAGTCCTCGCAAGAGGACGAGATCACCAGAGAAAGAGGAGCATCCCCTGAAAAGGGGAATAATTCACATGATCTTCGGTGGACCGACGGACGGAGATTCAAACAGAGCAAGGAAAGCATACTCCCGAGGAAAGAACACTAAGGTCGAGGTACACCAAGTTGATGAAGGGGGCCTAGTAATGAATTTCAGGCCACCGGATATAGGAGAGGTCGAGAGACCTCACAATGATGCTCTAATGATAACCGCCCAAGTTTCAGGTTATGAGGTACAAAGGGTTTTTGTCGATACTGGGAGCTCAGTAAATGTAATCTTTTATGATTGCCTCAAGAGGATGGACCTCGACATCGAACTGACACCCTTGCACACATCTCTTTTTAGGTTCAACGGCTCGGAGGTTGCCCCCTTAGGAGAAACCACACTTGGTGTCGTCCTAGGAGAGGGAGACTTGAGAAAGGTGAAGATGATAAGATTCGTGGTGGTCGACGTCGAGTCGGCTTATAATGTGATCCTCGGGAGACTGGAACTGAATGCTTTTGCAAGCTGTGGTATCGACTTACCACATGAAGTTGAAGTTTACAGTCGGAGATCGGGTGGGAAAAGCCCGAGGGGATCAGAAACTATCCAGAGCCTGTTACCAGAAAGCGGTAAAGAAAAACCAGCGAACAGAGAAGAGGGAAGGAAAGAAACCAACATCAAATGAGAAGAGGCCAAGGGAAGTGACCTCGAACCACATGGAGAGCTGATGGAAATTCAGATAGGGGAGAAAGTCGACCAAACCACCAAGGTCGGGGGAGAATTGAAAAATGAGTTAAGAAAGCAGTTGGTGGAATTGTTGAGGGAGTTTAGAGACATATTCGCTTTCTCTCCCGAGGAGCTAACAGGGAACGATCTGGAGATCGTAGAACATAAACTCAATTTGGATCCCCTCAAAAAACCCATCAAACAACGACACAGGCATCATGGAGCTGAAATAGATAAAGCAATCGAGGTTGAGGTGGAAAAGTTGCTAAAATCCAAGCACATCAAAGAGATCAATTCCCCGAATGGATATCCAACACTGTGATGGTGAGAAAGGCATTGGATAAATGGCGCATGTGCATCGACTTTCGCGATTTAAACCTGGCGTGTCCCAAGGATCATTACCCTTTGCCAAGGATCGATCAGCTGGTCGACTCCACGGCTGGTTGCGAGTTGCTAAGCATGATGGACGCATCCCAGGGATATCATCAAATCCCACTGGCCCTCGAGGACCAGAGAAAAGTTGGATTCGTCACAAGCAAAGGGACGTATTGTTATGTCGTCATGCCCTTCGGGCTAAAAAATGTAGGGGCGACGTACCAGAGATTAATGGATCGAATGTTCAAGTCGCAGATTAGGCGCAATATGGAGGTGTACGTGGACGACATCCTGGTGAAAAGTAGGTCCTCGACTTCGTACGTTGAGGATTTAAGGGAAACATTCAAGACACTAAGGACATTCGGGATGAAGTTGAACCCCGAGCAAATGCGCCTTCAGAGTGAGGGTAGGATGATTCCTGGGCTATGTCGTGACTGAAAGGGGTATCGAAGTAAACAAGGACAAGGTGCAGGCCATACTCGACATGACCTCACCAAAAAATGTTAGAGAGGTTCAAGTCTTGACAGGTCAAATTGCTGGTCTAAGCAGGTTCATTGCTCGAGCTGCAGAAAGGAGTTTCCAGTTCTTCAAGTTATTTAAGAAAAAAGCTTTTCAATGGAATGACGAGGCTTAAATGGCATTCGAGAAGCTGAAGGAGTTTTTGAGCGAGCTACCGTTGTTAACAAAGCCAGACCCGGGTGACGAATTAATACTCTACATCTCGGTGGGAATATTTTCATTAAGTTCGGTATTACTGCGAGAGGCTGGAGGTGCCCAGCAGCCAATCTACTATACGAGTCGGGTACTCCAAGGCGCGGAAACGAGATATACCGAAGTCGAGAAGGCTGCCCTAACATTGGTAATTACAGCCAGAAAATTGAGGCCCTATTTCCTTAATCATGTGATAGTGGTAAGGACAAATTTCCAACTCGGAGAGACCTTGGGTCGACCTACCGTTTTAGGTCGACGTAAAGTGGGCGGTCGAGCTAAGCGAGTATTCCATCAAGTAAGAACCGCGAAGAGCTATAAAGGCCAAAGCCCTGGCGGACTTCATCCAGGAAGGGACTAAGGGAGTAGGCAAGAAATGGATAATGCATGTCGATGGGTCCTCGACGGCAAGGGGATCCGGTTTGGGATTCGTCCTAATATCTCCCGAAGGTGAACAGCTCGACTTCGCCATCAGAATGGGGTTTAAGGCCTCGAACAACGAAGCAAAATATAAAGCTCTAATTAAGGGGATTCAGCTGGCAATTGGTGGCGGAGCGACGAAAATTATGGCACATTCCGACTCACAGCTTGTTGTGGGGCAGGTATTGGGAAATTGCGAAATTAAAGAGGATAGGATGATAAAATATGTCGAGGAAATTCAGAGCCTGGTGCAAGGCCTGGAAAGGTTTGAGCTAACGCAAGTGCCTCGAGAAGAGAACAAGCGAGCCGATTGGCTCGCAAGAATCGCGAGTTCAAATGAAGGAAAGATGGGGAATCATATTACCACACTGCACTTAGAAGGGAGTGTCTTAAGTGAGACAATGGAGGTTGATGAAAAGCAGGATTGGCGAAGAGCGATTCGCGAGTTATTACAAGGTTGAGTACCAGAAGAAGATAAGCAGGGGGCGGAAAAAACAGCTAGATATTTGAGTAAATACTTTGAGATCGAAGGAATCTTGTATAAGAAGTCGATGGTCGGACCCCACTTGTGATGCGTTTCCGAAGAAGAAGGGGATCATGTCTTAAGAAAGATCCATGAGGGATGTTGCGGAGCGCATAAAGGATCGCGAGCCCTAGCTGGCAAAGCCCTTCGAGCAGGCTATTATTGGCCCAAATTTCGGAAAGCAGTCGAACAATTGGTACAAAGATGCGACAGATGCCAGCGCCATGGTCGAATTCCCCACATTCTAGTCGAGGCAATGACGACAATCAACTGTACAATCCCTTTTGCTCAATGGGGAATCAACTTAGTAGGCCCATTGCCGATGGGAACAGGGCAATTCATGGTGGTCGCCGTCGACTACTTTAGTAAATGGGTGGAGGCGGAGCCTCTGGCAAAAATCACCGAGGATAAAATGATACAATTCCTGTTCAACAATATCTGCTGTCGATTTGGAATCCCAAAGGTTTTAATTTCAGATAATGGAACACAATTCCAAGGAAAGCGGATCCAAGCGTGGTGTCTCGACATGGGGATTAAGCAGCGATTCGCCTCTGTGGCACACCCGCAGGCGAATGGCCAAGTCGAAGTGACAAACAGAACCATCCTGCAGGGGTTGAAGAAAAGATTGGAAAGGGCATCTGGCGCCTGGGTCGACGAGCTGACAACGGTCCTATGGGCCTATAGGACGACCCCGAGAAGTTCAACAGGGCAATCACCATTCCACATAGTTTATGGGATGGACGCTATATTGCCTATCGAGATTGGTTTGGACTCTCATAGATCGACATTCTATGAGGAAAAGAACAATGAAAATTTAGTAAAAGAAGCCCTCGACATGATAGAAGAGGTATGAGAGGAAGCTTGGCTGCGGTCCGTGGAATACAAACAGAAGATGCGAGCAGCCTTCGACAAGAAAGTCCGAACCAGGCGGTTCCAAGTAGGAGACCTCATTCTAAAGCGGGCAGATGCCCTCAAACATGTCGGGAAACTAGAGGCTAACTGGGAAGGGCCATACACAGTCACAAAAGTGCTGGAAAGAGGCGCATATGAGCTTGAAGACGCGGAAGGTCGACAACTGCCATGATCTTGGCACTAATCCATCTCAAACGTTTTTATGCTTAACACAATGTTTCGAGTTTTCCTTTTGTACTGAACAACGATCAAATCAAATTCAGTAATGAAATGAATTTTAAGTTTACGTTTCGAATATGTCCCTTTATATTTACGCATCGACTTTTCCATAATCGCTGGAAAAATTAAATTTTTCGAAATGGCTATATAGCCGATCATCTCTGTCGACTAGAAAGACGAAGTTGTGTGCCTCGAGTGGAATCTCGACAAGGCTACGAAGCCTTCTACGAAGTCGATCCAAACAACTACGAAGTTGTATGCCTCAAGTGAAATCTCGGCAAGGCTACGAAGCCTTCGACTACAAAGTCAATCCAAACAACTACGAAGTTGTATGCCTCGAGTTGAGTATCGGCAAGGCTACGAAGCCTTCAACAACGAAGTCGATCCAAACAACTACAAAGCTGTATGCCTCGAGTGGAATCTCGGCAAGGCTACGAAGCCTTCGACTACGAAGTCGATCCAAACAACTACGAAGTTGTATGCCTCGAGTTGAATCTCGGCAAGTCTACGAAGCCTTCGACTACGAAGTCGATCCAAACAACTATGAAGTTGTATGCCTCGAGTGGAATCTCGGCAAGGCTACGAAGCCTTCGACTACAAAGTCGATCCAAACAACTACGAAGTTGTATGCCTCGAGTGGAATCTCGGCAAGGCTACGAAGCCTTCGACTACGAAGTCGATCCAAACAACTACAAAGTTGTATGCCTCGAGTTGAATCTCGGCAAGGCTACGAAGCCTTCGACTACGAAGTCGATCCAAACAACTACGAAGTTGTCTGCTTGGAGTCTGCCTCGAGTGGAATCTCGGCAAGGCTACGAAGTCGACCTACACAACTGTAAGGTTGTATCCCTACCATGGCACGAATATGAAATAGTCACACGATCCACTAAGTAGAACTACAACAATGATTAATCAACTTATTTTTACACCTACGAAGCTGTTGAAATCGTCGCTCGACTTCGACCAGCTCGCACGAGGGGTTGGGAGAAGCCGACTCGAAAAAACTTGGTTCAACAACTACGAAGCTGTTGAAATCGTCGCTCGACTTCGACCAGCTCGCACGAGGGGTTGGGAGAAGCCGACTCGAAAAAACTTGGTTCAACAGCTACGAAACTATTGAAATCGTCGCTCGACTTCGACCAGCTCGCACGAGGGGTTGGGAGAAGCCGACTCGAAAAAACGGTTCAACAGCTACGAAGCTGTTAAAATCGTCGCTCGACTTCGACCAACTCGCACAAGGGGTTGGGAAAAGCCGACTTGAAAGAACTTGGTTCAACAGCTATGAAGCTGTTGAAATCGTTGCTCGATTTCGACCAGCTCGCACGAGGGGTTGAAATCGTTGCTCGATTTAACTATTGCAAACATCCATAATTCAAGAATTAAGGAAAGCGACGAAACACGATAAACATGATACGAAAAAGGAAAAGATAGATTAATATTCATAAGGTCCAGTACAAGCAAAATCGCCTCAACCTTTACAAACCTGAAAATAGGTCGAAGGCGAAAAAACTAAGCAGCAAAAAAAAAAAAGGAGAGACGTAAGATAACAGGCACAATCCCAATAAATTTAAGATTCGGCATCCGACTTGTCGGCAGCGTCACCACCATCATCGACAATTGTTGCAGTTTTCTCAGCATCGGCTCCCTCTTGCTCTGTACCATGATCGTCGACAAGCGGCTATGTGCCATGCTCGACCTTCCTCTCCTCGCTTCCCAGATGGGTAGCCCCGCTCGGCTGGACTATGTTGATCGGACCAGCCAAGGGGGTAGGAGGGACTTTGAGTTGAGAACTCAGTCCAGCCTCGAAGATGGCACGAGCCTCGAGACCTGACCACCACAGATGACCATCGGGAAGGGAGCCATCGTCTGCGTAGCCCACTGGGTTGGGGAGAGTTTCTTTCAGTGCCGCTTTGTTGAATTTCCCGGCTAGCTCGGTGTTCGCCACCGCTGACTCCCAAGCTAAAAAGGCAAAGTCAAAGTACTCGATAGCAGTGGGGACCAGTTCGTCGAGGAAATCGGAGGATTTACAGAAGGCCTTGACGACCTCCTTGTGATAAGTCTCCACGAAGATGGAACCCATTAGAGATTTCAAGAACGACCTCCGTCCCTCCTCGATGCCGGCCTCCCTCTCGACCAGGCTCTCTTCGCGGGCCTTCTCAAGATCAGCTTTGATCTTCTCGTTAGCATGGCGAGCTACGGCTTTGTCGGCCTTCAACTTGTCTGATGGGTCTATTCCCAGATCTAGAATAAACCGGTAGGAATGAGCTCGGATCTATCTGAATCGCCTCTGAACCGCCACTGGACCGCGAGAATACCTGCACGAACTCGACGCCGGAGGTGTCTCCGGCGAAGAGCCTCCGACGCTCAAGTCAGTACGAGAGAGAAAGAGAGAGAGAGAGCGAGAGAGAGAGAGAGAGAGAGAGAGAGAGAGAGAGAGAGAGAGAGAGAGAGAGAGAGAGAGAGAAAGCTGCTCTGAGGGAGCAGCATCTATGGAGAGCAATATGAAAATGAATGGGAGTCAGGGTTTTAGGGCTACCTCTTCTCCTTTTTATAGGAGGGAAAAATTAACCGATATGCCCAAAATATCCTAGGTCGGTGGGCCTGAAAGGTCCAAATTGCCCCGGTCGATTCGTCTCCCCCTCTTGCTGAGTCACCTTCCAGATTCTTCTTATCCCTTGAAGTACCAACAGGTTCATGAGGATCATGTCATGTGGAGTCGTCATCATGCGTATTGGGTCGACATGTGAGGAGTCGACCTCGAATAGGGACAATTCCTTCTAGGTTCTGATCTCCGTGGCTAGAATATACTGATTTTATTACAGTTGACTTCGACAGGTCGACTTAAGCAAAGTCGACCTCGAGGCACCTGCCTGCGGGGTGTTGTTAGTTCTTGCTTTGCTACAGCTCGACTTCGCGAGGATTATCCTAAACATCTCGATGAGCCGACGCCGAGATACTACCGGTTCTTAGTTTTAGGGTCGAGTAAGGCCTATAAATCGACTTGTCTTTATCGTGGCTATATCATCTAGTCCCCCCTCACGAATTACTCTAAGCAGTCAGGTGCTTAAGAGTAATCACAATGATTTGATTTTTGCATTCTCTCGATTCAACTTACATGGTTTACCTTAGATTTTCTCACATTCTGTCACACAAGTCGGTCGTTTCCCCCTTCTTTTTTACTCATGATTACCCTCAAGGATAACTCTGACACTGTCATCCCTTTTGAATTTCGAATTTCAAAAACTTTTGAAGTGACGCGCGTCATTTCAACCTCCGACTCTTCGTATTCCGGGCTTCATCTGAGCCGTTGACTTCCTTGTTGATCTAACGGTCATCATTCGTTCTTGTCATATATAAGTATAGTTGATCCTCTCCTTCAAACACTTTTCACTTTCTGAATTTCTCAATCTCCAAGTTTCCTCTGCAACTCGGCAATCTCCTTTTCTCCGGCGAATTTCTCCAACAACTCCGGTGTTCAAGTCAATTCCTCGAGCCAATCATGAGTAAAATGGGTAAGTGTTTGATCTATTCTCCATCAATTTACTTCTTCTTTGTTATTTTCCTGGGTTTTCGGTTTTGCTTGCTTTGTTTTTAATATCTGGATGAGTTCTTCGTGATCTTCAAGTTTCTTTTCTTTTTATTACAAATTTTGTGCTAGATCCTTTAGGCGCACACCTCGCTTCGATTTGTTGTTTTTGTATTGTTGGTAGTCGATCTTTAGCACTCGGCCTCTTGTCAATTTCTTTATCATGTCGGCCTTTATTAGTTTGCTTTTTCTCTTTTCCCAAATCGCCTTATGTCGACCTGATGACCTACTTTCATCGAGCCATGACGTATCGCATCTTCGCTTTTCCCTTAGTCGATTGTTTACGAGCCGACTTTATTTTGCTTGATTTTATTTCGTGGACTGATCTTTCGACTTTGATGTTTTCTAGCTTCCCATTCCGACTCTTCCCCCGATACACTTGAGGAATTGATCGATAGAGGCCTCATTCAATCTGATTCAGTCGAGATAACTGGCTATAGGATGACTAACATTTCTCCCCATTCTTCCTCTTCTCACGCCTCTACCCCGAAAGTCGACTGGAAAGAGTACGATCA
>CACSLK010018379.1:7480-18657 GCA_902706635.1 Striga hermonthica | reverse complement strand
GAATAACAAGTATAATATCCACTAAAGCACAGCTTAAGTATATAACACCAACAATCCACGTCCTCCTTACTTTTAACCAGCATATCATCTACATACACTTATATATTCCTCCCCAACTGCTCCTTAAATATTTTATCGACCAACCTTTGATACGTGGCACCCGCGTTTTTTAGGCCGAACGGCATCACCACGTAACAATAAGTTCCTCGACTCATCACGAAACTCATCCGCTTTCTATCTTCACTTGCCAAGGGAATTTGATGGTATCCCTGAGAAGCATCCATTAAGCTCAGCAACTCACATCCCGCAGTTGAATCGACCAGCTGGTCGATCTTGGGAAGCGGGTACAGATCCTTCGGGCATGCTTTGTTCAGGTCTCGGAAATCTATGCACATTCTCCATTTCCCTTCGGCTTTGAAAACCATTACTGTATTTGATAGCCATTTCGGGAATTGAATCTCCTTGATATGCCCAACTCCCAACAACTTCTCGACCTACTGCTCAATAATTTTATCCATCTCTGCTCCATGGTGCCTCCTCTTTTGTTTCACCGTCCTCACACTGAGGTCGATGTTTAAGCGGTGCTCAATTATCTCTGCACTTATTCCTGTCAGCTCTTCCGCCGTATAAGCAAAGATATCAGCGAACGCCCTCACCAGACTAATAAATCTCGATCTGATTGGCTCTTCCAGCTCCTTCTTGATTCTAAACTTCCTCTTCTTATATCCCTCGATCATCTGGATCTCCTCTACCTCCCATCCTGGCTGAATATCTACCTTCTCCTTGCCTTTTTTCTAACCTCAACTTATCCTCCGTCGATCTCGACACGCCTGGTCGACTAATATCCTCCTCCTTCGGCTTAGTCTACCTCCTCGCCAATTTTTGTTATTGCTCACCGTCGGATGATAGCAACTACTTGAGGTAAGTGGATCCCCTGTGATCTCACCAACGTTTTCGCCCACTGAATATTTTATCGTCATGTGGTACGTAAATACGACCGCCTGGAATGCATTTAAGCTCATCCTCCCCATAATGATATTGTAAAATGATTCAGCTGCTACCACCACAAACCTTACCATCCGTACTTTCCTCGTCACTCCTGATTCCAGCGCCACTGGCAAACTTACCTCGCCCATCAGCATCACTTCTCCTCCATTAAAACCATAGAGAGCTGTGGCCACCGGCTTCAACTCCATATTCAGCTCCTTGTTGATCTGCGAAAAACAATCATAAAACATCACATCCACCAAACTCCCGGTATCAATAAACACCCTCTTCACATCAAAACCAGCAACCTCCACGGTAATCCCCAAAGCATCATTGTGTGGTAACACCACTCCTTCAGCATCCTCCGTCTTAAAACTTATCACCGGCATATGAGCCGTGATTCTGACCTCCTCTCTCTTCCTTTTCACTGCTCGAGCATGCTGCTTTCTGGTGTTCTTCTCGTCGCCATCCGTCAGCCCTCCTAAAATCATATAAATAGTCCCTTTCTTTACAGGAGTTTCGCCCCTTAGCCCTCCTTTCTCTCCGTCCCTCCTCGACTTCTTCCTTCGACCATCTCTATCATCCCCCTCATCATCTCTATCACTCCTCTCTTCTGAATCCTCCCGATATATCCTCCTTCCTTTTCCCTTCGCCCTATCATAATACACAAACAATTTCAAAATGCCCCGCCCAGATCAACCTCTCAATCTCATCCTTCAAATGCCTGCAATTCTCTGTGGTATGGTCGTAATCCCGATGAAAGCGACAATAGATATTCAATCTAGGCCGAATCGGACCTGTAAACCACGTCTTTGGCCACATCACATCTTCGCTCGACATCTTCTGCTCCATCGCCTCGAGCACTTCTATTATATCTTTCCTCAACGGTGTGAAATTATAGTACCTTTGTCTCTCGAGCAACAATGGCCTCCCTTGCCACTTATCATCCCTTTTTGCTTGCTTTGAGTCTCGCCCCTCTCCTCTAGGGGAGTCTCTTTTCGGCCCACTCCGCCTGGGTGAACTTCTCTTCGGTGACCTCCCCCTCGGTGGGCTCTTTTTCCTCTTTGGCTCTGGTCGAGCCGCTCCCTCCAGTTTTGCAAACTCCACCTCTATTTCTTCCAGGTTAATATACTTCCTACACCGCTTCAAAACATCCTCATACGATCGAGCAGGGGTCTTTGCCAGTGAGGTTCGGTAAGGCCCCGCTCGAAGACTTCTTATCAACCCTCCTGCCTTCACCTCATCCGACGCCGAGTGTACCTCCAAGCACGTCTGATTATATCGACCAACATACTTCCTCAACGATTCCTTCTCCCTCTGCCTCATCGCCATCAGGGTCAGATACGTCTTATCCTGTGCCACTGCGCTCGAATAATGATTAGTAAGTTTGCTGGAAAAATCCTCAAAGTCCGCGATCAAACCATGGGATAACTGATGAAACCAATCAAGTGCTCCTCCACACAAGGTCGATAAAAATGCCCTGCAACATATAGAATCAGAATATCCATGTAACACAACCATATTTTCAAAAGTCATCACATGCCTTGAAGGGTCAGATGAGTCATACACCAAATTAGTCTCCTTGAAATTATTCAGCAAAGGGGCCATGAGAATCTCCCTCGAGAAAGGATGTCCTCGAGTTCTCCTCTCCGGCCTCCCCTCTACTTTGTCCTGCAACTGACACAACGTCTCCGCCATCCTCTCTATTGCACGATCTCTCTCGCCTCCTCCATCTCCATAACAATATACATCCTCGTCCTGAGTTCCTACCACCGTGGTCGGTGTTGTTGTGGCATGGGAGGTGTGGCTTGTAACTTGTTGAACTGCCTGCGCCGCCGCGGCCGTCGCTATCCTCTGCATCTTCTCCCTGTTCATCGTCACCACCTGTTGACCAGGAGCTTGTACAACTTCCTGCAGTGGCGCTCCTCCTTGTGCCACTGCACCTCCTTGTTGCGTCGTTACTGGGTTCTAAGGCGGCGGCAGTGGCATCGCCACCGCGGCTGCTACGCGAGCCTCCTAGGCACGACTGGAGCTTGTGTCTCCTACGGGGACCGCCGTCGATGCTCCCACACCATGAAGGATGGGTGCAGGAGTGACTGACGTCTACGAAGGGCCAGAGAAATCCAGAGGAGGGCCTTGCCCAATCGGCCTGGTCGTCGTCCAAGCGTCGTCGAACGTCGACTGCAAGTTTTTGGGAATTCCGTCCGCCATAGTTGAGCTGGCGGGTTCTACAACGTCAAATCGATGGTTCAACGGCTGTCAAAGCATCTAGACTTCAAAGGGTAACTCTTGAATTTGATGAGATCAAAATGAGGGATGAAGAGACAATTGACGTATACTATGCCAGATTTTGTGATCTGGTGAATTAAAGTATGATGCTTGGAGAAGAAATTTCTGAGAAGAGTCAAGTACAAAAGATTATGAGAACGGTCATTCCCAGGTTTAGGGAGAAAATCACAGCTCTTGAGAGTTTCCAAAGAGTGGCGTCAATGGATGTTGATGAACTACTCGGAGAGCTCAGGACGTTTGAAATCAACAATAATTATGACAAAGTCAAAAGTAAGGGCTTAGCTCTCAAAGCTGTTGTAGTCGAGGAAAGAGAAGAAAGCGATGACGATGAAGGTCCGTTAGCAGACGATAGTGAGCTGAAAGAAAGCACTGGCTATAATTGCGCGAAACTATAGAAAGTAGAGTCAAAGTCTGTACAAGAATAAATTTTCTGGACAAAAGGGCAAAAATTTCAGCAAGAATATGGTGCATGACAAGAAAAGTAGTATGCCACTCTCAAAACCCGACTCACAACAAGTTGAGAAGGATCAATGCAGGGAGTGTCGAGGCTTTGGGCACTTTCAGTATAAGTGTGCTAACCTTAAGAAGAAAAATAAGTCTCTGAAGGCAACCTGGGAAGATTCAGATGAAGAAGGCACAGACGAACCTCCTTCGCACATGAGTAACATGGCAATCCATACCTCAGTCCAGAAGTTCATGTGTCTCACCACTTCTCATGTCCCGACCAAGTTTGAAGAAAGTTTAAAACAAGCTGAAGCATCTAAAGACGAAGCTGATCTAAACGTGTATGTTGATCCAGTACACTTACTTGCCATGGAAAAGTGTGCTCAATCATCTGAAGCCTTACAGAAGCTTCAAAATGAAGTGTTTAGACTTTAAGAGCTAACAGGGTGTTGAACGAACAAGCATCCTCTTCCACTGCTGCTAAAGATTGTGAACTGGATACTGTAAAGGCTCGAACCAGCAGTTTTGAGAGCAGTGTCAAACTTGCTAAGCTAGACGGATTGGGAAAGGCTCAGACCATTGAATGCTTGAGGACCGAACTATTTTCTACTAAAAAACTTCTTGCGGATCGGAACCAGGAAATCATAAAGCTAAAAACCAAAGCTGATCGACTGATGAACGAACATACTAGCATGGAAAGTAGATTGAAAGCAAATTTTGATGAGTTAAACCGAACTGCCGAAGTCGTTCCAAAATTGAACAAGGGAAAAGCAGATCTGAATGAACTTCTCTCCATGGGAAAACAACATGGTGATCTCACTGGAAAAGGGTACACGGGGAATGAGAACAATTATGAATCCTCAACTGGGACTTCAAGTACAAAACATACCGGCCTTGGATTTAGGGTCAAACCTGGAATTGGAGGTATGAACCTCCATGGGAAACCTTCCAGAAATGTGTTTGACAGGTTTGTCAAATGCACTGTAAGTAAACCTCTGTCTCCAAAATTCACATTGAAGGTTCATTCACCTATGCAGGAACCTGTTCGTAAAACTCATTATAACTTTGTCCCTATCTGTCGTTACTGTGGTGTAACTGGTCACATAAGACCCAAATGTTATAAAATGCAGCATGATCTTTGTACAGGTAATGTTAGAAGTTAGAATCAGTCTGGCATTCCCGTGAATGTTAATGGCAGAACCGTCCCAAATAACCGTGCCAAAACTCATCAAGTATGGGTTGCTAAGAAATCCTTCAAGTGTTTTACCTGTGTTCTGTCTCTGAGGACTTTCTTGAAAGGTAAATGGTACCTGGACAGTGGTTTCTCTAGACACATAACTGGTGAACCTTCTTACTTAATGAATATTCAGTCAGGTACAAGTGGGGAAGTCACGTTTGGTGACGGTGTGAGCAATAAGGTTATTGGAACAGGTTGCTTAAATTTGGGTGGGTTACCTAAATTAACTGGTGTATTACTTGTTGATGAACTAAAGGCAAATCTATTGAGTGTAAGTCAACTATGTGATCAAGGCCTTAGTGTCAGTTTCTCATGTGATAAGTGCTATGTGAAAAACAGTGAAGGTTCTTGTGTTCTTATAGGTTCTCGTTCAACTGATAATTGTTATTTTGTTGATATTATGAAAAATGCCTTTTTTTCAAATGTGAGCGAACCTGAGATCTAGCATCAACGCTTGGGGCATATTTGATATTCTCACCTTGTCAAATTAACCAATGCAGGTGTAGTCAGAGGCGTTCCAAAGATTACAATAAAGGACCAGCCAATTTGCGAACTTTGTCAACTAGGTTAGCAAACTCAGACATCCCACAAGTCACTGAACCACATTACTTCTAAAAAGATCCTAGAACTTCTTCACATGAATCTTATGGGTCCCATTCAGGTAGAGAGCTATCAAGGTAAAAAAAATATTATTTTGTGTGCGTCGATGATTTTTCTCGATATACGTGGGTATATTTCTTGAGTGAAAAGTCTGACACATTCTCTGCTTTTAAGTCACTTTGTTTGAAGGTTCAAACAGAGAAAGGGTTTCCCATAATAAGTATCCGAAGTGACCATGGAAAAGAATTTGAAAACTCTGAGTTTGCTGAATTTTGTGATTCTCTGAGTATTTTTCACGAGTTCTCAGCTCCTAAAACTCCACAGCAAAATGGAGTTGTTGAAATAAAGAATCAAACCTTGCAAGAAATGGCCAGAGTCATGTTAAACTCTAAGAAAATTTCATCTAGATAGTGAGCTGAGGCAGTCAATACAGCATGCTACCTCATAAATCGAGTGTACCTTCGTCGAGGTATTGGTTTAACGTTTTATGAACTCTGGAAAGGTAAGAGTCCGAATCTCATTCACTTACATGTCTTTTGATGTAAATGTTTTATATATAAAGACCGAGAACAACTTGGGAAATTTGAAGCAAAATCTAATATTGGCTTCTTTCTAGGATACTCTAACAATAGTCGAGCGTATCGTGTTTACAACACAAATACCTCCACTGTGATAGAACCCATAAATCTGATTTTTGATAAGAAAATTCCCAATGTTGGTTCATCGATGTCATTTAATCTGTGTGAAAGTGTGAAGAATGTGCAGGATATCAAAGATGGTAATCGCCCTGTAGATAGTTGAACTTCTGAATGAACAAGGGAATCTGAAGAGTTAGAAGAACCTCAGACAGAATACACCATTCCTATCACACCCGGAAGCCCAGCTCAACTTAAGCGTGATCCTTCATTGAAGGTCCAAAAAGACCATCCATCAGAACTGGTCATTGGAGACATCAACAAGAGAGTATCCAGGAACTCAAAGTCATCAGGCAAAGAACTTGTGGGAGTGTCTCAATTCGCCTGTTACACATCTCTGATTGAACCCAAGAATGCAAAAGAAGCCTTGAAAGATGAGTGTTGGATCTTGCAATGCAAGAGAAACTGGAGCAGTTCTCTAGAAATGATGTCTGGGAGCTAGTACCTGAACCTTCTTCGGGAAATGTTATCAGAACCAAGTGGATTTTCAAAAACAAAACTGATGAATTCGGGAATGTGACTCGTAACAAGGCGACACTAGTTGCTCAAGGATACACTCAAGCTCAAGGGATTGATTTCGATGAGACCTTTGCCCCTGTTGCTAGACTTGAGTCAGTTCGTATATTTTTGTCTATTGATTGCTTAATGAAGTTCATTGTTTACCAGATGGATGTGAAGTCAGCTTTTCTGAATGGAATCTTGCACGAAGAGGCATACGTGAAGCAACCTGAAGGATTCAGAGGTCCCAAAAACCCAAATCATGTCTTCAGACTCAAGAAATCTCTGTACGGACTAAAGCAAGCACCGCGAGCTTGGTATGAACGTCTCACTTGTACCTCCTAGAGTAGGGATTCAAAAGAGGGGGAGTTGATCAGACATTCTTCGCTCTCCGAATGGATGAAGATCTGCTGGTCATTCAGATATATGTGGATGACATCATATTTGGTTCAACGTCCAAGAAGCTAGTCAATCACTTTGTCAAGCTAATGTCTTCGGAGTTCGAAATGAGTCTCGTCGGGGAACTTTCACACTTCCTTGGTCTTTAGGTAAAACAAGGTAAGGATGGTATTTTCTTACATCAGAGTAAGTATGCAAAAAAACCTTGTGAAAAAGTTTGGTCTTGAAAATTCAAAAGCTCCTCAAACTCCCATGGGGATGCATGTAAAGGTGTTCAAGGACGATGAAGGTACACTTGTTGATCAAACGCTCTATCGGAGTATGATTGGTAGTCTCATGTATCTTACTGCTAGTAGACCTGACATTTGCTTTAGTCTTGGATTATGTGCTAGGTACCAGGCTGCCCCCAAGGAGTCACATATGAAAGCAGTCAAACATATCATCAAATATGTTGGAGGTACATCTGAGTATGGATTATTCTACTCTGCTGAGACGAACTTACATCTTGCAGGTTATTGCGACGCTGAATTGACTGGAAATCTTGATGATCGAAATAGCACCTCTGGTGGATGTTTTTATATTAGCTCAAACTTGGTGTCCTGGTTCTGTAAGAAACAAAACTGCATCTACCTTTCTACTGCTGAAGCCTAGTACATTGCCGCAGGAAGCAGCTATTCACAGTTGGTATGGATGAAACAAATTTTGTCCGAGTATGGTTTGAACGTTCATTCGGCTCAACTTTTCTATGACAACACTAGTGCAATAAATATTTCAAAAAATCCTGTCCAACATTCTCGTACCAAGCATATTGACATTCTCTATCATTTTATTCGTAACTTGGTCGAAGATGGAATTATTATGTTGGATCATGTACCTACGGATCTTGCTGATATTTTTACAAAAACTCTTGATTCAAAACGATTTTTTTCCCTGAGAAAATCTTTAGGAATCTGTGCTATGTAATATATGTGCATTGTGTCAGTTGCATTTCTATATATATACATATATCGTGTTTTTTGCATATATGATTTGTTCTGCATTTTAGGCATTTTAGTATATAGGTTCATCCCTGGAATTTTTATCTGATCGGTTATTGTTGAAGTTTGTTGATTGGTGGTCTGTGAATTATAACTGGTCAGTTTGTAAGAGCTCGTCATGATGATCATTTTAATATACTTGTAAGAGCTGCTCTCGTAAAAATAGGCATCAGGAAACTATCACATGAGGTGTTTCCTTGATCACCTGTGAAATGAGTTACGTGCTTAACAATAATCGAGGTGTGATAGCTACAGGTAAACATTCTAAAGAATGAACGTTCTCTGGTGAAATAAGGTTGGCCATCCTGATATCTTCTCAGCTTGTTCAAAATTAAAACTTTTTGCGGGGTGATTCACACCTCAAGTAATGGGCTTGACATTGGCATATAGTTGATGTTAGTAAGTGAATTGCTGTGGAAGTTCATAGAACGGAGTTGGTTCATCATTAGTATTGGGGCTGAAGTGCGAACGAAAATTTCATTTTTTGCTAAGAGAAAGTGATGAACGAACTTATATTAATTTCGTGTTGTATAAAAGTGGGAGCAATAAGGGCTGAGTTATGCACGAAGAGAATATATGTTCTCACCATCTTGATAGTGTCGAGCTTGCTTCAAATTGATTTGGAAAGATTTTGGGTTAATCAATTAATGGATTTTTTGAATATTGCGTGAACTGAAAATTCTAGGGTATTGCGTGTTAAATATCTTATTTAGGCATGTGCATCCAGATTTTTTCGTGGTATATATTATTTCGATCTTGAGCCTAAAATTATTTTTTGGTACATGATTTGGATGATATTTTTGTCTGAAACTTCATTCGTTATATATGGTAGTTGTGTTATTTAATTTTGGTAAGTAATATGTTTGGAGGGAACGATTTCTTATGCATTAAGTATCGAGCAGTTTTTATTTATTTGAAATTCAAATTTTGAGCTGAACTATCTTATCACATATCTCGATAACCGCAATCTCGGTTCCCTATATCTCCTTGCCACCTTTTGTGTCTATCTCCTAAAATCGTTGGATTATTTTCCTTCTCCAAAATCTTCTAACATTCCATACTTGTGAGAAATCATTTTTGTTATCATGCCGAAATCTAAGAAGGGAACCGTGAAGCCCAAAAAGAATGTTCCTTCTCCATCTCAGTGCTCAACTCGTCAAAGCCAAAGATCCAACACTCCACCAGATCCAAATCTCTCAACCATGGCAACCGAGGACATTCAACCTCCTGCTAAATCCACAACTAGGGTTCTCTAAGCCCTAAAAAATCCTCAACAACGAAGGTTTCTCAACCTGAAGTTGGCGAACCCAGCGAAAAAGGAGATAAAGGTTCTCCCTCTATCATCAAATCTCCAAAGAAGCGCAAGAAGGTCCCCGCAACTTCTGCACCAAAAAACCAAAAAGGCGAAAAAGATCGTTCATGTGCCTGAACCTGCTGCTGGTACTCCTTTTCTCACGAAATCTGGAGGAGAGTCGTCTCCGAATTCTGATGCTGATTCTGTTGAAAAGGAGGTTGCCAACTATGTGGCTGAACTTGAGAAATCAGACAGCAAACATGCGGCGAACGAGGAACTCTCTCCTCCTGAGAAAGGAAAAGTCGTTGTTGAGGTCGAGGGTGATGGTCCAAATAGTCCTCTTACGGTTGGTAATGCTTTCTCCCGTCAGTTTTATTCTCCTTTGGCTGAAACTCGTTTTTCTACCATCTTTTCTCGAATGAAGTTTCTTCCTGAGCGGACGATTATTAGTGAACATTATGAACAACTTGGGTTGCTTGAACTTCTGAAGAAAGTGGGTCTAGAGGATTCCGTCACGTCTGTTGGGAAGTATTGTCCCCTGCTTGTTTGTGAATTTTATTCGAACCTGACTACCTCTGTATCTGATCCATCCTCAATAAAGTTTCAGAAGGTGTTTGTGCGTAATAGTGTGATTGATTTCTCTCCGTCTGTGGTAAACTCTATACTTGGTTTAGCTAAAGGTTCCTCTCTTGGACCTCTGACTGATTATCTTGATGAAGTTGCTCGCAACCTGACCGGTAGACAACTTACCACATGGCTTGCTCCGGGAATCTTTATAAAAAGTCTAACTCCGCCTGCCAATGCTCTACAAATCCATTTTGCAAGTTCGTTATTACGGGTAGTTCCTATAAAGGATCGGACTAATGACAGAAGATAGAGGCGTCGAACTACCGTGTTATCCCGACACAAGCTTGTGTTATCTACCATGTTCTGAATGGTATTCCATTTGATGTTGGTTCTGTGATCTTTGATGCAGCTGTAGGCTTTGCAGAAATATCTAAGCCTCATAAGTTGTTGCTATATCCATCTACCATATGTGCAATTCTCTTCAAGGCTGGTGTGAAAATGGATCCTCGACTTGGTGATAATTATGCCCCTGTTAACAAACCTCTTGCATTTGCAGGTGTTGAGATTGCTCCTCCTCGTCCTTCCCTTGTTAAGGCCTCTGATGTACCTTCACAGCTTCACGGTTTTTTAAATCAGCAAATGGCAGTTTTTGCGGGACTTATTAAGAAATTGGCTGATCAGTGAAGATACTACAAAGAGGTTCTGGGTACCTTGAAGTCTCGTGCTCCTTCGGTTTCTAAATCGAAAAAGGGGGAGAAAAGGAAAGATGTTGTTGTGGTTGTTGCAAAGAAGAAAGCTCTTGCTAAGGGGGAGAAGAAAACATTGGCAGCCGAAGGAAAGAAGAAAAAGGTGGTTGTTTCTTGTAACACCCCACTTTGATTTTACAGAATTTTCGAATTTTTCAAAAACCATAATGAAATTTTCAAAATCATTTTCGAAAACTTAGTGGGTGTTAACTAACATTTTTCATATCCCAAGTCTTATCTGGGCTCACGGGGATTCATTACCCGGTTTTCGTATTCGGTTTTCATTAACCAATAACAACTCATGAATGAAAAGCCAAACATCAAACTCAAATAGGCAACAATTCATAAGTCTCCAAATCCATCATGACAAGTACGAATAATAAT
>CACSLK010018370.1:6185-28729 GCA_902706635.1 Striga hermonthica | reverse complement strand
ACCGCTCGGGATGGTCGCCGGTCCATTCTGGGTTCTAGTGGCCTAATCTAACCACTAGAGTGTGCACATGGTCCGGTGTTAGTTTTGCCGGGAGATTTCAGTTATCAGTTATGCGACGTAGGTTGCGAGATCAAGTTATCAGTTACGTGACTTATGTCGCGAGATCAGACCGGTTATCAGTTATCAGTTATCAGTTTCAGTTTCAGTTCAGTATATATGCTTAGTTCATGATATTGTTATTATTTACGATGTTGTACATTAGCATGAGTTTCTGCGGAGCACAATGCCTTAGTGCTCACGCCCCACACCTTTCATGTTTTTCAGGTCGCAGGGTCGGTGATAAGGAGTGAGCGGGCGAGCTGTTTCAGGACATTTATGTTTTATTGTACTTATGATTTGCCACGCTAGACTTCCGCTAAAAACTTTTCAGTACTTTTATCAGACTTTATTCCGATGTTTGTCGGATAAGACATTGTGACCGTTTTTATTTATCAGTTTAAAATTCTTACGGTTTTTCAGAAAAATCAAGTTTCACGGTAACATCCCGATCAGTTTTCGCAAAAATAAGTATATTATTTAATTATTCAGAAATTTGCAAAAACCCGCGCACTCTGATGTATTTAAGAAAGCGGGGTGTTACACAGGTTGGTCGAAAGATCTCCTGTTTAGAACATTCCTCGGGGTGGGCAAGTGTGAAGACCAAAACCCATCAGGAATAAGGCCTTCGGGCTGGGTGGTCGCTTGTTTAGAACATTCCTTGGGGTGGGCAGGTTGGTCGAAAGATCTTCTGTTTAGAACATTCCTCGGGGTGGGCAAGTGTGAAGACCATAAACCCACCAGGAATAAGGCCTTCGGGCTGGGTGGTCGCTTGTTTAGAACATTCCTTAGGGTGGGCAGGTTGGTCGAAAGATCTCCTGTTTAGAACATTGCTCAGGGTGGGCAAGTGTGAAGACCAAAACCCACCAGGAATAAGGCCTTCGGGCTGGGTGGTCGCTTGTTTAGAACATTCCCTGGGGTGGGCAGGTTGGTCGAAAGATCTCCTGTTTAGAACATTCCTCGGGGTGGGCAAGTGTGAAGACCAACACCTACCATGAAGACCACATAATCAGGTCAGGAAACAGGAGGAAAAGGAGCACCAGGACTTACACAGTCCCAAGACTTAGCACAAATCTTCGGCCATACTAAAGGAGTCCAAGAGAGCAGAAAACCCGTCATGTTTAAGGCCACGAGGCTGGACGGTCACATGCATCGACCACCTCCAAGGGTGGGCATGTGTTTGAAAATTTAAAACCCGTCATGTTTAAGGCCATGAGGCTGGACGGTCGCATGCATCGACCACCTCCAAGGGTGGGCATGTGTTTGAAAATTTAAAACCCGTCACGATTAAGGCCATGAGGCTGGACGGTCGTATGCTTCGACCACCTCCAGGGGTGGGCATGTGTTTAAAAATTTAAAACCCGTCATGATTAAGGCCACGAGGTCGGACGGTCACATGCTTTGACCACCTCCAGGGGTGGGCAAGTGTATATGTGTGCAGGATAAGATTAAGCTATCTAAGTGGTCGCAAGGTGCATTAATGAAGATATCAAGTCAGAATCGCCAATAAGCATTATTGAAGATCAAAACAAGTTAAAAGCAAAACATTTCTATTTTGAGATCATTACAAAACCGTTAAAGTATATAGGTCGAATTCGACAAAGATAAAGTAAAAAATACAATGCTAAGATGGAGGAGCAGCGGCGGAGTCAGCGTTGCTCGAGCTGGCATTAGGATCAGGATGGTGACTGGTTCCAGAGGTCGAGTCGCAGGCTTCATTAAGTAGGCGTCGTTTGATAGACTCAGCCGTTGTGATCAACATAGAAGTCGGAGGAACGACGTCATCGGGCAAAGCAAATATTTTCTTTAGCACATCCGATCGAGACAAGGTTCTCTCGAGCTGCCCTGACCACCATTCATGCTCGAGTGGCAGGGAAGGGTCCCCGTAGAAGCTCGAGGGCACTTTTGGCAAAGCGTCCCAAATAGCCACGGGGTCGAGCTGCTCGAAATCGTCCTCAACGATCTGCTCCCCGGCCTTTTGCAGGGCAAACTGAAAGCAGTCCACCCCGAAATCCTACAACTCCTTCAGATACTGCGGCGACTGCATGAAGTCAGCCACCACTTGTGCGCGATGCTCACGAAGGAAGAGCTGCCCCGTTGTGGTCGCCCAGAGCATCTGCCTTGCTCGAAGAGCAGTGGCATTTGCATAGCGTTGCTTCTCGTCGGCATAGGCAGCCCGCTCTTTGGCCACAAGGGCCTCTAGATCTTCCCGTGCCTTATCTGCTTCAGCTCGAGCCTTCTCCGCTTCCGCTCGGGCATGTTCGGCCTCAGCACGAGCCTTTTCTGCTCCAGCTCGAGCAATTCGTTCTTGCTCCAGTAGAGCCTCCCTTTCTTTCAGGGCGGCCTCCTTTTCTGCCACTGCGGCTTCCTTGGCCGCGAGAGCAGCATCTCTCTCCGCAAGAGCCTTTCCTTTATTACTGAGCTCTTCGTCGAGAGATCTAATCTTGACGTCGAACTCAGTCTTCTGTTCTGTTTGCGTCTCGCGGAGTTTGGCATTATGCTGCAGGAGGGTTGAATTTTTATCCTGCAGATAGCCGATGGTGCCCTCAAGACTCTTGATCGACTTGCCCGAGCTATCCCGAGCTTCCTTGGCCAGTGGCAAAAAATCAACCAAGCCTTATCAACAAAGAAGACAAGGCAATTCAACGTATGAATCGACAAAGAAAAAGGGGAAGAACCAATGTAGAGTAGGGGAGTAATACCTGAGCAAACCACTGCACGAGTTTATCGGCAACCTCGGGCAGGGTGATGCTGGCTTTTTTGCGATCATCCTCGAGGAGGACACCCTCGAGGCGGTCGGCCACCTCATTAGCGGAGGCCGACAAGAGAGAGGTCGGTTTCGGGGCCAACGAATCAGAAGGAAGATAGCCAGCGCGCCCCCGCTTGACAACGATCTCACTCTGTTCTGTTCGAGGACGTTTGCCCAAGGCTGACTCACGCCCCTCGTCATCATGATTGTCGGATTCGACCAGAGTTTTGGTCGATACGACAAGAGTGGTTTTAGAAGATTGGTGGGTCAGGGGCAGTTTTTCTTGGGTTTTGGTTTTGGAGGATGTGTTGGGCTCAGAGGCTTTATCGATAGTTTTGCCTTGAAGGTTGGCTTTGGGCGGGGAGCTTCGTGGACCCGTCTTTTGATGGCGGTCGTCGGCTTTCTGATGGTGGTCGACGGCTTTTTGACGATCCCCGGTCTTAGGTTGGGGATCGACGGTTTTCGAGGAGTTAGAGGATTTGGTGGTCTATTGAGAGGCAGATGGGTGCTGTTTGCTGCTGGTGTTTGGGAGGCAAGGGCTGTTGTGACTGGTGTGGTTGCTGTTGTGGTTGCTTCTGTTGGTGTGGTTGTGGTAGTTGGTGTGGTTGTGGTTGTTGTTGTAGCTGTTTTTGTTGTTGTTGTTGTTGTTGTTGTGTTCCCTTGGGCGGCGGTGGAGGAGGAGGAGTCTGCCGCGGAGGCGATCGTGGAGGAAGCGGTGGAGTTTGCTGAGGGGGCTATTTCTGTTGCAGCTCCGGTAGGGATCCGTCAGAGCTGGTCGAGCCATCGGCCTTACCGCTGGTCGATCCAGCAGTAACCCCTGACTTCTTATTCAGGGGAACTCTCCTCTGAGGGATGTTAAAGCTAGGAGCCTCTGCACAAGCATAACAGGAAGACCAAGATAAATATCAGCTTTTCACTTCGACAAAGACAGGAACATACAAGTAAACATTCGAGCAAATGTGTTAAGAACTACCTGGATCATTTTCAAGGCGAACAAGATCGAGAATCTCCTCAGTAGGAGGAGAGAAGGTCTTGTGGGAAAGCAAACCACAGAAGTGGAGAAGATTTTCATCGCGAAGAAGTTTTTCAGACTCAACGGACTTGGCATTCCAAGTGTGAATCCGTTGGTCGAAAAGGTGGTTCGAAGAAGGGGCAGAGGCTGCCTCTCGTGAAACTTCCTTGACCCAGGGAATAGAAGGCCATGGAAAAGGGGCGCTGGGTCGAACAAAAATAAACTTATCGCTCCACTTGGGGAGGTTCGAAGGAATGTCGTTAATGAAATGGGCACCATTACGGCTTTTCAAGTAAAGGCCCCGACCTTGTTTAGAGGGGCCATAGCAATAATGAAAGAAATCTAGGTCGAATCGACCCAAGCGAATATGGCAGAGAATAATGAAAACGTTCATGAAATGGATAGCATTGGGAGGAAGTTGGTGCAGAGGAAGCGAGAACCATTCGCAAATGCGAAGTAGTTCGGTACTCAGAGGAAAACGAAGACCAAGTTTGAACTGAATCTCGAAAAAAGTGTAATAATCCTGGGGAGGATGGTCGAATTTATCGGAGGGAGAAGGAGAAAGGAAGGTCCAGCTAAGAGGTTGACCGATCCTATCAGGATTGAACCAAGGGTGAGAGAGGGAAGTAGAAGAATAAGAAGAACGTTTGGAAGGCTTTTTGGTCGAAGATCGTTTGGGTGGAAAATTTGAAGGGGGAGGAGCAGTAGGCTGCGGAGAAACAACCTCGACCTTCACTGGCTCGTCCAATGCACCGAGAGGAGGTCGACGGCTACGGAGGGGAATATTATCCATGGTATCTCCGGAATTTGAAGAGGCGGTGCGGGCTATGAAAACACAGGTAGGAACTGTGTCGCCGGGGCGAAAGATAGAGAGGGGAACAGCTTTGAACGCAGAGGGCAGTATCTCAACTGAATCAGAGGAGGTCTCAGAGTCTGAAGAGAAAATCAAAACAAAGACAAAAAGAGAAATATCAAAAAGAAGCCGACGCAAAATAGAAAGGGGGGAAAAAAAAAATTAGGGTTTTTAGAGAAGGTCAATCCATAAGCTAGAAGAAGAATTCAAGAGGTATGGGGGCGGAAATTCCAGAAATTTTCAGAGGAGAAACAAAATCCACAACATCTAATAATCAAGCGAGAGTATTCAAAGCATAAATTCAACACAAGACACGCCAATTCAAAATAACTCAGCAGACAGATCGAACTACAAAAAACACAAATTCAAGGGTGGAAAGACTTACTCATAACCGGGGTCAACAATCGAGAGAAATTTGAAAGAGCGCAGGAGAAATCACCGAGGAAGCAAGAATTTTGCAGAGGATATCTGGGTACAGAGGAAAGCAAATTTGGCAAGAGTGAGAAAAGGTTGGAAAATACGCTAAGTGTGGAATTTATACCTTAGAAGATTAAAGGGATGGAGAATAAAGACCGTTGGATTACAATCAGATCCTACGGTGAGAGGTATTAATTCTCGCAGGGCTCAAAACAGGCGCGTTAGACGAGGAGGTGTAATAACTAAAGCACCTGACACCTACAGCAGACGTCTGACACATGCGGCAAACGTGACGCGTGGAAAAAAGCAGGACCGACTGAAAGGACTTAGAACAGACGACTTTATTGCTGGCAATTAATGGGAAATTATTTGAAAACGTGAGCGGGAAAACTATGGGCTGGTCGATATTGGGTGACGAGCCATCAAGGAGGTCGATAAATACCAATTCACTCTTAGATCGAGTCATTCAGACTCGACCAGAGTGGGGGGACTAGATGATATGGGATATTTTATACTCAAGGATAAACCGGCCTACTTGGCCGGTCGGGGAAACTGAACAGAGGAGAAACCAACCGTAAGGGGGCAGGAAGGCCAAATATTCGGATAATCGACCAGATGCATCGACCAGACACATGATCGAGCAAGCCACTCGACCTTAGCAGGCCGATCGCATCGAGGAACCCGTAATCGACCTAGTTGTTAGCGCGTGTACCGAAGGCGCGCGTAAGAGCCTCTAACCGAAATCTTCAGAGAATATTCAGCCCATGTGCTGGGACAACACGTGTCGATAACGTATTGGATGATGGTGGAAACCACCTCTGACAACCCCCAATGCCCTGCGCCACTTCTGACATGTGCGCGGTGTGTCAGAGTACGGACGGGCAGCTTGGGCAGCCAACTCACCTTATGCGGGCAGCTATTAGGGCAGGTATGTAGCCCCTATATAAAGGGAGCGAGGCTTTATCCCTTAACACATTCTATTCATTCTCTTAATTCCAGTATACTCATACACATACTGACTTAAGCATCAGAGGCTCTTCACCGGATCCAACCCCCGGTGTGAGAGTTATTTGCAGGTTTCCGGCGTTCTACCGGACCCGGACGCTTAAACGTGCATTACATATCATGACATCGGCATATAAGCAAGTACTTACTGAATCGGTAGAAACGATATGATGATGAACATTTTACAAACTGATTAAACATTCATCCAATAAATGCCTGAATCGGCACACTATCTATAGCTGCTACTTAATTGACTGTCTATTACCGATGCTCAGCTGACTGTCTAAAATTTCTGCTCGACTTGATAACTATAACTAATGCTCAACTGTCTACTATAATGGGTGCTCGACTGGCTAACTATAATTGCTGCTCGACTGACTAACTATAACTGCAACATCACGAACTAAACATACATATGATATGATAAGCACATCCCAACCTCAATATACATCTAAAATGATAAATCACATCGCAACCTAAGCATACATCTAATATGATAGGACACATCACAACCTAAGCATACATCTAATATGATAGAACACATCACAAATGCGTATAAATAAGTATAATGTCTATAACTGCTGCTCAACTGACTATCTCTAATAGCTGCTCAACTTACCTTATATAATTTCTGCTCAACTGACTGCTTAACAGGCGAGAAGGACACTAGGTCTTCACGCTCACGATAAGCAACTGTAGGACCTAATCTGTAGGTCGTTGCCCATACTAGGGCAGAACTAATTCTTATGCACTTCTAAGGTTGGAGCTTAACTCACAATTGCACTAGAGTTCTTGATAATAACTAGAGATTCGAAACACTTGGTTATGACAAAATCTATCTCTAGATCAATACTCATTAGGGAAGAATTATTCTAAGGTCATTTGAAATTAAACTTAACTCAAGGCTGCTCTAGGGTTCTGAATTCACTTAACTCAAAGCTGCACTAGAATTCTTATCTCATCTTAACTAGCATTCGATTCACCTAGCTAGAAAAGATCTACTCGCTAGGTAATTGCCCCTATTCGGGCAGAATCTTACATACATACCTCAACCATGGTATTGCGATTATAAAAGATGTAATACCCAGTACAGGGTCCCCACCTGATATGCTGAAATGCAAGATCTGGATGGCTTGCAGCAGTCGGAGGCTCGACTCTCCACAAGCTACAAAATATATAAGCACAAAATATATACTAAGTACTTATCTTAAACTGAAAACTCTAATTATATTATCTGATCTGTCTAAGTTCGCTCACTTGGCTTTAAAATCATTTTAGGGATTTGCGAGCTTATTTTAAAAATTTATTGTCTTTGAGGCATTCTAGAATTCTCTGAAATATTTCTAAGTCTAGAACTATAATCTGAATTAATCTAATCTGACTAAAATCTAAAATATATTTGGATCTTTAATCTATATGGAATTTTAACTATATCCGAAATCTTAAATTTATCTGAAATCTTAATCTGACTAAATCTGAAATATATCTCAAACCGTCCAGACTGACCGGATCGGTTCAACTGAACTTGACCGGCAACTCACTCGAAGCTGGTCGGTCATTCGCTTGACTATGTGCAACTCGGTTTGACCGTGGTCCGAGTTCGGCGTGGCAACTCGGGCCGACACGAACTCGACTGACACGGCTTAGCCGGTGCACGATTTTGAAATGGTGTCACGGTCACTGACGCAGGGGCGTGCTTGGACCATGGCTAACGGAAATGGCGCGTAAACGGTAGGTCGGCTGGACTCGGTGCACGGGCACGCACTCGGTGGTTTGACTCGGACTCGGTGCACGGGCACACACTCAGTTGTTCAGCTCCAACGATCGAATGAGAGTCGAGAACATGTGCGGGATGACGATACGCGTTACAAATTGATGATATGACATCTAAAAATTATTTAAACGGCTAGGGTTCGGTCGGTTAAACTCGGATTCAAAATTATACCCGGTTATCGAAACCAGATAAAACTAGAATTTCCGATTCTCGAAAATTCTAACTCATTTAAACGGATCCTTAAATCATAATTTCTATGTGATTTATACCGATTTTATAATCAACAACGACAGCTAAATTCATGACCGGCTAATATTCTAAAATTTCGCGAAATGAGGCTAACGTCTCGATCTTTAATCAATACCAAACGGTGTCCGAAAATTACGAAATTCAAAGCACACCATCATCAACACACATGAAGTCTAAGGTTAAAATATCGAAACTTAATTCAACTTCTAACCCATTCAACCAATAGTCGCTTCAACCGGCCAAATACTTCAAAAATTGCGTTCGTCTATCAAGCGATTTCTAAATATTCTCAAATCCGCACCTAAGCCTCAAGACATTGAAATGAATTTTATAAAATTTATTTCATCATTTTATCGCACTAATATCAAGGGCTCGAAAATCCACTTCAAGCTCGATAAATCTCGATTATTCACAATTCACTCAATTCAACAATTTTATATCTTCTCATTAAACATCTAAGCTCATGGAGAAAGGTTTAATCGATTTTACCTAATATGGGACCCGAATCGAAGATCGAAAAATTGAAAAACTCAAGTAAATGAGTCGCAGACGTGAATAGAGCCGGAGCTAGGGCTGTGGGCCGCGGGTCCGGGTCAGATAGGTCAGACCGGGTCAGCTCTAGGTGCTGGAGCGGGTCAACTCGGACTGGGTCAACTCGAGGCCGAGTTGACTGGGCCTAAATCGGCCGAGTCTAGGGTCTTCGATGGCTGGGAGGCGGCGCACGGTCGCGGGTAGGCTGGAACCGATGTCTGTTGTGGCAGACTCGGGCTGGACGGCACCGAACTCGGTTGACTCGATTGTGAACAGGCCGAACTCACCGGATCTACGCTGGCGCAAACTCGGGGCAGATTCGAGGTTGCTGGAGCTGGTTCACCGGACTGCAAGGTCGCCAGAAAGAGCAGCTGCGGGGTCGCCGAAAAGGGAGCTTCTGGGACGCGACGGAGGTGGTTCGACGTGGAGATTGTGGGATGTACGGTCTTGGGGAGCTGGGGGACGACGTCCTGGACTCGGGTGGCGCGGGCTGAAGCAGAAACGGAGCTGCGACGACGATGCTCGCGGACGTCGGTTGAGCTGGAGAAATTTCCGGCGACGAGAAGCTGCGGCTCGTGCTAATCGGCGTGGAACTGGGCTCTGTTGTGGCGGACCAAGGGATTGGACGCGAGTTCGGGGGGGAGCCTTGGGTGCCGACGGGTTCGGGCTCACCGGAAAAGGTGCTGCTCGCAGGAAAAGGTGAAGCTCGCCGGAAAATACTTGGGTGTGGTGGCTAGGGTTTTCTTGTGTTGTAGATGGAGGGAGATGTTGTTGGGAAGATGATGAAGGGAGGATGTTATGTATCTATATGTAAAATGAATTTAGGGTTTTGTGTTGAATTTGGGCCCAACATTGGGCTTTAAGATTTATCTACTTGGGCCTAAAAAAATTACTAATACTCGGAGTCTCAATCGGCTATGAAATCGGGCTAAATAAAATATGACTTGGGATAAATATCAATCGCTACTTGCTCTTGGATTTAAAAATCGACATATGCTAAATTTTAAAATGGGCTTGAATAAAATTGACTTGAGCTCGATTCAACTTAAATGGGCCGGCTAGAATAATTTGGACTCGAATAAATTAATTATTCAGTTACGGTCCGCTTTAATAAGGTTTCTGATAATTCCAAGGCTCGGTTTTAAAAATTAGAACTGATACTTGGACTAAGTAAATCCGACTTTAATAAATTAAAAATTGAATTTCTCCATGGCTTAGACTTTAATACTAATTATTCAATTTAATGTAATTAATAACAATAAATGCATCAAATTAGGAAACTTAATATTTATGGAAATATAATCGAGCTCCATAAATATAAATAAAATATTGGGCGTTACACCAGCTCCAGTCAGGCTCAGCAGGCTCATGTAGCAGCAGCAGCGGCGATGCCACCACCACCACCACCAGATCCAGCCCAACGGCAAGGAGGAGTGCTGGCGCAAGGAGGAGTGCCACCACAGGCAGCCATACAAACCCCTGGCCAACAAATGGTGGCAATGACCCGAGAGGAGATGCAAAGGATAGCGGTAGCTGCGGCGGCGCAGGCGGTGCAGCAAGTTGCGAGTCATACACCTCATGCCACCACTGTGCCGACCACGGTGGCCGGAAGTCAGGATGAGGATGTGTCTAGTTATGAGGAAGGAGGAGCCGGAAGAGATCGGGAAATGGAAAGGATGGCGGAGCAGTTGCGTCAGCTGCAAGATAAGGTGGAGGGGAGGCCAGAGAGGAGAGCTCGAGGACATCCCTTTTCAAGGAAGATTCTCACTGCTCCTTTGACAAACAATTTCAAGGAGACCAACTTGGTGTATGACGGGTCATCTGACCCATCGAGGCATGTGAGGACCGTTGAAAACATGGCTGTGTTGCATGGGTACTCTGATTCTGTTTGTTGCAGGGCATTTTTATCGACCCTACGTGGAGCAGCACTTGATTGGTTTCATCAACTTCCCCCTGGGTCGATCGTGAGCTTTGAGGACTTTACCGGCAAGCTTATCAATCAATATTCGAGTGCGGTGGTGCAGGAGAAAATGTATTTGTCTCTGATGGCGATGAGGCAGGGGGAGAAGGAATCATTAAGGAAGTATGTTGCTCGATATAACAAAACATGTTTAGAGGTGCACTCGACTTCGTACGAGGTGAAGGCGGGTGGATTGATCAGGAGTCTTCGAGCAGGGCCTTGTCGAACTTCCCTAGCAAAAACCCCTGCTCGATCATATAAGGACGTGCTGAAGCGGTGCAGGAAGTATATTAACTTGGAGGAGATAGAGATGGAGTTTGCAAAGTTGGAGGGAGTGGCTCGACCAGAGCCAAAAAAAGAGAAAAGTCCCCACAGGGGGAGATCGCCGAGAAGGAATTCGCCCAAACGGAGTGGGCAGAAGGAGGCATCACCCCGGGGAGGGAGTCGAGATTCGAAAAGGGAGAAGAGAGATGAGTGGCAGAGGAGGCCGTTGTTGTTCGAGAGACAGAGATACCACACTTTTACGCCCTTGAGGAAAGAAATGACGGAGGTCCTAGAGACCATGGAGCAGAAGATGTCGAGTGAGGATGTGACTTGGCTGAAGACGAGGTTTACAGGCCCAATTCGACCTAGGTCGGATATTTACTGTCGCTTTCACCGAGATTATGGTCACACCACCGAGAATTGCAGACATTTGAAAGATGAGATCGAGAGGCTGATTCGAGCGGGATATTTGAAAGAATTTGTGTATCATGACAGGGTGAAAGGGAAAGGAAGGAGAAGGTGTAGGGAAGACTCGGAGGAAAGGAGTGACAGAGATGACGAGGGAGATAGTCGAGACGGTCGAGGAAAGAAGCCAAGGAGAGATGGTGATAAGGGAGGGCATGGAGGAGAGGCCCCGATGAAGAGAGGAACGATTTACATGATTTCTGGTTGGCCAACAGACGGTGACTCAAATAGGGCCAGGAAGGAGCACGCTCGAGCGGTGAAGAGGAAGAGAGAGGAGGTGTGGATTACAGCCCGCATGCCGGTGATAAGTTTTAAGACGGAGGATGCCGAGGGGGTGGTCCTGCCGCACAATGATGCTTTGGTGATAACCGCAAAGGTTGCAGGCTTCGATGTGTTGACACTGGGAGTTCGGTAGATGTGATGTTCTACGACTGTTTTGTGCCGATTCACAAGGAGTTGAATATAGAGCTGAAACCGGTGACCACGGCACTTTACGGCTTTAATGGGGGAGAAGTTATGCCGATGGGAGAGGTAAGTTTGCCCGTGGCATTGAGATCAGGAGAGTTGAGGAAGGTGCGCATGGTGAGATTTGTGGTTGTAGGGGCTGAGTCGTCCTATAACATCATCATGGGACGGACGAGCTTGAACGCATTCCAGGCGATTGTATCCACGTACCACATGACGATCAAATATCCGGTGGGTGAAAACGTAGGGGAGATTGCCGGGGATCAGCTCACTTCGAGAAGTTGCTACCAAACAACAGTCAGCAATAACAAGCAAATGGCAAAGAGGCAGGCCGAGTCGAAGGTGGAGGAGATTAATCGACCAGGGCGATCAAGGTCAAAGGAGGATAAGCAGAAAGTGGAGAAAGGTAAGGAGAAAATGGATATCCAACCGGGGGAAGAAGTTGAGGAGATTCAAATGATTGAGGGGTGTGAAGGGAGAAAGTTCAGGGTCGGAAAGGATCTGGAAGAGCCTATTCGGTCGAGGCTGATCCAGTTGGTTAGGGAGTTTGCTGATATTTTTGCCTATACAGCAGAGGAGTTAACCGGAATAAGTTCGGATCGAGCATCGGCTAAACATCGATCTCAGCGTGAGGCCTGTGAAGCAGAAAAGAAGGCACCATGGGGCCAAGATGGACAAGATCATCTAGCAGGAGGTCGAAAACCTGTTGGGAGCACGACATATTAAAGAGATTCAGTTCCCCGAGTGGCTATCGAACACGGTGATGGTGTCTAAGGCGGAAGGGAAGTGGAGGATGTGCATTGATTTTCGCGATCTGAACAAAGCATGCCCGAAGGACTTATATCCGCTGCCCAGAATTGACCAACTGGTCGACTCAACGGCAGGGTGCGAGCTGTTGAGCCTGATGGATGCCTCCCAAGGATACCATCAAATTCCCTTGGCGAGAGAGGACAGGAAGCGGGTGAGTTTCGTAACGAGTCGAGGGACCTATTGTTACGTGGTCATGCCGTTCGGCCTAGAGAACGCGGGCGCCACGTATCAAAGGTTGGTCGATAAAATCTTTAAGGAACAACTGGGGAGGAACATGGAGGTGTATGTGGATGATATGTTGGTGAGGAGTAAGGAGGAGTTGGACCACGTGCGAGATTTGAAAGAAACGTTCCTAACATTACGGTGGTATGGGATGAAACTGAATCCTGCTAAATGCTCTTTTGTGGTGCGGTCAGGAAAATTCTTGGGCTACTTGGTGACCAAGAGAGGTATTGAAGTCAATCCGGAGAAGGTTCGAGCGGTGATGGAGATGAAGTCGCTGACGAATGTTAAAGAGGTGGAAATCTTAGCTGGTCGAATTGCAGGGCTGAGTCGTTTCATATCGAAGGTGGCGGAGAAGAGCGGCCCGTTATTCAAAACGTTGAAGAAAAGTGCGAAATTCCAATGTACGGAGGAAGCACAGAAGGCATTTGAGGAGTTGCGAGGGGTACTGGCCAACCTCTCATTATTTGCTAAACCCATGCAAAGCGAAGAGCTGGTGCTATACATTTCTATTGGG
This sequence comes from Striga hermonthica, assembly GCA_902706635.1. NCBI lineage: Eukaryota > Viridiplantae > Streptophyta > Magnoliopsida > Lamiales > Orobanchaceae > Striga > Striga hermonthica. The sequence goes on along the minus strand of CACSLK010018370.1, from coordinate 15,340 downwards.
GAGAGGGCTGTGAGTTCGGTGTTGTTACGGGAGGAAAGAATGACGTAATTTCCTATCTACTATGTGAGTAGAGTGATGCAGGGGGCCGAGGCGAGGTATTCAAAAATTGAGAAGTGTGCTTTTGCTGTGGTTGTAACTGCTCGAAAGTTAAGACCTTATTTCTTGAATCATAAGGTGAAGGTGCGAACGAATATGCCGCTAGGAGAAACACTTGGTCGGCCATCAGTCTCTGGACAATTGGTGAAGTGGGATGTCAAATTGAGTGAATATTGTTTGATGTACGAGCCAAGGAGGGCCATAAAGGCACAGGTGTTGGCTGATTTATCCAGGAGGGCACGAAAGTCGAGGAGGAGTCAGAGGGATTATGGCAGTTGTTTGTGGATGGAGCTGTGGCTCGAAGCGGGGCAGGATTAGGAATTGTCCTTGTCTCTCCCAAAGGCGAATACTTGGAGTTTGTGGCCGAAGTGGGATTCAAGGCATCCAATAACGAAGTTGAGTACGAGGCAGTGATTAAGGGCTTGAGTCTAGCCAAAGCAGGAAGAGCTCGAAAATTGCAAGTGCATTCCGATTCTCAACTGGTGGTTGGGCAGTTTCTAGAAGGGTTTGAAGTCAAGGAGGATCGGATGCAGAAATATGTGGATGAGATGAAGAAGCTGAGAGAGGAGTTTGATTCGTTCGAACTAATACAAATTCCTCGAGGAGAGAATGGTCGATCAGACCTATTGTCGAAGATTGCTCAGAGCTTGGTTGATTGCAAGAGTAGAAGTGTCACTCTGTTGCATCTTGAAAAGAGTGTGATCGAAGCAGAAGTGGCGGAGATCGAAGAGGTGGAGGATTGGAGGGCCCCGATCTTGGAGGAGCTGAGGGGAGGAGCGATAAAGGTGGTCAGGAGGTTTTTTGAGCATGGAGGCATTCTTTACAAACGATCATATGGAGGACCACATTTGCGTTGTGTTACGAAGGAAGAAGGTCGATACGTGCTAAGAGAGATGCACGAAGGGTGTTGCAGTGACCATAGTAAGTCAGGGGCCTTGGTCGCGAAAATATTCAGGGCAGGATATTTTTGGCCAACGATGAGAGAAGATGCGAAGACGATGGTGAAGAAGTGCTTGCAATGCCAAAAGCACGGCCCCCTTATCCACCAACCGGCTGAAGCCATGACAACGATGAGTGCTCCTATACCATTCGCCCAGTGGGGTATCGACCTGGTGGGGCCGATGCCTCAAGGCACTGGGCAAAGGAAGTTCTTAATAGTGGCGGTTGATTATTTTACGAAATGGGTGGAGGCCGAGCCCTTAGCGAAGATTACAAAAGAGAAAGTAATTAAATTCATATGCAATAACATTTGCTGCCGTTTTGGTGTACCCAAAGTGTTGATTTCCGATAACGGCACTCAGTTCAACGAGAAGCAGATTTGAGCATGGTGTGAAAATATGAAAATCGAGCAACACTTTGCCTTCGTGGCCCATCCGCAAGCTAACGGCCAGGTCGAGGTAACCAATCAAATTATACTGAATGGGCTGAAGACAAAGTTGGAGAAGGCCTCGGGAGCATGGGTCGATGAGCTGAGTTCCGTACTCTGGGCGTATCGCACAACTCCAAGGTCGACCACAGGAGAAACCATGTTCAGTTTAGCTTATGGGATGGAAGCATTGCTACCGGTCGAGATCGAGTTATCTTCCCAGAGGTCGAGCACGTATAATGCTGAACAGAACGAGGATCTGATGATGGTGGCCTTAGATACTATCGAGGAGCTGCGTGGGAGAGCGGCAATCAAGGTGGAGGCGTACAAGCAGAGGATGCGAGTCGCTCACGACAAAAGAGTGAAAATTTGCAAGCTCCAAGTGGGAGACCTGGTCTAGAAGCGTGTCGACGTGCTCAAACATGTGGGGAAGATGGAGCCGAACTGGGAAGGACCATACTTGGTCGAGCGAGTGCACGCAGGAGAAGCGTACTCGCTGAAGGATGCTGAAGGCCGATCACTCGCCAAGTCATGGAACATAGCTAATTTGAAAAAATATTATGTGTGAAAATTTTTATTTCTTTTGAAAAGAAAGCTGAGAAATTCAAATAGAAATGTAAATTGCAACGTTTGCTCACAAGACAATGAAGTTTAATGATTTTTCCGATTCTATTCGCTTTATTGTACATCTTCTTATGCTTGGAATATTGGTATGATTTGAATGAAAGGATATGTATGGTATGGTTTGACTTGAGAATCGCTTGTTTAGAACATTCCTTGGGGTGGGCAGGTTGGTCGAAAGATCTCCTGTTTAGAACATTCCTCGGGGTGGGCAAGTGTGAAGACCAAAACCCACCATGAATAAGGACCTCGGGCTGGGTGGTCGCTTGTTTTGAACATTCCTTGGGGTGGGCAGGTTGGTCGAATGATCTCCTGTTTAGAACATTCCTCGGGGTGGGCAAGTGTGAAGACCAAAATCCACCAGGAATAAGGCCCTCGGGCTAGGTGGTCTCTTGTGTAATACCCCGTTCGTTTGTGGACTATTTGGGAATAATTATTGATTATTGCTATTATTAATTGTCTTTATTATTATTATTATTATTATTATTACTATTATTATTATTATTATTGTTATTATTATTATTATTGCTTGTCTAATTGTCTTATTATAATTATTTATAGAATGCTTAATTGTTTATTTTAGTTATTTTTATTGTTAATATTAGTGCTAGTAATACTTTTCTAAATACTAATTAATTTAAATATATATATTATGTATGTATTATAATTATATGTTTCGTTTAAATTTTCGGAAACAAGCGATCGAACCCGGTCTGCTCGCGAGCCGCAAACCCGGTCAACCGACCCGGTTTTCTTTCCCTCGTGCGTGTATGTTGTGTCTTGAGGGTTAAGGAATCAAACCCTACATCTATAAATATGTGGGAATAATCCCTTAGCTCAGCAGATAAATTTTGCTCCGCAGTCATAATCTCTCTCGCTCAAACCCTTAACAACTCCCGTAGCCATCATCTTCTCCCTCTCTCTCGTACGTTAATCGCAGGAAGCAAGAGAAGAGAGAATCTTTTCTCGTTTTAATTCATCAGGCCGCCATCATCATCTTCTTGCTATCACCATTGAGCAGCACCTGTTAAAAAAAAAATAAAAAATTGAGAACCTGCTAATTCGACGAGCCTCTCCCTCCACCATTGTTTCCGGCGAGAGCTCGTCGCCGGCGTCCCCTTTCTCGAGCAGCCGTCCATCGTCGGAGTCCCCGACAGAAGTCGTCCATCGCTAGAGTTCATAGCAGCGACAAGCACCATCAATTCCGGCGAGCGTCTCCGGCAACCTGCTAGTCGCCGTCTCTCACAGAGTCTCGGTCTTCGTCGGTCGTGAAGAGTTTTTGTACGTGGCTAGTCGTTCGCAGTCAACACCGGATTCAAGGAGTTCGAGTCCCAAAGCCGTCCGTCCGACCCGCTGTCGGACCCGTTTCCCGTTCCATAATTTGTAGTTTCCCGAAGTCGGGTAATTTATTCGAATCCTCTCGTTACTGCGATCATTTTCATATATAGCATGTTATATATGTATTGTGTTCGGTCTACCGAAAGTTTATTTGAAGTCGGATTTCATTCGGTTTATTTGTTGATTTGTGCGTATATTTCGTATATTCGTGGATTTTCGTGGATGATTTGAATCCTCGATTTGATAAACGTGTATATCGTTATGTAGCTGTGTTAAAATTCTTTAAGTTCGGAGTCTCGTTTTATCGTTTTTCGAGCCGTGTAATTGACGTATTGTGTCCCGAGCAAACTTGTCCTTCCAACATTTTCAAACTCTGGAATGTTTCAGCTCTGTTCTGTAACTTCAGCTTCTGTGCTTTGTGTAAATTCGCAGACTTTCTTTAAAGTTAAGTATATAATATTTTCATAAAATATCACAAATTGGAGAGGGGCGCATTGGTCTCGATAGCTCTAATCTGAGCGAGAGGTCGCGGGTTCGACCTCTGCTATTGCGAAATAGCTGTTATTTTTTTTTTATTTATAGGTGGCTCTCATTAGAGCAGGCCGTCCCGGCCCGACCCAGCCCGCGCGCGGCCCGTTTCCTCTCACACCTGATGGCCCGCGAGTGGGCGGCCTGGTAGCAAGCCCAATTGTGTGTTCTCCTCGGCCCAACAGCACCTAAAGGCTGTTCCAGCGCGGCCCAATTCGATTTTTAGGCCTATTTTGAGTTCCGGAAGCCCATTTTTAATACCGGTTTTAAATTTTAGAATTTATATTCAAATGAGAATAATTCTATAAAATTATTTTAAATCCCGAGACTCCAATTTAATTTTTCGGGTCCTATTTTGCAAAAATGAGAGGGTTCTAAGTCCACGAAAAATCCGATTAAAACCCGTAAATCTTAATATTTATTAAGTATGGGTTTTATGTTAAACTCTAGTGGTGAGATAAATTATTGATAAATTATCTCGCTTAAATGTAGGTGTTTGAGGAGTCGAGCCTCATTCTACGCACTTGCTTTTGTGTGTCATTTTCTACCGAAATTTGCAGGTGGGTTGTAGATGTAAATTTTACTATGCCTTAATTAATTGTTTTTGCTTTTGTATGATCAAAGTATGCATGTGAACCATGTATCCTTCGATGTGAGCTATATTGGTCGTCGAACGGTTATCCCCGTAGCTATAGAACGTACCCCCGGGTAGTCTCCTTTATTATTGTTGACAGACAGGGCGTGAGCCTTGGCTGGTGATCCTCGTATGTAAGGCCAAGGCGAAAGTTTTGGCATTCGGGGTGGATTATTGCTCCTGCTGGCCGGGCACTCTTTGTAAGGCCTTCGAGGAAGGCGTTCGGTATATAGCTCGGCAGTAGTCTATTGTTATAGGTGTGCACATGAGACCATTATTGATTATTGATAGGAGATGGGACGATTATTGATTTGTATACATGCTGCGACCATACTTAAATTATTTTCATGATTATTGAGATTAATAATTGCATAGCGGTGAGAACCTCGACTTTCCTATTGTGCTCATCCCCACCTGCTCTTTACGGATGCAGGTTAGTTTATGCGGCACGGCGGAAGAGATGCGAGTGGTGGTCTTTAAATTGTTAAATGCTTCCGTTTTGAACTGAACTTGATATTACTGCATTATTATTGATTATTGTTTTCTAGTATTGGAATATTGGAATATTGATAGGGATTATTTCCCTAGAACATTATTGGATTATTATTGCATTATTGGGATTTTATTATCGATTATGAGTATTGATAAATGCCGAGTATTGAGAAATTGATGAGTATTGACTATTGGTTTGAAAAAGAGTAGTGCCTCAAATATTGTTTTGAAATAAATTTCGAAAAATTTATTCTGATTTTTGGTAAATAAAAGTGGGGCTTTACAGTTTGGTATCAGAGCCAGTCTGCGTTTCTGTAGACTGGTCTAAGTTATGAAAAGTGATTATGTGATTATGTGGCTTGAAATCATGTTAAGACAACTCGCTCTCGTCGTGCCGCGCCAGCTCAGGTATGAATACCTGAATAACTTTGAGATTATTGCATATTGTTTGATTATTGATTATTGGAATGAAATCGGGGTTAGGACTAATCCACCTTTAAATGCGAACTCTAGTGTTGAACTCTAGACTTCTTTTATTATTGTGCTAAACTCTTCGACCAATTTTCAATGTAGAATTATGGCTCGTCGTAATGCTCGCAACCAACAGCCTTCTCCGCCCCCATCTCCACCTCACCAGCAGGCTCCCAATCCGGCTGGGACTCATCTCAACATTGTGATTCAGTTTCACCAGTTGACCCCACCGACTTTCACCGGGGTCGAAGGACCCGAAGCAGTGGCGGAGTGGATCCGTCAGTTGGAGTAGAATTTTGACTTGCTGCAGCGCACCGACGCCCAGAAGGTCGTCTGTGGCCGCTATATGCTGAAGGGCGATGCCGCCCTATGGTGGTCCGGCTATTGGAGGTTGAGGCATGCGGAGTTTAATGCCCTGACTTGGGACCGCATGAAGGAGGTGATCATGGAGAAGTATTATCCTCAGAGTTATCGCATGAGGATGGAGCGTGCTTTCTGGGATCTTACTCAGGGGACTGGTACTGTTGAGGAGTACGAGCGGGAGTTCACCCGCATGAGCGCCTTTGCTCCACACATGGTGGAAACTGACCTGAAGAAGGCCCACAAGTTCCGGGATGGACTAAACCGAACTCTCCGTATGCATGTTGCCAGCCAGGGAAATCTTTCCTTTAACGAGACCGTTATCCGAGCCGTCCAGCTTGAGAGCTATCAGACTCTCGATACTTCCGTCCCTTCTGTTCAGCTAGTTCAGCCTATTTCTTCTGCGCCACCCGACTCTAGTTTGGGCAAGAGAAAGTTTGATTCCCGCCGGGATAACCGGAAGGGAAAGCGTGGAGCACCAGACCGCCGTGACGCTCCACCAGTCACTCAGGGTCAGAACTCGAGATGCCCTAAATGCGGCCGCTATCACCCCGGAGATTTTCGTTATGTCGAGAAGGTCTGCTTCAACTGCATGAAGCCCGGTCACTTCTTCAGCAACTGCACCGAGCCCCCGAGACAGCAGCATTACCAGCAGCCTCATCAGCAGCAGCTTCCTCCTCCACCTTACCAGCAGCAGCAGCAGCACAGACAGCCCCCACCACATCGGCAGAGGGCTGGGGGTCAGGCTCGTGTCTATACCATTGCTCACGACGAGGCGGCCCACAATGCAGGTACTATGTATGGCATGATCTCCTTATCTAATGTGCCTATCTTTGCGTTATGTGACACTGGTGCTACCCACTCCTTTATCTCTTCTCGTTGCCTTGAGGCACTTTCTATTAGCAATGTGTGCAACTGTGATCCTCTCGAGATTAGCCTAGCCTCGGGAAAAATTATTATCTCCGATTCTTTGATTCGTGGTCTTCAAGTTAGTATTGGTGGGCGTGTTTTGGAGGCCGATTGCTATGTTATTGAAATGCGGGACTTCGATGTGATCTTGGGTATGGACTGGCTCACTCTCTATCGAGCCGATATCCGGTGCCAGGAGCGCGAAGTCACTCTCTTCCCCATTTCCGATCAGCCTGTTATTTTCTATGGGGTGAAGTCGAGGTTCGTGCCTCGAGTCATCTCTTCTATGCGAGCTAGGAAGAGTCTTTCTAAGGGTAGCTGTCAAGGCTATCTGGTTTCTATGGTATCCGAGGATGATTCTGAGAGGTCCCCAGAGAGAGTCTCTATCTTCTGCGAGTATCTCGATGTCTTTCCTGATAAGTTGCCCGGAGGACCGCCCGACCGCCAGGTGGAATTCACCATTGATCTAGTACCATGAGCCGACCCTGTTTCTAAGGCCCCTTACCGTATGGCGCCAAAGGAGCTTCAAGAGCTCAAGGCCCAGATCTAGGAGTTGCTCAATCTTGGCTTCATTCGTCCGAGTGTTTCGCCATGGGGAGCACCCGTCCTATTCGTGAAGAAGAAAGACAGATCGATGCGCATGTGTATTGACTATCGGGAGTTGAATGCCCTTACAGTAAAGAACAAGTATCCCCTTCCTCGCATCGAGGACCTTTTTGACCAGTTGAGGGGAGCCAGCGTCTTCTCAAAGATTGACTTGCGTTCTGGCTATCATCAGCTGAAGATCCGTGAGTCTGATATTTCTAAAACTGCCTTTCGTACCCGATACGGCCACTATGAGTTTGTAGTCATGCCGTTCGGACTTAGTAATGCCCCGGCCGTGTTTATGGACCTTATGAATAGGGTCTTTCATCCTTTCCTGGACCAGTTCGTCATTGTATTCATCGACGACATTCTGGTCTATTCCAGAGATATCGACCAGCACAAGGAGCATCTGAGGATTGTGCTGGAGACTCTTCGCCGCGAGAAGCTGTATGCTAAGTTCTCGAAGTGCGAGTTTTGGTTAGATCGTGTGGCATTCCTTGGCCACATTGTGACAGCGAGAGGCATTGAGGTGGATCCCAGCAAGATCGAGGCAGTGAGCAAGTGGGAAACGCCAAGAAGTGCCGCTGATGTTCGTAGTTTCCTGGGGTTAGCAGGATACTACCGGAGGTTCATAGAGGGCTTCTCAAAGATAGCCCAGCCACTAACCAACCTTACGAAGAAGGTCGTGAGGTTCGAATGGAGTCCTAAGTGTGAGGAGAGTTTCCAGGAGTTGAAGAGGAGACTCACTACCGCGCCTGTTCTATCTATTCCTGATCTTACTTTGGAGTTCACCATCTATAGTGACGCTTCGAAGATGGGTTTGGGATGTGTCCTTATGCAGCATGGGAGGGTCGTAGCCTAAGCTTCGAGACAGCTGAAGCCTCACGAGCTGAACTACCCCACTCACGATCTTGAGTTAGCTGCAGTCGTTCATGCCTTGAAGATTTGGCGGCACTACCTCTATGGAGGCAAGTGTGAGATATTTACCGACCACAAGAGCCTAAAGTACATTTTCACTCAGAAGGAGCTGAATATGCGGCAGCGTAGGTGGTTGGAGCTGGTCAAGGACTACGATTGCACGATTAGCTAACATCCGGGGAAAGCTAATGTGGTAGCCGATGCCCTTAGTCGGAGGAGTTATGGCCAATTATCATGTCTTTTTACCAAGCAAGATGTCCTTCTTCGGGAGTTCGAGCGACTACAGCTAGAGGCGGTGAAGTCGACTTTGACAGCCAGGGGTGTGTTGACTACTTTGGTTGTAGGACCGACCCTTCGTGAGAGGATAGTTTTCCAGCAACCGAATGATCGCTTCCTTCGCCGAATGAAGGAGTTGTCAGAAGCCGGTAGAGTCGGAGGATTCGCAGTTGCATCTGATGGAGCATTAGTCTTCGAGGGTAGACTATGTGTTCCGAGGGTGTAGGAGCTGCGAAAGGAGATCTTGAGAGAGGCTCATAGTGCCCCGTACACCATCCATCCTGGTAGCTTGAAGATGTATCAGGACTTGAGGAAGTCGTTTTGGTGGCGGGGCATGAAGAATCAAGTGGCGAGGTTCGTAAATGGGTGCTTGGTGTGTCAGCAAGTGAAGGCTGAGCATCAGAAACCGAGAGGGAAGTTGCAGCCACTTGAGGTTCCCTTGTAGAAGTAGGAGTGCATCACCATGGATTTCTTGGTGGGATTGCCGAGGTCGAGGGTCGGGCATGATTCCATTTGGGTGATTGTGGATCGCCTTACCAAGTCTGCTCACTTTCTGCCAGT
>CACSLK010018353.1:0-12040 GCA_902706635.1 Striga hermonthica | reverse complement strand
ATCGTCCAGCACCATCAATCATCCCATCATCGCACCATCATCAAACTACTTTCTTCCCCAGCTTCACCATCACCATCGTTCATCGTCCCCAGCCCTCCACCGATCATCATCATCGAAGCTCCATCGATCACCATCACCATCTTCACCGCCTCAGTCCGCCACAAAGACCACCGCGAAGGCCTTCCACCGGCGATCCTCCGCGCAGCAGTCCAGCGCCACCATAGCCAACGACCACCGCGAACCTTCATCGAGCATCGTCATCTTCATCGAACAGCCACCATCATCGTTCCATAGCAGCGAACATCAGCCCCTTCACCGTCCGCCCAGACCCCAGCCCTCCTCCTTCCAGTGAGCAGCCCTCCATGAAGCAACGCTGTCGGGACCCGAGGAGTTCCGTCGGAGTACCCATCGTAGCCGTTGAGCCCCGCCGAGTTCCGTCGGAGCGTTAAACGTAGCCGACGTAGTCCGCCGCGTCCCAGCCACCGTGAAGCAGCACCTCAGCAAGCCTTCACCATTCGAAGCCACCACCTTCGAACGAGCAGCCCCCACGTACACGGCCGAGTCCACCGAGCCCTCTTTCGAACCCTTACGTCATCCTTTTCCGAGCGGTAAAACCCTAACGTCTTAACCTCTTAGACTGTTATTATTTCGAATGCGATTAATTACGTAAGAATTATTAATGTGTTAAGACTTGATAATCGAATCTCGTATGCTTGCTTAAGTCCGAGTAAATAAATAAATGTTAAGTTAATGTCGAATTGATATTGGTTGGAGTCTTGCCGGGCTTCCGAAAGAATTGTTTTAATGATATGTGAATAGGGTTTATTGTTGTCAATTTATGTATTCATAATCGTGTCTTATTGTGTGATAAACGTGCCTAGAATCATCAATTATATGTTGCTTTCGACATGTTAAGAAGTTCGGATAATTAGGTTATGATTTCATGTGTAATTGTCATTTTCGTGCTGTCTGTTCGGAAGCAATGTAGACCCCTGAGATGTTATTTTCGGTTTTCGAGTTCTTCGTATGATATGTAGTTCGTTCAGTTGTGTTTACGTGAGCTTTGGAATCGTGCAATTTCGACTTAAAACGAATAAGTTATGATTTTTACAAAATTGACTACGCGAGCAGTTTTTCTTAAATCCGGCTGCAGTTAGGTTTGGATGTTTTGTGTGTTTATGATATGATAATGTGCTCAAATGAACCTGAAGTCTTCATTGAAATTGTAGTTCTATGTGTTATCTTTCATGTGGTTCGGGAATCAAGCAAAAATATGGTCCGAGTAGTAAATGATACCTGTTTCCGTAAAACCGCGCATGAGTTTATTTTAAAGTTCTGGACAGTATTTTAGCTTTGAATGTTTGCTGGTTTTGGACCATGAATATGACCTTATTTTCTTTCGAGTGCTAAATGAAAGTTGTAGTACCATGTCTTGGGAGCAATATGAGACTTGAATCATGTTAATGCGACTTGTATGTTGAAAGATATGCTTGTTTTAAAAATGTAGCACGTGTTAAGTTTTGTCAAAGAATTAAGTGTAATTGTTTAAGTGAGTCTTGTGTTTATAAAGCATGCTTATGTGACATGTATGAGCTGTAAAGCATTGAGTGAGATCATGATGAACATTAGGCGATTAGAATAGTATCCGTAAGCAAGCAAGCTAAGAGTTCGATTGTCCAAATGCTTTAAGTAAGAATGTTTTCAAAAGAATGCAAGCGAGGCGAAGCCAAGCGAGCAAAGTTTTTCTAAAGCATATTTATTGATTATAAGTATACGTATAAGAAAAATTTCCATGTTAAGACACTAAGAAATGACCCCAATGAATGTAGTTTTACGAGGAGTCGAGCCCTCGAGTTTCGTTCAAAGTCAAGTTCAAGTCTAAGCCGAGCATTCTACTGAAAAGGTGGAAGAAGTTCTACTTTATTAATCCTCTTTAATTATCTATGCTATGAATGAAGTTAAGTAGCTTGCATAGTACCCATGTTTATACAATGTTCCAACATTCGAGCAAGTCGAGTGTTGCAGTACCAAGGTTCACGGACTATAACTCTAGAGGGTAGCTAAGTGCTAGGGTTAGAGGGTGTAAGTGATTATGTGTAACCTTCGTTGGTGCACTCTTCGAACGGTTGTCCCCGTCGATAAGACTGTACGGAGCCTAGTGAAAGACTGTCTTCCTTCAACCTATTGAAAGCTACTCTCGTCAAGCCTAATTGGCCGTGCCATCTGCGAGAGGCATTGTTCTTCCACCACCCTAAAGTGGTATAAGAAGTTTGATGAGTGGTGGGAGTGTGACAAGAATGTAATCACCTGCATGCAAAGGCTCTTGTGTTCAATTGTCTAATAGTGTCGTAGAAGCAAGAAAGTCATTCAACTTGTGGGTCACCACTCGTCGGGAGCTCATGATTATGTGGAGTATACGAAAACGATTTCATGCTTTATAGTTGATTAGGATGATAACGTAGAGGGATCTCCCACGGAGTAAGTGGAAATGCTCACCCCATTTGTTTTCCACACCCTGGTTTTTGGCGAGCTGGCAAAGGAGCGATGGCGAGGGTGGTCACATGTTTTATGTTTATGATACTTATGTTTTAAAAGCTTCCGCTATACAAAGTTATTTTATGAAATAATTCATGGTTCATGCAAAGTCAAGTTAAAGTGTAAGTTCTCAAGGCAACGCAATGAATGTTCATGTATGAAATGTTTATGTTCATGAAAAGTTTTAATGTTTATGAAAAGATCATGTATGAAAAGTTTTTCAAAGTGAGTAGCACCTTGAGTTCCATGTAAAGTTTTCAAAAGTTTTATAAAAAGAAAAATTTATTCTAGAAATTCATTGTACGAAAAGCGGGGTGTTACAACCTCACTCTCTCATTCTCTCCTCATTTCATTACTACACTTTCTCTCTCTTGATTTGAGCACTGACTTAAGCATCGTAGGCCCGACGCTGGGGCCACTCCCGGCGTTGGGTTCTGCAGGTACAGAGCCGGTTCGAGTTGAAGGAGCCCGGGTTAATCTTATTCACTTCATTGGCGTCGTCTGTGGGGACCCGTATAAAAGTCACGCGGTGTTCCGACTGAAAAAAATTGGAAAACCTCCTTCTTCTCCATCGGCCGCCGCCACCGTCGGCCGTGACCTCTGCCGCCGGCCGCCAAAAAATGTGCTCCGATCGGAAAATCGTTCGCATCATTGGACAAATCTCTTCGAGGTGAATCTCCCCATAAAATTTCATGCAAAAATTCCTCCGGGAAGACATTCAATTTCGCGGTCAAAGTCTCCAGATCTAGCATGAAATCGGTCAAAATCGGACATTCAAACGCATTTTCCGACTATCCGGGAGGGCTATGAAAAATCCGAGGGTACCACCGGGATCCTCTCGACGAGGCGAGTCTCCAGCTATCGACCTTGGCCGGAAACCGCCACCCCCGCCGCCGTCCGCCGCCACCTCCGCCACCAGCCGCCGGTCAAATTCGTCCGATCCAAAAAATTCATACATCATCGCAAAGATCTCCTCATGCTCGTTCTACCTTTAAATTTTCAAGCGAAAACTCCACCGGTAAGGCCGTCGATTTTCCGGTCAAAGTTTATAGATCTAAGAAGAATAAGGTCAAAATCAGGTAATCTTTTCAAATTTTCCGGCAATTACCGGCAAACCACTCTGAACGGAGCACCCCATCGGATTATTCGTGCCGGGGCGCACTCACGGACTGTCATTTCCACCGGAACCGGCGAGGTTTGGCAGGCGAAGAATTTTCCGGCGTATTTCAGTCGTTGTTCGCGCAGGTCCCAGCCGTTGCTCGTGAGGAAGCCCAGTGAAGCGATTTTCGGTCCAGGTGAGCTCGCCCCCTCCAGCCCAGCGCGGAGGCCGGCGTTCCGCAGCCTAGGAGTTGTCCAGCACAGCCTATTTATGCGCCACCCGAGAGCAGTTGATCTTGGCCCGACGGAGAAGCCCAGCATGAAGACCTCAAGTCCAGCAACAATGCGCGTGGGCCGCGCCCAGCCCGCGCGACCCGCTTATCTCATAGGAGTCGGCCAGCTCTCAGCCCGCGAGAATCCGCACCATCCCAGCCATCCATTCGGCCCATCAGCGTTTATTTGCGGCCCAATCCTCCAGCACGCGCCCTGTTGCTCCAGCCCGCGCCCAGCCCATCTCTAGCCCACGCCCAGCACCATTCTCCGCGGCCCAGGACCCGAATCCGGCCCAGCAGCGGCCCATAATGCTATAAACTTGATCTAACAGCTTCATTTGGTGCAAAAAACTAATTCGGGACGATTTGACATAGACGATAAGGTAATTTCATTGTTCTTGCAACGGAGGTATGTGACTAATATAAATTTAGAGAGTTGAGGACTTTTAATTGACGAAAAATGGGAGGTATTATTTGATTTAAATTGGAAAACTTGGCATGCTCGAGATATTATTTGATTTGCTCGTGCGATTATTGGATGTATATGTGGATGATTGTTTGACTTGCTCGGGCGATTTTGAGATTTATGTGTGGATTGTTATTTGACTTATTCGAGGGGAATATTGGATCTTTGCATGGAGGATTATTTAATTTGCTCGTGTGGATATATTTGGTTTATTTGCGGAGATATCTGACTTATTTGAGGAGATACTTGTTTTATTCATGGAAATATTGGACTTGCTTGTGGAATTATTTGATTTGTTCAAGAAGGATTATTTGACTTGCCCGAGATATTATTTAATTTGCTCGTGGATATTATTTGATTTGGTCGAGAAGATTGAATTATTCGTAGATATTATTCGATTTGTTCGTTGAAAATTATTTGATTTGCTCGAGCAATTATGGGATAATTTTGTGGATGATTATTTGATTTACTCGAGGAAACTATTTGATTTATCTGTGGAGGTATTCGATTCATTCGAGGAGGTGCTATTTGATTTACTTTTGGATGATTATTTGATTTACTCGAGGAATATATTTGACTTATGCATGGAGGATTATCTGATTTGCTCGAGCGGCTGTCGAATTTATTTGAGGATGATTATTTGAGGAATATATTTCATTTGTGCATGGATGATTATTTGATTTGGTCGAATGATTGTCGGATTTGTTTGTGGATGATTATATAATTTGCTCGAGCGATTATGCGATTTATTCATGGACATATTTGAATTTCTGTCGAGGAAATGACGAAATAATCCAAGTCTTGACAAGCTATGGCGGACGAGCTGTTGAGTGTCGAGAACAAAATGAACGAGCGTGGATCCATCTAAGGAGGGTGACAAGCAGGGACGAGCCTAGATGATGTCGATCACCGGTGGCGATTTCAAAAGGAACGGGTAAAAATCATTATCTTTTGGAAAGGGGTTTATGGTCATTCTTTGTGTACTCTGGACAAACTGTTGAGGAGATTGTGATGCATATCGACATGGTTGGGATTATTATTTGGATGACTAACAAAATAATTGGGTGTATTATATCTTGTCGTGTTCGATGTTTTCCTTTCCGACCTCAGAGGCAGGTCGAAGAATTCGAGCACACATTATCATGTACAACCAGTAAAGGGAGGTAGAAAAATACATTCAACATTCTTTATCTTGTTCGGTACAATTATACATTTGATGATACTAACGGAGATGATCAATTACTATCATATATTGTTGTGCTCGATGTGTTTTGTTTGACCTCAGTGGCAGGTCGAAGAAAAAAATCCACCATGACTAAGGCCTCCGGGCTGGGTGGTCGCTTGTTTAGAACACCTCCTGGGGTGGGCAGGTTGGTCGCCTGTTTAGAACATTCCTCGGGGTGGGCAAGTGCCTGAAGAAAAAAAAATTCACCATGACTAAGGCCTCCGGGCTGGGTGGTCGCTTCTTTCGATAGGCCCCCTCGGGGTCGACAAGTGCCTGAAGACAAACTCCACCATGACTAAGGCCTTCGGGCTGGGTGGTCGCTTGTTTAGTACACCCCTTGGGATGGGCAGGCTGGCCCCCTGTTTCGTACATCCCTCGGATTGGGTGGGCAAGTGCCTGAAGAAGAAAAATTCACCATGACTAAGGCCTCCGGGCTGGGTGGTCGCTTGTTTCGATAGGCCCCCTCGGGGTCGGCAAGTGCCTGAAGACAAATTCCACCACGACTAAGGCCTCCGGGCTGGGTGGTCGCTTGTTTAGTACACCCCTTGCGATGGGCAGGTTGACCCCCTGTTTCATACATCCCTCGGATTGGGTGGGCAAGTGCAAAGACATGGATGACTCGAGCAGACCTCGGAGGCAGGTCGATGTTTTCCTCTTGGCTCTATTTGGTTTGTTATCATTGTACATTTGCTCCTAACCAAGTGGCAGGTTGAGGGAAGACAAGATCCACCATGACTAAGGCCTCCGGGCTGGGTGGTCGATCTCAGTGCTGGGTCATGAAGACATGGAGCCTATCGAGGACCTCGGAGGCAGGTCGATGTTTTTCTCTTGGTTATATTTGGTTTGTTATCATTGTACGTTTGTTCCTAACCCAGTGGCAGATTGAGGAAAGATAAAATCCACCATGACTAAGGCCTCCGGTCTGGGTGGTCGATCCTAGTGCTGGGTCGCAAAGACATGGAGCCTATCGAGGACCCCGGAGGCAGGTCGATGTTTTTCTCTTGGTTATGTTTGGTTTGTTATCATTGTAAGTTTGTTCCTAACCAGTGGCAGGTTGAGGGAAGACAAAATCCACCATGACTAAGGCCTCTGGGCTGGGTGGTCGATCCTAGTGCTGGGTCGTGAAGACATGGAGCATATCGAGGACCTCGGAGGCAGGTCGATGCTTTTCTCTTGGTTATATTTGGTTTGTTATCATTGTACATTTGTTCCTAACCAGTGGCAGGTTGAGGGAAGACGAAATCCACCATGACTAAGGCCTCTGGGCTGGGTGGTCGATCCTAGTGCTGGGTCGTGAAGACATGGAGCCTATCGAGGATCTCGGAGGCAGGTCGATGTTTTCATCTTGGTTATACTTGGTTTGTTATCATTGTACGTTTGTTCCTAACCAGTGGCAGGTTGAGGGAAGACAAAAATCTACCATGACTTAGGCCTCCGGGCTGGGTGGTCAATCCTAGTGTTGGGTCGTCAAGACACAGAGCCTATTGGAGACCTCAGTGGCAGGTCGATCGAACTCACTACGGATAGCTCGAGCAGGTTAACGGATTTATTTGATTTGGCTTTGTGCTATTTGTGCTTCTGACCTCAGTGGCAGGTCGATCAAACTCACTACGAATAGCTCGAACAGGTTGATTGTTGATTCTGTTTTGTCGAAATTGTTCTTCGACCCCAGTGGTGGGTCAGGTATATTCATTTTTGCTCGAGCAGGCTGTTTCTTGATTTTGGTTTGTCGAATTGATTTTTCGACTCTAGTGGTGGGTCGAGTATATTCATTATGGCTTGAGCAGGTTGATTGTGTTCTATTTGGTTATGGTTCTGTTGAATTGATTTTTTGACTTAAAGAGGAGGTATTATATTCATTTTTGCTCGAGCAGGGTGGTTATCGAATTTGTTTTTCGACCTTAGTGGTGGGTCGAGTATGTTCATTTTTGCTCGAACAGGTTGGTTGTCGAATTTGGTTTATCGAATTTGTTTTTCGACCTTAGTGGGTTGAGTATGTTCATTTTTGCTCGAGCAGGTTGATTGTTGATTCTGGTTTATCGAAATTGTTTTTCGACCCCAGTGGCGGGTCAGGTATATTCATTTTTGCTCGAGCAGGTTGATTGTTGATTCTGGTTTATCGAAATTGTTCTTCGACCCCAGTGGTGGGTCAGGTATATTCATTTTTGCTCGAGCAGACTGTTTGTTGATTTTGGTTTGTCGAATTGATTTTTCGACTCTAGTGGTCGGTCGAGTATATTCATTATGGCTTGAGCAGGTTGATTGTGTTTTATTTGGTTATGGTTTTGTCGAATTCATTTTTCGACCCCAGTGGCGCGTCGAGTATATTCATTTTTGCTCGAGCATGTTGACAGTTTGCTTAGTTCTGATTTTGTTGGATCTGATGTTTTCGATCTCAGCGGTAGGGCGACGATTTTATTTGGCTCTGGTTCTGTCGAATTGATTTTTCGACTTCAGTGGCGGGTCGAGTATATTCATTATGGCTTGAGCGGGTTGATTTTGTTTTATTTGATTATGGTTCTGTCGAATTGATTTTTCGACTTCAGTGGCGGGTCGAGTATATTAATTACGGCTCAAGCAGGTTGGTGGTTGATTTATTTTTCAAAGGAATATACAACAGGCTTGAATTTTAAACATTGAACTGAGGGGTGATAGGACGAGGTGGTATAAGGGAGCTCGAACATGGCGATCGAAACACAACAGACGTAAATTCAAATTTTCAAATTCAAGACTTCGGTCAACGGACTCTCGGTCCTCGATTTTCGACCTCAGCAGTCTCGACTCTCGGTTTTCGACCTCCGCGGTCTCGACTCTCGGTTTTTGACATCCGCGGTCTCGACTCTCAGTTTTTGACCTCCGTGGTCTCGATTCTCAGTTTTCGACCTCAGCAGTCTCGACTCTCAGTTTTCGACCTCCGCGGTCTCGACTCTCGGTTCTCGGTTTTTGACCCCAGCAGTCTCGACTCTCGGTTTTCGACCTCCGCAGTCTCGACTCTCGGTTTTCGACCTCCGCGGTCTCGACTCTCGGTTCTCGGTTTTTGACCCCAGCGGTCTTGATTCTCGGTTTTCGACCTTCGCGGTCTCGACTCTCGATTTTTGACCTCTACGGTCTTGAATCTCGATTCTCGGTTTTTGGCCCCAGCAGTCACGATCCTCGGTTTTCGACCTTCGTGGTCTCGACTCTCGGTTTTCGACCTCAGCGGTCTCGACTCTCGGTTTTCGACCTCCGCGGTCTCGACTCTTGGTTTTTGACCTCTACGGTCTCGACTCTCGGTTCTCAGTTTTCGACCCCAGCGGTCTCGATTCTCGGTTCTCGACCTTCGCGGTCTCGACTCTCGGTTTTTGACCTCAGCGGTCTCGACTCTCGATTTTCGACCTCCACGGTCTCGACTCTCGGTTTTCGACCTTATTGACAAATCTTTTGGTTTTCAACCCCGACATCAGATCATTCGGTTTCCGACCTCCGTAGTCTTTCGGTTTTTGATCTTGAGATCTCAAAGCTCATTTGGAGGATATTTCAGTGGTTATTCAATGGTCATTCGACTTTCGATGCTCGATCTTAGTGGCAAGTTGAAGAAAACAACTCGAAGAGGTATTGCACTCTTGGATCGAGTTATGCTTACTCGAACAGAGGTGGGGGGACTAAATGATATAGGATATTATATTTGACCCGGTTTTAATGGATAAAGCGGATACATATTGGAGGATAAGCCCACTAAGACATCTAAGCCCAACTTGGGCTCAAAAGGTACACTTCCCCTATAAAAGGGGGCCAAGATACCTCACTCTCTCATTCTCTCCTCATTCCATTACTACACTTTCTCTCTCTTGATCTGAGCACTGACTTAAGCATCGGAGGCCCGACGCCGGGGCCACCCCCGGCGTTGGGTTCTGCAGGTACGGAGCCGGTTCGAGTTGAAGGAGCCCGGGTGAATCTTATTCACTTCATTGGCGCTGTCTGTGGGGAAAACCGAGAGTCGAGACCGCGGAGGTCGAAAACCGAGAGTCGAGACCGCGAAGGTCAAAAACCGAGAATCAAACCGCTGGGGTCGAAAACCGAGAACCGAGAGTCGAGACCGCGGAGGTTGAAAACCGAGAGTCGAGACCGCGGAGGTCGAAAACCAAGAGTCGAGACTACTGGGGTCGAAAATCGAGAACCGAGAGTCGAGACCGCAGAGGTCGAAAATCGAGAGTCGAGACTGCTGAGGTCGAAAACCCAGAATCGAGACCGCGGAGGTCGAAAACTGAGAGTCGAGACCGCGGAGGTCGAAAACCGAGAGTCGAGACTGCTGAGGTCGAAAACCGAGGACCGAGAGTCCGTTGACCGAAGTCTTGAATTTGAAAATTTGAATTTACGTCTGTTGTGTTTCGATCACCATGTTCGAGCTCCCTTATACCACCTCGTCCTATCACCCCTCAGTTCAAAGTTTAAAATTCAAGCCTGTTGTATATTCCTTTTAAAAATAAATCAACCACCAACCTGCTTGAGCCGTAATAAATATACTCGACCCGCCACTGAAGTCGAAAAATCAATTCGACAGAACCATAATCAAATAAAAGAGAATCAACCCTCTCAAGCCATAATGAATATACTCGACCCGCCACTGAAGTCGAAAAATCAATTCGACAAAACCAGAGCCAAATAAAATCATCGCCCTACCGCTGAGATCGAAAACATCAGATCCAACAAAATCAGAACTAAGCAAACTGTCAACATGCTCGAGCAAAAATGAATATACTCGACCCGCCACTGGGGTCGAAAAATGAATTCGACAAAACCATAATCAAATAAAACACAATCAACCTGCTCAAGCCATAATGAATATACTCGACCCGCCACTAGAGTCGAAAAATCAATTCGACAAACCAAAATCAACAAACAGTCTGCTTGAGCAAAAATGAATATACCTGACCCACCACTGGGGTCGAAGAACAATTTCGATAAACCAGAATCAACAATCAACCTGCTCGAGAAAAAATGAATATACCTGACCCGCCACTGGGGTCGAAAAACAATTTTGATAAACCAGAATCAACAATCAACCTGCTCGAGCAAAAATGAACATACTCGACCCACTAAGGTCGAAAAACAAATTCGATAAACCAAATTCGACAACCAACCTGTTCGAGCAAAAATGAACATACTCGACCCACCACTAAGGTCGAAAAACAAATTCGATAACCAACCTGCTCGAGCAAAAATGAATATAATACCTCATCTTTAAGTCGAAAAATCAATTCGACAGAACCATAATCAAATAGAACACAATCAACCTGCTCAAGCCATAATGAATATACTCGACCCGCCACTAGAGTCGAAAAATCAATTCGACAAACCAAAATCAACAAACAGCCTGCTCGAGCAAAAATGAATATACCTGACCCACCACTGGAGTCAAAGAACAATTTTGACAAAACAGAATCAACAATCAACCTGCTCGACCTATTCGTAGTGAGTTTGATCGACCTGCCACTGAGGTCAGAAGCACAAATAGCTGTTTAGTATAATTTTGGGTATTTGGTAATCGAGCTACCCGACCTCGAGTCGTTCTCAAAGGAACGCTATTCGGAGCGTAATTAGCTAATTTAACTGTCCAAAACACACAGAAAAGTAAAATAAATTCCTAGACATTCTAATCCGTGGGTTGATGATTGTAATTCTAATTTAACTACTATAAAAGTAATTACTAAATTAAGTGAGCGATATTAACTCCCTAAACTGGGTCGTTAAGAATTTTTTTAGAACGATTAACATACTAATGAACCAAACTCATTCATGAACCTCAATGCCAAAGCCAATATCATTTTACGGAATAATCAAACTTAATACTCAAAGTCTCGACTTTCCTAATAATAATTTAACTTCAACAATATTAAAGCACATTAGCAAATTTACGGTAAACACTTAAACATAAACAAATCAACAACAGGCCATTATTTAACAAGCCAAATTTTACGTCTACAAACGAGATAGTAAAATAAGTGAACAATCGGAATAATAAGTCTTACACAAGATTCTTACGTTCCTAGTACGAGCTTGAGCAAAATAACAGCAACAATCGAAAACTCACAATCCACACAAAATGTCGAAAAATCACACGAACACACTTAAAATGAAACGTCAAACCAATTCACCGGAACAACGTCGTCGGAGAATTATATAAAACACACGTACAATCCAAAATAAAAGAAAGATAAGAAAGGTGAACAATAAAAAAGAGTTTTTGTTGCAGAGTGCAGAAGAAGAAGAAAACTGTAGAAAGATAAAAGAAAATCCGAATACGTTCCAATCCAGCAGAGCAATGAATTTATAGAGCGGACCAAATCTCAAAAGTCGGACCATATTATCCACGGCGCGAATTAAGTGCTGACGGCTCGAATTAACTGCCGACGGCGCGAATTAACTGCGACGGCTCGAGGCAGAAACTCTTGACGGCGAGAATTA
>CACSLK010018338.1:34968-45662 GCA_902706635.1 Striga hermonthica | reverse complement strand
CAATCCCACAACTTGAATAAGTCGTCCGCCCCTCTCTTTCTCTCTCTTCCAAGGAGTCCTTCTATTTCTTGTGTTCCACTGATACAAGATCTAGAAAGCTGTTTGAGAATACAGTAGAAGATCTTAAGGTATATAGAGATTCCAATCATACATCCAAACCGGAGACCAAAACCAGCAAGTGACCATACCACGACGACTAGGACGACGAGACGAAGAGATCGCCGTCGAGATCGCCGCCGTCCGCCTCCTCACGTGCCGCCACGCGCCGCCCAAAGCTCCCAGTCGCTGAAGCTTGCCGTCGCGCGTGAGAGCGCGTGTGAAGTCCATTTTCCAATCGTTCAACGCCGTTGACTTCGCCGTGACGTCAGCTTTCTGGATTGGTCAAGTTTGTTCGATTCCGAGAAGATTTGATTTGCGGTCAACTGTCCGGGCCAGCCAGATCTACATAAATTTTAAGCAGTAAGTTTTCTTCATCAAACCTTTAGATCCGCTGCGCATAGGTTTATGTTGAATGTTTGTCCGTGATTTGTGCATATCGAGATCCTCGTGGGTTCCAACAGTACGGACACGTGTGGATCGCTGACGTACAAGAAAGATATAGCGAGAGAAAGATCCTCGGCAAATAGTAAACTGACAGACAATAGGGAAGAGATCAGCGATCCATGCTAAGACTGAGGCAACCTTGAACCGACGAAAGTCGCATACAGACCAGCCACAGAAAGACTTTGAGACCAGTGTGAACGGCAAGATGACCCCGAGGGTCACAATTGCAGATGAGCAACAATTTATTTAGCCCAGTCATTCTCAACATATAGCCGAGACGGCGAGCTAAGCCTAACAGTTGAGGCTTTGCCGCCGGAATTCTCGGGGAATGTTGAGCGATTCTTCCCCACGTCTCGAATTCGAGAAGATGTGCTCGAGCTTGAACACGTGGAATCCTTAGATGAGTCTCACGTTGATCCGAGTTGACCCATGAGATAGTACCTATGGCCTCCGTGTGGCGGAAGGTACACTAGTCAGAGAGTCGAGAAGTAGGTCTTTCTGAGTCCAGGAGTGCCGCCGTAGCTAGGGTGATGCTGCGAAGTGTATCGATGAGCTTCTTTTGAAGTTCCCCAGTATAGTTTTTAAGTTTTGTCTTGGGTTTTATCTAAGGCACATAATGAGATTTTAGCGAGTCGCCATGGCAAACTAGTACCAGCAAGACCGGCCGATGCCGGAACATACCTATTACAATATCCAGACAGAGACCCAGTTCTCGAACTTGGGTTAACGGTGTATAACAGCCATAAGACCGGGTAAATTATGGAGTCTTGAAATAAGAGTCACTTGTCCGAATTTACCTGGGGGCTTGATACCGGAGTTTCCATGGCATAGTCGATATCAATAGCAGGAGGAAGACAGAATTAAGAGTTAGAAGTCCAAGGTTTGAGATTCATTTTTATATGGCCTTAAAGTTTAGAGTTTTGACATATACCTTAGTTTAGCATTTCTGAGTTCGTTGGCCAGCAAGTGAAGGCTGAGCACAAGTTTCCACCCCAGTTTCGTGCAACCACTAGAGCTCGTTGTGAAAGTGGAAGCACATTACCATGGATTTCGTTATAGGACTACTCAAATCGAAAGAGGAGCTCGATGTGGTTTGGGTAGTTGTGGACCGACTAGTGAAGTCGACCCGCTTTTTACCGTGAGGATGACGATGACCATGGAGCAGATTGCCAGTATTTACATCCGTGGGATTGCTCGATTCCATGAAGTAGCCGAGACCATAGTGTCAGAGGCCGAGGCCACTTAGGAGCGAGAATGACATTCGCGCTCGTTATCTAGAGTTTCAGTTCTGACTAGTAATATGTACTTTTCGATTCCTAGTTTCTAGTCGAGTCGGACTTATATTTAGTTTTAGTATTTCCGAGGATGGAAATATTTTAAGGAGGATAGATTGTAACGCCCAGATTTTTATTTACTATTTATGGAGCTCGACTTTATTTCCATAAATAGTCAGATTCCTAATTTGATGCATTTATTATATTTATTTACATTAAATTAAATAATTATTATTAAAGTCTAAGCCACAGAGAATTTATTAAAGTCGGATCTATCTAGCCCAAGTATCAATTATAATTTATTAACCGAGCCTATGAATGATCGGAATCTTATTAAAGCGGGCCAAGCACGAATAATCAATTTATTCGAGCCTAATCATTTATGAGCGAGTCCATTTATTTTAGCCGGCTCATTTCATTTTAGTAAATCGAGCTCAAGTTCGATTTTATTTTAGTCCATTTTAAAAATTGAGCTATAGTCGATTTTCAAATTCAAGCTCAATTATTCTAATAAATTTGACCGACTCATTTAAATAGCCCAAGTCCGGTTAATTTTATTAACCGAGCATTTAATTCCTTAATCGATATTCAATATAAAATTCGAGTCCAAGTCGAATTAAATTTAGTAGCCCGGTTTTAAGATTTTTAAAGCCTATTGTGTTAAATCCCAAGCCCGATTATAGGAATTATTAAGCCCGAGTGGTAGTATTCCTAAGGCCCGAATCTTGGCCCAACAAGACAAGAAAACCCTAGTTTATCTCCATATAAATACAACATACCCTCATTCCACCCCCAAAAATACTATTCATCATCATCCCCATTAAAACCCTAACTACCACATTTAAGAACTCCAAGCATCAACTCCATAGCCATTCTCTTCCAAAATCCGACCACCTTCTGATGAGATTCCGTCACCGGCGAACCCGCGCCGGCAAGCCCCGACGACTCGAGCCGCACCACCCTTGAGTTGCGACCTGTCCAACTCCACACGCGCTGCAGCTCGATCCAAGCGTCCTCTCAGCCGTGCAACTCCTGCACGAGTCCCGACCACTCCTTAGCTGCGCCAACGAACCATTCTCAGCTCGGTTTCATGAGCCACGCGCCGTTTCTAGCACAGTTCGCGAGCCCCGCGCTTGCTTTTCCGGCGAGCTCGCGACCTCATCCGTGCGTCGGCCCATTTTCTGGCGAGTTCCCGACAACTGTAGCTCGTCGCTGGCAACTCATTAACAGCTCCTCCCCAGCTCGTCCACGTCACCCACGACCCGCATCCGCCGTTCACAAGCCTCAGTCCCGCCGAGCTCACAAGCCTCTGTGAACTAGGTCCGCTCACCCCGCACCAGCGCATCCCATGCCTGATTTTGGCGAGCTCACGCCTGAAAAATAGCATCTCACCGCGACTGGGACCTTCCCTTGACCAAACCCGCAAGCCAACGCCTTCACGCGCGCCTCCCAAGCTCGAGCTCGCGCCACCTTGCGATAAATGCCCGGACTCGCGCCTCTTGCTCCATACCCGACCAGCTGCAGTCCACGCGCGCAACCAGCGGCACTTTTAGTCCGATTTTAGCACCCTCAGCCCGAGTCCAAGGCCCACTGCCCCTAATTTGGCCTGATTTGTTTTATTGGACCCATTTTCTAGCCCGATCCACTCTCATTTGCTCCGATCCGAGGCGTTTTAAGGTAAAAGATCTTAAACTGGACTTCGATGGTTTAGATAAAATATTTGAGATGATATAAAATAAATGAATTGGGCGATTTGAGCGATTTTGAAATTTCGGGACATTTACGTGCTTAAAGCTATTTTTCGGGACCTTTAAAATAAATGCGATAAAATGTTGAAATAAATACCATTAAATTCATTACGTCGTTTTGAAGCTTAGGTGCGAACTTGAGAATTTTTGGACGTTGTTTGATAGGTAAACGAGCCGGTCAAATGCGTTGACCGGTCGTAGCGATTTTTAGTTGACTAGTATAGGGGTTGACTTTAGACTTGATTTGTTGACCGTGGACCATATATATATTGAGGATGTTATGTTTCAATTTTCGGGAATTTTAGATGTCATTTGACTTAGTTATAAAAATCGGGACTTTAGATATTAATGCCGTAAAAATAAAATATTAGTTTGATTGAGATTTTAGCTGCAGTTGTGGATTATAGATTTATTACAAATCACATAGAATATGTATATTAATTATCGGCGTTAATTGAGTTAGGATTTTCAAGAATCGAAACTCTAGTTTTATCCGGTTCCAATAACCGGGAATTTTTCCAGATCCGATTATAAATGTATGAACCCTAGTACCGTCTGAATAATTTTTAGTCGTCGTATCGTTAGGTCGTAATGCGTATCTTCGTCTCGTGCACGTGATCGCCTCTGGTCCTACCGTTGTAGCTGAATCACCGAGTGCGTGCCCGTGCACCGAGTCCGAGTCAAACCCCCGAGTGCGTGCCCGTGCACCGAGTCCATCCGACCTATCGTCTATGCATCGTCTCCGTTAGCCGTGGTCCAAGCACGCCCCTGCGTCAGTGACCGTGGCACCTTTCCAAACCCGTGCATCGGTTAAGCCGTGTCTGTCGAGTTCGTGTCGGCCCGAGTTGCCACGCCGAACTCAGACCACGGTCAAATCGAGCTGCACATAGTGAAGCAAATGATCGACCGGCTCCGAGTGAGCCGTGGTCCAGTTCATTTGAACCGGTCCGGTCAGTTCGGACGGTTCTAGATATATTTCAGATAGAATTTCAGAGATAGAATTTCAGATATATATTTCAGATAGAATTTCAGAGATAAAATTTCAGATATATATTTCAGATAGAATTTCAGAGATAAAATTTTATAGAGAATTTCAGATATATTTTTCAGATAGAATTTCAGATATATATTTCAGATAGATTTCAGATATAGATAAGATTGCAGATAGATTAAAAATCCAGATATAATTTAGATTTCAGTCAGATTAGATTAAGTCAGATTTTAGTTCCAGACTTAGAAATATTTCAGAGAACTCTAGAATGCCTCAAAGACAATAATATTTTCAAAATTCAGCTCGTAAATCCCTAAAATGATTTTTAAAGTAGAGTGAGCGAACCTAGATATATAAGGTATTAAAGATTCGAGTTTTATTCTAAGCCCAGTACATAGAATATTTCGCTCTTAAATTTTGTAGCTTGAGGAGAGTCGAGCCTCCGCCTGCTATACATCATATTTCAGATATTTCAGCATCCGCATTCGCCGTTTTCCAGGTGGGGACCATGTACTGTGTATTTCATCGCTTTTAATAATTTACCATGTCTGAGATCTATATGTGATTAAATTGAAGGATCGAGACGAATGAGTGATCCCGTCTTGGTCAATATTTCAGTATTTCAGTTATGACTTGGATGTGTGTGATTAGGGTCCGTCCTAAGTCTAGCGTCCAGATGGGGTGATTAGTGCCTTTTCTGGATTTCTGTGGGAGGGGACCCCCAGAGTGTGCACATGAGTACCAGTTTACCGTTAGTCCCATAGCCAGACCAGTTTATTCATATATATGTTGATTTCATAGTTTGTTATTAATTGTGCTGAGTATTCAGTGCCGGTCCTGGCGGAGCACCGTTGATTCCTTTGTGCTCATGCCTCCCCACTACTCTATTTTTCAGGTGATGGAGTCCCGCATGGAGCGTGAGCCGGATGTGGTGGTGGTCATCAGTCAGGATATTTGTGTTATGTCATGTTTTGAATTGTTGAATTAATTATGCTTTATTTATGTTTCGCTTATTGTCTGTTTGCCATTAATGTTTGAACATAAATTTGCTTCTGCACTCTATAACTGTATTTCAGAACTTTAGATTATTATTTCAGTATTTTAGAATTTCAAACTAGTCAGTATTTTAAAATTTCAGACTAATATTCAAATTAGTATGTCAGTAGTTCAAAATTTCAAAATACGGTTTCAGAATTTCAGATTAGTATTTTAATATTCCAGGATTTCAGACTAGTGTTTAAGTATTTCAGAATTTCAGTTTACAATTAAATATTTCAGGATTTCAGACTAGTATTTCAGGATTCCAGACTAGTATTTCAGTATTTCAGAATTTCAGTCTATGCATGCTTAAATCCTGAGATGTTCATGGCACCTTAGAGTAATGAATTATACTCGGTTGCATGCCTAAAGTTTATAGACATTAAAGATTAAAGATTTAAGATTAAAGTTGAATACCATCCCGCATATTAAGGTTAAAGTATTTTCGAAAAATTAATATGAGTTTTCGAAAATTAAATAAGTGCTTTCCATTTATAGCGCGAAAAATTTACTCTGATTTTAGTAAGTCTAGGCGGGGTGTTACAAATTCGTATACGTTTAAAAAAGTCAAGGAAAAGAAGGGTAAATAGGGTCAAAAGTGAAAACGTAAGCGACATCTCCGAAAAGACTTGTTTTCCAACAAGGCACCATTATTTGATATGGATAAAATAATTTTATCGCACCATCATGTTTTGAAGCACAATTATTCAAAAGCTTACTATGAAGCTGGAGCAGATGAGGAGAGAGGGTGGGGAGAGGAATTGGGAGGTATGGGATAGATTGCAGCGGGAGCTTGATGCAGCTAACTGCTCTGAGGAGGCTTTTTGGAGGCAGAAGGCAAGGGCTTTATGGTTGAAGGAATGGGACAGGAATTCAAAGTTCTTCCATGCTTATGTTGCTCAGAGGAGGAAAATGAATAGCATTGACAGATTGCTTACAGGGGATGGCAGCCTCACTCAGAACCCTGCACTCATTGAGAAGACAATCATTGAATTTTATGAGCAGCTGTTTGCTTCTAGGGGGTGTAAGAAAGGGCAGGATCTGTTGCCTTGTATTCAACCTTCCATTACTAGTGAGTTAAATGAAATGCTTATTGCTCCAGTTGATGATGATGCTATTAAGGCAGCTATCTTTAGCATTCATCCGGATAAGTCTCCAGGAGAAGACGGCATGACAGGGCTTTTTTATCAACACTTCTGGCCCATAATAGGCCCTGATATTTGTACAGCTGTGAAGAGTTTTTTTGACTCAGGGCAGATGCTCAGGTATTGGAAACATGCTCTTATTACATTCATACCCAAATGCCCAAATCCTGTATCTGTAGCTCATTTCAGGCCGATTAGTTTATGTGTTGTTTTCTATAAGGCTATATCCAAAATATTGGCTTTGAGATTGAGACAGTGTCTGAATGTTTGTATATCTGCAAATCAAAATGCCTTTCTGCCAGGCAGACAATTGATAGATAATGTGATTATAGGGCAGGAGGTGTTTCATTTCTTGAACAGACACAGAAGTGGGAAAAATTGCTTCATGGCTTTAAAGTTAGATATTCATAAAGCATATGATTGTGTTGAGTGGAAAGCTCTGCAGTTGGTGATGGTGAGGATGGGTTTTCACAGACAGTTTGTTAAGTGGATATTGGCCTGCATTCAAATGCCTACATTTTCTTTTAATATTAATGGCAAGTCCTGTGGTTATATTACAGCATCCAGGGGTATTAAACAAGGAGACCCGCTGTCTCCCTATCTTTTTCTTATCATCTCTGAGGTGCTATCTGCCAGGATACTTATGGATGCTGAGAGAGGGAAATTCAAAGGTTTGAGACTGTCCAGGGAGGGTCCTCTGTTGACTCATTTAATGTTTGCAGATGACACTTTGATCTTCTGTAAGGCTGATGAGGGGCAGGCTAGGAAGTTATTGCTCATGCTAAAATATTTTCAGGAATTCACTGGGCAACAGGTTAGTATGGACAAGTCTACAGTGTTTTTCAGCAAGAACACATCTGATGTGACAAAGCAAAGTGTCTGCACTGTTTTGGCTGGGATTCAAATGCATTCATCTACCAGATACTTAGGGTTACCTCTAGGGATTGGGAGGTCCAAATCAGAAGCATTTACTTATGTGCTGAATGTTGTTAAGAAGAGAATTTATAGCTGGAAAAATAAATGGCTTTCAACTGCTGGGAAGGAGGTCCTCATTAAAGCAGTGCTCAATGCCCTTCCCATCTTTGCAATGTCTTGCTTTGTGTTACCAACAGGGTTGTGCAATGAGATTTCAGCTGTGTGTAGCCAATTTTGGTGGAGTAAAGATGCAGTTAGACATAAAGGGCTGCATTGGGTGGATTGGAACAAATTGACTCTGAAGAAGAAGCATGGTGGCCTTGGTTTTCAAGATATTAAGCTGTTTAACACTGCCATGATTGCTAAGCAGTTGTGGAAGCTAGTGACAGAACCAGAGAGATTAGTGAGTAGGGTTCTCAAATCAAAATACTTTCCTAATTCTTCCTTATTTGAGGCTGAGATGAAGCAAAGTGCATCATGGCTTTGGAGAAGTTGGCTATCTGTGCTGCAGGTATGTGGGAATTGGATGAAAGTGGAGGTCAGAGATGGAAGGAGCACAAGAATATGGGATAAACACTGGGTTCCTGGTTTTATTGGTAGAGATGTTGAATTCTTACCTGGCATTGAGAGAGGGCTGGAATGGGTGAAAGACTTGATGACAGAAGATGGGAGAGGATGGGATGAGCATAGGGTCAGATCCACCTTCACTCCTGTTTTCTGTAATGCTGTTCTGAACATTAAATCTAATGTACCTGATAAGGAAGACAGGTGGATTTGGACCTTGCATACCAAAGGAATATTCTCTGTTCAATCCACTTATGCTAGGTTGATTACAGATAAGTTTGTGAAGCAGCTTCTTGCACAGAGCAGTAGAGACTTGGTTACAGATTCAAAAGTCAGGAGCAGAACTTGGACTATGAAGGTTATGGGGAAGCTGAAACATTTTATATGGAAATGTTGTAACAATACTTTACCAGTCAACTTGCAACTGAGAGAGAAAGGAGTCGATGTGGATCCTATATGCAGATTGTGTGGAGAGGCAGCTGAGTCAATTGTTCATATATTCTTCAAGTGCAGGTATGCAGCAGAGGTATGGAAGGTGGCACCAGTTACATGGGAGGGACCTCAAGGCAATGAATCGTTCAAATCTTGGTGGTGGAGTATCTGTCAGTTGGATACTGGTGAGGTTTCTGAAGCCCGGATTCAGTTATCGACTTATATTTTATGGTGGCTGTGGAAATCTCGCAACTTATGGGTGTTTGAGCATGTTAGAAGACCTGCACATATGGTTATCAGAGCTGCCATGAGGGATTGTGATGCTTTTCAACAGGGTAACCGGTGTTAGGTCTTTAGTTTGTCTGTTTTCTTTTTCTCTTAGGGTTGTGGTCTTTGTTTTGCTGTGAGTTGTTTTTGGGGTTTAGATTTGGTTGTGTGGTTTGCTTGGTGGGATCAAAGGTTCAGTTGAGGGTAACTGCTTTGGTTTCATTTGTTAGTCTGGGGTGTTGTGTGTGTTCTAGCTCACCTTGTGTGATGCTCTCAGCTTCGGCTTATTGTATTGAACGTTTTTTGGTTTATGAGTAATATTTCTATCGTTTGGAAAAAAAAGAAGCACAATCGTATACGTTTAAAGAAGTCAAGGAAAATAAGGGTAAATAGGGGCAAAAGTGAAAACGTAAGCTACGTCTCTGGTAAGACTTGTTTTTA
Source organism: Striga hermonthica (assembly GCA_902706635.1). NCBI lineage: Eukaryota > Viridiplantae > Streptophyta > Magnoliopsida > Lamiales > Orobanchaceae > Striga > Striga hermonthica. Next base: position 36,304 of record CACSLK010018338.1, on the reverse strand, counting down.
AACACAACACCATTATTTGATATGGATAACCTATTTTTATCGCACCATCGTATTTTGAAGTCAAATCGTATACGTTTAAAAAAGTAAAGGAAATTAAGGGTAAATAGAGGCAAAAGTGAAAACGTAAGCGACGTCTCTGGTAATACTTGTTTTCGAAAACGACACCATTATTTGATGTGGATAACATATTTTTATCGCACCATTGTGTTTTGAAGCCAAATCGTATACGTTTAAAAAAGCAAAGGAAAATAAGGGTAAATAGGGGTAAAAGTGAAAACGTAAGCAAAGTCTCTGGAAAGACTTGTTTTCGAAAACGACACCAATATTTGATGTGGATAACATATTTTTATCGCACCATCGTGTTTTTGAAGCCAAATCGTGTACGTTTAAATAGTCAAGGAAATTAATGTTAAATTGGGAAAAAAGTGAAAAACTAAGCGACGTCTCCGGAAAGACTTGTATTCGAACACAGCACCATTATTTGATGTGGATAACATATTTTTATCGCACCATCGTGTTTAGAAGCCAAATCATATACGTTTAAAAAAGTAACGGAAAATAAGGGTAAATAGGGGCAAAAGTGAAAACGTAAGAGACGTCTCCAGAAAGACTTGTTTTCGAAAACGACACCATTATTTGATGTGGATAACATATTTTTATCGCACCATTGTGTTTTGAAGCCAAATCATATACGTTTAAAAAGTCAAGGAAAAAAGGAGAAATAGGTGAAGAAGTGAAAACGTAATCGACGTCTCCGGAAAGACTTGTTATCGAACACGACACCATTATTTGATGTGGGTAAAATGTTTTTATCGCACCATTGTGTTTTGAAGCCAAATCGTATACGTTTAAAAAAGTCAAGGAAAAGAAGGGTAAATAGTGGCAAAAGTGAAAACATAAGCGACGACTTCGGAAAGACTTGTTTTCCAACACGACACCATTATTTGATGTGGATAAAATATTTTTATCGCACCATCGTGTTTTGAAGCACAATCGTATACGTTTTAAAAAGTCAAGGAAAATATGGGTAAATAGGGGCAAAAGTGAAAACGTAAGCGACGTCTCCGGAAAAACTTGTTTTCGAACGCAGAACCATTATTTGGTGTGGATAATATTTTTCTATCGCACCATCGTGTTTTGGAATCAAATCGTATACGTTTAAAAAAGTCAAGGAAAAAAAGGAGAAATAGGGGAAAAAGTGAAAACGTAAGGGACGTCTCCGGAAAGACTTGTTTTCGAACACGACACCATTATTTGATGTGGGTAAAATGTTTTTATCGCACCTGTTGGGTTCTGTTAGGAACGTCAAACAACATGCACAGTATTGAACTTTATC
>CACSLK010018338.1:5152-23056 GCA_902706635.1 Striga hermonthica | reverse complement strand
GATGTATGATAGATTTGATTGGAATTTCGTATATACCTTAAGATCTTCTACTGTATTCTCAAACAGCTATCTAGATCTTGTATCAGTGGAGCACAAGAAATAGAACTACTCCTTGGAAAAAGAGAGAGAGAGGGGCGGACGCAATTCCCTATTGTATGGGATTGTTCTCTTCTTCCATGAGCCTAATGCTGTATATATAGAGCTACAGTAGGGACCCTAAGGAGAATAGGATAAGGGCTTCTAATATATTAATACTGTGGCGCAACCCCACAATTAATATATTAATAATATTAAAGTCCACCACAATAATATTATTGCACTCCCCTCACCTATCTCAAATTACATTTGAGACTCCTTATTATAATTATCCGATTTACCTCCCCATGTTTAAGATATAATGTCCATTAATTAATTCGATCACTAATAATCAAGAATTAATTAATATATTATATTACCGAAGCTAGCGCTCGCTCATAGCATTCATATTATGCCGGAATAAATCCACCTGCAGGGTTTAGCATAATATTCCTTTATGAACTCACTTCGGGGACATCATCAAACAAACGCACATGGTGACCGTAAATATCCTAATAGCACATCGAACACATAATGTTATTACCCAATTCATTAAGTATGTCAACCCGGCTTGGATCTCACCCAAAGAATCAAAGCAACAACAATTATGTGCACATGCCTATTTAATATCTTACGGGTTAAGTGCACGCAATAATTAACTGAGGCCTTGTTCGTTTACGACGATTAGTATAAAACGAACATCCCTCTCTGGGATCCTGTTCAATACATAAATGTACTAGTGCAACTAATCGGTCAAGACAAACCGTACGGTTGACACTACAACCGTGTCGATGGGTTGTTCAATTCCATCTAGGTTGTGAACCAACGATTCTTGTTTCGCAAGTAACTGGTATAGTGATCTTCGATACGCCCGATGACGACCCACTTATCTACATGCAAAACAACAGAACGTGGAACTTATTTAACCAAACATAATTCTCATTCATCAAGGAATAACAAGTGTAATATCCACTAAAACAAAGCTTAAGTATATAACACCAACACAGCTAACTCGAGATCATGAGTGGGGTAATTCTGCTCGTGAGGCTTCAGCTGCCTCGAAGCATAGGCTACGACTTTCCCTTGCTGCATAAGGACACATCCCAAACCCATCTTCGAAGCATCACTATAGATGGTGAACTCCAAAGTAGGGTCGGGTATAGATAGGACGGGCGCGGTAGTGAGTCTCCTCTTCAACTCCTGGAAACTCTCCTTGCACTGAGGACTCCAATCGAATCTCACGGCCTTCTTCGTAAGGTTGGTCAGTGGCTGGGATATCTTCGAGAAGCCCTCGATAAACCTCCTGTAGTATCCTGCTAATCCCAGGAAACTACGAACATCAGCTGCACTTCTCGTCGTATCCCACTTGCTCACCGCCTCAATCTTGCTGGGATCCACTTTAATGCCTCGAGCTGTCACAATGTGGCCAAGGAATGCCACACGGTTCAGCCAGAATTCGCACTTCGAGAACTTAGCATACAACTTCTCGCGGCGAAGAGTCTCCAGCACAATCCTCAGATGCTCCTTGTGCTGATCGATATCTCGGGAATAGACCAGAATGTCGTCGATGAACACAATGACAAACTGGTCCAGGAAAGGATGGAAGACCCTATTCATAATGTTTATGAAAACGGCCGGGGCATTGCTGAGTCCGAAAGGCATGACTACGAACTCATAGTGGCCATAGCGGGTACGAAAAGCAGTCTTGGAAATATCCGACTCTCGGATCTTCAGCTGATGATAGCCAGAACGCAAATCAATTTTTGAGAAGACGCTAGCTCCTCTCAGCTGGTCGAAAAGGTCCTCAATACGGGGAAGGGGGTACTTGTTCTTGACTGTAAGGGCATTCAACTCCCGGTAGTCAATGCACATGCACATAGATCCGTCTTTCTTCTTCACGAATAGGACGGGCGCACCCCACGGCGAGACACTCGGACGAATAAAACCAAGCTTAAGCAACTCCTTGATCTGGGTCTTGAGCTCTTGAAGCTCCTTCGGCGCCATACGGTAAGGGGCCTTAGAAACGGGTCCGTCTCCTGGCATTAGGTCAATGGTGAACTCCACCTGGCGGTCGGGCGGTCCTCCAGGTAAATCATCAGGAAAGACATCGAGGTACTCGCAAACAATAGGTACTCTCTCGGGCACCCGCTCATCAACATCGTCGGATACCATGGAAACAAGATAGCCTTGACAGCTACCCTTGGAAAGGCTCTTCCTAGCTTGCATAGAAGAGATGACCCGAGGCACAGTCCTCGAACTCACCCCAAAGAACACAACAGGCTGATCGAAAACGGGATAGAGGGTGACTTCGCGCTCTTGGCACTGGATGTCGGCTCAATAACGGGTGAGCCAGTCCATTCCCAAGATCACATCAAAGTCTCGCATTTCGATAACATACACATCGGCCTCCAGAACTCGACCACCAATGCAAATAGGAAGATTGCGAACCACTGAATCAGAGATAATAATTTTTCACGAGGCCAAACTAACCTCGAGAGGATCACAAGCATGCACGGTGCTAACAGATAAGGCCTCCAAACAACGAGATGAGATAAACGAATGGGTAGCACCGGTATCACATGAAGTAAAAACAGGCACATAGGATATCGAAAGCATTCCGAACATGGTACCTGCATTGCGAGCGGCCTCATCCTGGGTGATGGTATAGACTCGGGCCTGACCCCCAGCCCTCTGCTGGAACGGTGGGGGCTGCTGATGCTGCTGATGAGGTGGCGGTGGGGGAAGCTGCTGCTGACGCTGCTGGGCAAAGGGCTGCTGCTGTTGCTGTCTCTTCGGTTTGGGGAAGACACTGGCATAGTGACCCGGACGGTTGCAGTTGTAACAAGCTCGCTAGTCAGCTAAGCATTCTCCGGTGTGGAACCTGCCGCATTTAGGGCACCTCGGCTGTTGACCCTGAGTGGGTCGGTCGTCACGTCTGCCGAAGTTTCCTTTCTTTCCCTTCTTCTTGTTCTGATACTCGGACTTCCTCTTGCACGAGCTAGAGCCGGGCGGCATAGATGAGATGGGCTGAGCGTACTGAGCAACGATCTGAGAAGGCTGGGAGGCATGATAATATGAAGGGACTGGGGCTATCAGAATGAGACAGCTCTCTACCTCCTGAGCTCGACTAACAGTATCTGCGAAAGACATCAGTCCGTGACTCCCCACCAGTTCACGGATCCTCTGATTGAGCCCCTTGAGAAACTTGCGGGCCTTCTTAGCATCGATATTCACTGCGTCGCCCGCAAAAAGGCACATGCGGGTGAAGGTACGGATATACTCGTCCACTGTGGAGCTGCCCTGCTGCTAGTGGTAGAACTCATGCTCCATCCTATCCCAAAAGCTCTGGGGAAGGAACTTGCTGCACATCATCACTTTCATTTGCTCCCAAGTCAGAGCATGAAGCTCCGCCTCTGGCCTCCGGGCCCAGTGGTCAATCCACCAGTCAGAAGCGTCCTCCTTCATCTGATAAGCTGCTAGGGACACTCGCTGGCGGTCAGGGAGGGGAAGTACCGCAAAAATCTTATCCAGCTCTTTCATCCACTCCAGCACTGCTGTGGGGTTCTCAGTCCCCGCAAAAGTGGGTGCATTCATCCTCTTAAACTGGACGATAAGCTGAGTGAGGTCCATGGCCATAGGGGCCTGGTGCTGACGAGGCAGAGAAGGTTGCGGGGATTCCTGACGGTTACGGTTGTTGTTGCGAGTATTCATACTTCTACATTGAATAAGCCGAACAAAGTTTAGCACAAAAACAAACAAAATAATCAATACTTATAGAAGTCTAGAGTTCGTCAATAAACACTAGAGTTCGATTAAATCAAGGTGGATAGATCCTAAGCCCCAAAAATAACAATTACACCGCAAGTAGTTTCATTACTACAAGTGTACCATATACATATCAAGTATTTTCATTAATACTTAAACAAAACATACCTTAAGCAGCGCGGAGTGACGGAGACGAGTGGTCATAACACAAGGTCTAAACACATAATCACATATGTGCCAGTCTACAGAAACGCAGACTGGCTCTGATACCAAACTGTAACACCCCACTTTGATTTTAAAGAAATTCCGGACTTTCTAAATATCAGAACAAATTTTTCGAATTCATTTTTGAAATATAGGGCATTAACTAACACAATTTACTTAGTCCAAGTCTTATCTGGACTCACAGGGATTCATAAACCCGATTTTTCACAAGGTTTTCATTAACCTGATTCACACCTCAACATAATATCCCATATGAACAACTGAAACTTCATAAATCAAACACCATGATCATTCAAGGTTCAAAAGGGTTTTTCCAAAATATTTTCAAACATCAAAACATAGTTCGAAAACAGTTTTCCCATGTCCAAAACATAGAAGGTTCATAACGACCATATTATTAAAGCGGAAGCAAAATAAAACAAATAATAAACCACCACTCGTCCTTCGTCCCGTAACCCGGCCACTGCTTAACCTGCATCCGTGAAGAGCAGGTGGGAATGAGCACAAATGATAAAGTAGTGCTCACTACTATGCACATAATAACATGTAAAGATGGTATGGTCGCAGCATGAATATAAATCAATCATCATCATGTCTCATCTCCTAACAATCATAATAATAACTCACTCATGTGCACATCTATCATTAGGTCTTAAGGAGACTTGCCTCGCAAGGGCAACCGTACCGTAACTCGATGGGGAAAACCGTACCGACGGCCGTAACAGCTCACATCAGTAGGATACATGGTTCACATGCATACATTGATCATACCAACAATACATTAAACAACACGTATGACATAGACAATTTTATAAGTAAACCCACCTGGATAGCTTGGTAGAAAATTGCACGCAAGAGCAAGTACGTAGGATGAGGCTCGACTCCTCAAACACCTACAGTTAAGCGAGATAATTTATCAATAATTTATCTCACTACTCAAATTTAACATAAAACCCATACTTAATAAAAATTAAGTCTTAAGGGTCTTAATCGGATTTTTCGTGGACTTGGAACTCTCTCATTTTTGAAAAAATAAGACTCGGAGGATAAAATTTGAAGTCTCGGGACTTAAATAATTTTTCCCAAAATTCTATCATTTTAAATTTTTTTTTTTTTTAAAAATTGAAATCAGTACGAAAAACGGCTCCTAGAATTCAAAATTGGCCTAAAACTGAACTGGGCCGAAGCTGAAATTTCAGCCCCACAATTTGGGCCTGAACATGCGAAATGGGCCGCAGCTAAGGAGGTTTAATGGCCCAAGACTTGGCCTGCTAAGGGAGCAGGCCTTAGGGCTGTTCGCGGGCTGAATCTGCTGAGGAATGCGGGCCGCGCGCGGGCTGACCTCGGGCCCTATGGCCCGCGCTCAAGCTGGCACTTAGTAAATAGAAAAAAAAAAAAAAAACTTACACTTACGCGAGGAACTGGGGTCGAACCCCCGACCTCACACACGGAAAAGCGCATAGATGACCACTGCGCTACACGCTTGGTTACACCTCTAATTGAAAACATAAATCAATTGAATTTAAAGGGAAACCTGCTATTTGAACAGAAAACAAATCGAACAGAGGCTGCTATCTGCTAACAAGCCGACAATTATTTGACTGAAAACAACGACGAGATATCTAACGGCAACCGGATCAAGACGTACACGTTTTTAGAGTTTTGCAAATATATTTTGAAACCGGGCTTAAAAGGGTTTGACAACAAAACGACAAAAATAATACAAAACAAACAACGGGGTACGAACGATCCAATCAACAGGACGACGACTCAAAACGACAAAATGAGACACCGAAATCACACGATTTCATCACAGCTGCAACATGACTCGACTATACAGTAAACGAGAGTTCCGATATTCCACGAAAATTCATGAATATACGAATTATACGTACGAACATACCAATCAGCAAATAAACCGAATGAAATCTGACTTCAAACCAACTTTCGGTAAACCGAACACATCATATATATAACGTGTGATATATGAAATCGATCGTAATAACGAGGGGATTCGAATAAATTACCCGACTTCGGGAAACTACAAGCTATCAAATGGGAAACGGGCCCGACAGCGGGTCGAATAACCGGCTTTGGGACTCTATACTCGAAAGCTTAAGGATATGTAGCTCACGAACGGCTGCTGTCCTGGAATCGACGACGGACGGTCAACCGCTGCGGAGGTGCTCACCGGGATTAATGGCAGACGGTGAACGGCTTCTGTGACAAGTCAGGGAATTTCGATTGTCGACGCAGCGTCTCTGCTGGGGGGTTTCGCCAGAGGTGAAAGGCTCAATGGCGTATAAATTGCAGGCGGCAATTTTTTTTTTTTTTTTTTTTTTTTTTTTTTTACACAGTAGATGGCGAGGGAGAGATAGATATAAAGAACTGAGTGATTCTCAGTCAAAATTTAAAGAAGTGAGAAGGAGATAGGGGAGAATATTGGGGAGAACGTGCGGTTCACATACGGAAGAATCGGTACCAGATTTTTGAACTGGAGATGTTGGTGACTCGGTCGCAGCTTGGGAAGAAGAGTACATGGATCTTCTGATTAATACTTACGCGGATAAAAGGATTGGAAAGGGCCTGTAACTTCACTACCAACTGGGCCTAATTATATCTCAAATTGGGCTAGAGGAATAAATTATTTTGGGCTGGAAATTCAATCACTGATTAGGCACGGTGATTCCTATCGGCTCGATAATTAAATAATATACGAGACTCGGTTTAATGCGGCGATAAATTTACATAAACCGATTATATATATATATATAACATATAATAATATTTACATAATTAAGTAATTAGATAATTAGACATTTAATCACAATTAAATTTTTACTACTACTACTACTACTAATAATAATAATAAAAACAATTATGCAAAATAAATAATCCCAATTATTCATAAACAAATGGGGCGTTACAGGCCCACATCGTGCTGTGATGCGCGCAAAGGGTCGAAAGGTCGAGGCGTTGAACGGAGGAGCGGCGCCGAGATGTTGGATGCAGTTGACGCACGCGGATGCGCGGTAAGCGAGCAGGCCACGAGGACTGGCGATACGCGAGGAGCAGCGGGTGTACGTGGGTGCGCGGAAGGCGATCGGGACACGGGCGTCGATGGTACGCGCGAGCAGGCAGGCGAGCACGAGAAAGATGCGGGGGCATCGAGCGTGGGCAGCAAATGCGAGGGTGGCTGGGACGCGCGGACGACGGGCAGCGAAGACGCGTAGGGCGTTGGGCGCGCGAGTGAAGACGACGCGGGCAACGCCCTAGGCCGAGTAGGCGTAGGAGGGATGGGCGACTGCACGCACGCGCACGAGGAGTTCGGCGGCAGCAAGGCGCGCACAATGGCCCGCGATTGGGGAGCAGACGACTCATGCCGTGCGGGACTAGGAGTAGCTGAGGCGGCGTGTGACGCGTGCGAGACGCGCGCGCGCGCCACGGATTAGGTCTCGTGAGGTTGGCGCGCACGAGAGCAGTGTGCGTGCGATAAGGCGGCGCACATAAGGCGACCGAGAGTTATTGGGCGCGATTTGGGATTGTTTGGAGTGCAATCCAAGCAAGACAAGACAATCAAGTTAATTAGGACTCTAGATATTTAGTTTCCTTCTTGCACAATAATATCTAGATTGTTTAGGAATTTAATATTTTATAGCTTTAAAAAGTTTTCTAGGTAGATTAGAATAAGTCATAGTTAGGATCTATAAATAGGGATGATCCGTCATTGTTTTAAGAAGGCCAGAATTGATGAGTTTAATAGAAAAGAACGTTTGTTCGAAACCGTGTGTTAGGATTCGTGAGAGTTCGATCATGCAATCGAATTGGTGAGGCTAAGTCCTGAGCTAGTTCAAAACCGAGGGAGCGAGGCTAAGACCCGAGTGAACTCAATTATCGTGAGAGAGTTAGGCTAATAACCGAGTCGATCACTCCTATCGTCGAGAGCAAGGCCGTGGCGAAGCTGTGTTTGAGAAAAGTCAAGGGAACGCAACACACGATCCTTCATCATTGGTGCTTTCATTGAGAGTGACTGATTGTGTGTTCGTTAACTTTTCTTATCCCATTCTTTTTCTTTTTTGGTTCGAAATTTTTGTTCTTTTTTGTTCGAGTTTTTTGAATTTTATCCCCAAATTTTCGAAAAATTTTGTGAGTATAAAAAAAAAGTGTCATCTAGTCTTTTGTTAATTTTTCCTCGGGAAAATAATTGTGAGCAACCTGAACTATACGTGATTTTGGGATTTGCAACCTAAAGTATTTTTTTTTGGTAAAATGCAACCCGAACTACATACACAATCACTATTTGCACCCTCGACCACATTTTGACCGTCCGATCAATAGCAAAAAAGGGCACTTGTATGGTCAAGATGTGGTCGAGGGTGCAAATAGTGATTGTGTATGTAGTTCAGGTTGCATTTTACCAAAAAAATACTTTAGGTTGCAAATACCAAAATCACGTATAGTTCAGGTTGCTCACAATTATTTTCCCTTTTTCCTCCCCTAGATTCGAATTTTCGAATTCTTCTTCTTTTTTGATTTTTTCTTAGAGTCTTAAAAAAAAAAAAAGAATGTCTTATGTGCCAATGGACGCTATGGATTGGGAAGATCTCGAGTTATTGGAGAGTTTGGAGAGGGAACTCACCCCATGGGAAAGCACGTATCTAGACGAACTCCATGAGCGAAGAAATCGAGAAGAATACGAGCGACAACTCGTAGAAGCACGAGGAGCAATGGAGGGTGAAGTTCAAAACCATGAAGATGATGGTGCGCTGAATTTTCTAATCCTTGAGGACAAGGAAAGTCTTGAAGAGGAGGGGAATAATACTGAAGTGGTCATCAACCCAGGCGAGTCGGAGGATGAAGATGGCGACGACCTCAACATATGGTTGAAAAACATGTTGGAGGAGCCATCAAGCCCGATATATCGACCATCATGCGAAAGGGACTGGCCGAAAGGGTGTGGTCCACGGGCTAAGCTAAAGCCTAAGAAGCGCAAGACCAAACGAGCCCGAAGGAAACGCAAGGCGAAGGCTAAGGAATCATGTTGTTGGTGCAAGCCTTGCACAAGAAAGAGGCGAGCAAGGAATAAGGAGGTTAGAAGGCGGGGTTTGCGATGGGTTGAAGATGGGTGGTGGATACCGGCGGATGATTGTGAGAGGTTGAAGGGTTGGAACCCATGGCCATCGGGAGAACCAATGGAGTCGGGGGACAAAAGGATCGACGAAGGCCAGCTATCGGGCTTATGGCGCGCATCGTGCTGTGATGCGCGCAAAGGGTCGAAAGGTCGAGGCGTTGAACGGAGGAGCGGCGCCGAGATGTTGAATGCAGGTGACGCACGCGGATGCGCGGTAAGCGAGCAGGCCACGAGGACTTGCGACACGCGAGGAGCAGCGGGTGTACGCGGGTGCGCGGTAGGCGATCGGGACACGGGCGTCGATGGTACGCGCAAGCGGGAAGGCGAGCGCGAGAAGGATGCGGGGGCATCGAGCGAGGGCAGCAACCGCGAGGGTGGCTGGGACGCGCGAACGATGGGGCAGCGCAGACGCGTAGGGCATTGGGCGCGCGAGTGAAGACGATGCGGGCGACGCCCTAGGCCGAGTAGGCGTAGGATGATGGGCGACTGCACGCACGCACACGAGGAGTTCGGCAGCAGCAAGGCGCGCACGATGGCACGCGATTGGGGAGCAGACGACCCATTCCATGCAGGACTAGGAGTAGCTGAGGCGTCGCGCGCGCGACACGGATTAGGTCTCCTGAGGTTGGCGCGTACGAGAGGCGGCGTGTGTGCGATAAGGTGACGTACATAAGGCGGCCCAGAGTTACTGGGCGCGATTTGGGATTGTTTGGAGTGCAAGCCAAGCAAGATCAAAACAATCAAGTTAATTAGGACTCTAGATATTTAGTTTCCTTCTTGCACAATAATATCTAGATTGTTTAGGAATTTAATATTTTATTGCTTTAATAAGTTTCCTAGGTAGATTAGAATTAGTCATAGTTAGGATCTATAAATAGGGATGATCCCTCATTGTTTTAAGAAGTCCAGAATTGATGAGTTGAATAGAAAAGAACGTTTGTTCGAAACTGTGTGTTAGGATTCATGAGAGTTCGATCATGCAATCGAATTGGTGAGGCTAAGACCCGAGCCAGTTCAAAACCGAGGGAGCGAGGCTAAGACCCGAGTGAACTCAAGTACAGTGAGAGAGTTAGGCTAATAACCGAGTCGATCACACCTATCGTCGAGAGCAAGGCCGTGGCAAAGCTGTGTTCGAGACAAGTCAAGGGAACGCAACACACGATCCTTCATCACGCATGCTCACAGACCACTACCGGTGGCGCTGCCCGCTGTGTGCGGACAGGCCCTACGGTCGGCACCTCGCCGGCCATCCGAAAACTTTTTCCCTCAAAGCATACACGACTGATCATAATATGACATATAATGACTAAATACACATAAATTGCTCGGGAGTGTTCGGCTGGAACTTGAAATAGCTCGGGAGGGCTTATATAGCACCTCCGAGCACAACATAGTCTATACTTGGACTAAACAACATGATTTCTACATGATCTTGCTAACATGGATATAAAATAACGTAAAGAGAGTTAACACGAATGTACCCTTCCAATCGCTCGACGAAAGTACTATGACTTGCGTGCAACTTGCTCGGTAATGCACGCCTTCTTCGACAATAGCTAGGGCATATGCTATCTTCTCCCTTTTATACTTAAATTCTCGATATTTTGTATCTTTTTGCTCTTGGTTTTCTATCTATTTCAAGACTTGTGTTCGGTTTTGCATGATAGCATAAAGCTCACGGCCTTATGCTATTTTAATGGGTAAAACTTGATGGATGGAGATGAAAAATGTAGGTAAAAATATGGTGGTGACACTTGCTAAAACCGTGTGCTTCCGTGGCATTAATTGAGCTTAGTCATCGCACGAGGTGGCGCTCGGTTTGCTTGGTCATCACTAGGACGTGTATGGACCATGCCATGTGGTCTAAGCAAGTAGGTGTGTCGTGGTGCAACTTGCACAATAATTATTCATAGAAGTATATCTCCACGGCAACTTTAGCCTGATCTTGGTACTTAGTACCATAAGAAGTAATAATGGACGGTGTTAGGTGGACGGCGCACGAGCGTGCGTGGCTATGGCGATGGCGTGCACTCGGCCTAAGCTATAGATGGACGGTGTACTAATGTGAACGCGACAATGTATAGGGATGGTATAGGGATGGTGTTTACGCATGACAACTTGAACCAAATTTACTCATTTTTGGATGAATATTGACTTCGAAAATTAATTCGTATATTCTCGATTTCAAATAATTAATCCCGACTAATAATGTCCGTTTATAAAATAAACGTTTCGGGAACTAATTATCGAAATTAACTCGGTTAATTAAAATAAATTAAACCGAATAGATTTTTGACTTAAAATCGAACTTATTTCTGAATAACTTCTTAACTGGGCTCGAAACTCATCTTTGACGATTTATCGAATATTCTCGAATTTGATTAATACGTCAATACTGGAATAATTAATCCCGAACTTACTATGTCCATTTATAAAAATAAACGGACTGAGATTAATTACTGGAATTAACTCGGTTAATAAATAAAATTAATCGAATATATTTTCGACTTAACGTCGAACTTGGAACTTAACTAGCTGAATAACTTATGCTTGAATACTAATACTGAGCATTTATTAATAAAGTCTAGCTTATACTCGGAAGCTAGTATTTTTCCCTTATTAATAATGATATGAGATATTATCTCATCTTCCCCATCTATCGAGATGGATGGTCTAGTGAGGGTGCATATCGTATCGATTATATAATTGATGATCGAGCAGATGAACTAATCAAACAGAAGTAAATGAACCGATCGACCAGGGGAATTTGTCAAACAAAATATTAAAGCAGCGTGTTAAACCGGAAATTGGGGATTTAACAACTCCCCAATATTCGGGAATCGTGGATGGAAGCAGTTAGATCGTGGGTCAAACCGTTATCCATGGAGATATATAGGAAGGTAACCGGCTCTAGGTAAAGGGGATTATTACTTCTTGAATACACTCTCTTCTCTAAAGAAAAAGGGAGCAAGAGGAACTAACTTAGGCATCGGAGGGCCGAGCCGGAGACATCTCTTCTCCGGTATTGGCTTTTTTGCAGGTATTAGAAGCGATCAACCGGTGTGAGAGGTGAGATTTCAAGGAGCTCAGCCGGTTCAAGGTATAAAATTCATACCAAATAAAAACTGGGGCGTTACAACTGGGGCGTTACATCCAGTTATCCTCCCACCAAGTGTGGCATCACCATCAAGCTAGTAACGGCCGCATACTACTTTCTGATCGTCGGAGCACTGAAGGAGACCAAATATTCGCTCGAGCTTGCTAATCCACTCAGACACAACTGTGGGCCCTTCAACACCGGTGAAAGCGGTGGGGTCTGTTGGGTTCTGTTAGGAACGTCAAACAACACGCACAGTATTGAACTTTATCAAAATAAATCCTAACGTAGCGGAATCTATAGTTAGGATGTGGACGTTTACCTTTTAAAATTTTTGCCGACTCTGAGACGATGTAGAGTATCGTTGGTGAAGTTCGTCTGAACACCACAACCTAATGGGCAGATAGGTCTGGCCTTTAGTCGATTCTAATCGACACGTCAAATGGTTCACGGTCGCACGGTGTACGGGTCTCGGCAGTCGGGTGCAGCGGGCGTGCGCGTCGGGTGCGGACAGCGAGCAGGTGCGGGAGTCGTGCAAGTCGCGGACGATGTGCGTGGGCACTGGCAGTGTACACTGGTCGCTGGCGTGGTGCGCGGAACACAGGCGGGCGCGTCGGGCGCTGGGAGTACGTGCGGGTTGCTGGGATCTACGGACGGGCGCTGGCGTGTGTGTCGCGGACGTGCGCTGGGACTCCTAGGCCTTCGCGGACTAGGCGCTGGCGTCTGGGATCACGCGGGCGTGTGCTGCGGCTCTCCTGGGCGTGCGAGGAATAGCAGGCGCAACGCGGATGGGCGCTGGGTTCTCGGGGGCAGGACGGCTGGCGGCACGGGCGGACAGCGAGCAGGCAGGCGGTGCTGGGAGCTCGCGATCATCGAATGGGCATCGCTGGCAGGGCCTGGGCGATGCACGACTGCATGCGGGGGGTGCGGTTGCGCTTTGGTTGGGCTAGGGAGGTGACCGGCGGCGATGGGATTTTCTGGCGGTTGTCAACGGCGGCGGACGGCGTCGTCAAGGTGGTGATGATGACCGAAAAATATATATATTAGAAAGCTCAATCAATTGTACCAAAAAGCCTTCTAACGGATTACCTAAACACCTACTTCGATCAAACTTGATGGAGCATTTAATCGAATCACCCTAACTCTCGAACAAAGCAATTCTCACGCGTATGTAGATGAGAAAAATCGGCCAACACAACTTGTAGGAGATGTTTGGGACATGGTGTATATATAGGCTCCATTAGGGACCTTAAGGAGGTGCTAAATATGGGCTTATCCCATTAGGCCTAGGAAACCTAATTCTACTCCAATACTAAATTAATGTAGGAAGGAAACCTCCTACTAATCCTCTCCTTCTAGAAGACTTCTAAGTCTCCTAGCAATAGAGAAGATCCTTGTAGGAAAATCTTTCCTAATTAAATTAATAACTATGGAATAAAATTAATTCCTAATTTAAGAAACCTAATTTTACTGCAATTAATTATATAATGTAGGAAATATATTTTCCACTAATCTTCATCTTCTAGAAGACTCCCAAGTCTCCTAATCCCAAGAGAATATTCTAGTAGGAATTTTATTCTCCTAATTAATTAATTAATATAGAATAAAATTAATTCCTATTTAATGGAATTAAATAATAAAACATCCCACTAGAGTAATATTATTGCTCTCCCCATTTAGCCACTATTTTACCAATAAAATCGAGCCTCCATGATTAAATAATATTAATCTGATTGATCGATTTACCTCCCTATGTTTAAGATATAACGTCCATTGATTAATTAAATTACTGACAAAATAATTAATCAACTTCTTATTCATTTCCGAAATTAGTACCACTCAGCCTTTAACCATTATGTCAGACAATCGTCTACCTGCAGGGTTTAACATAAGGTTCCTTTCTGAGCTCATTTCGGGACGTCATCAATCCAGCGCACTGGAACACAGTGACTGTAAATAATCTACAATAGCACATCATATAATTATTCTTACTTACCAAAATACCTCGTATGTCATCCTAACATAATAGGAATCACTTGGTAAATCAAATAAATAAGAGATAAAAATATATGCCTATTTTATATTATATTACAGCTTAAGAGAACGCATCAATCACTGAAGGGCGAGGTTACAACAACGGTCAGTGAGTCTCATAACCTTTGCCTTCCGCGGTCCTGTTCAACACTTAACATAAGTGCCAGTGTAATCCTTCAGTCAAAGACCAACTGAATCGGGAATACACTACAATCTTTTTCCAAGTGGGGTCTCACTGCCAGTCTAGACTGTGAACAAATAGTTTAGTCTTATAAGGAACCGATAGGTGATCTTTCTGTTCGAAACTCTTCAAACCACACTATCTCAATATAAGACATGGAGTATGTATTGCATAAATAAATAAACTGCAAACATATGTACTTTGACCGAAACATGATTGCCAGATCAAAATGGAATTGATAGAAACTGCAAAACATCGCTTTTAGAGCATACCTCTAAAAATCTCTCACTTATGCTTTATAAGCTCATGGCTAAAAAAAAAATAACCACAATTTATTTCAATCTAATTCTCAAAGACTAGTCTCCTATGTTGCCCTAACATCTGACTCCCATTCCTTCTACGTGTCTTGTAAAGACTTTCACCGGTAGGCTTTTCGTAAAAGGATCTGCTAGGTTGTCCTCTGATTGTATCTTGGCAACAACGACTTCTCCTCGTCCAACAATTTCTCGTATCAGGTGGTACTTGCGCTCTATGTGTTTACTCGCTTTATGAGTCTGTGGTTCCTTCGAATTTGCTACTGCTCCGCTGTTATCACAGAACACTGTGATTGCAGCGGACAAACTCGGCACCACGTCAAGGTCGAGGAGAAAATTCCTGAGCCAGACATCTTCTTTCGCTGCCTCTGAGGCTGCTACATACTCAGCCTCCATGGTTGAGTCCACCACGCATTTCTGCTTGACACTCCTCCATACTATGGCTCCTCCTCCTAAAGTAAACACAAACCCTGAGGTTGACTTGCTTTCGTCCCGGTATGCCTGGAAGTCAGAATCGGTGTAACCCAACGGAAGCAACTCATCTGCCTGGTAAACCAACATGTACTCCTTAGTCCTTCGAAAGTACTTGAGTATATGCTTTACCGCAGACCAATGTTCCGGTCCTGGATTACTCTGATATCTTGCTACCATGCCCACGGCATAATAAATATCAGGTCGCGCGTATAACATAGCATACATGAGGCTTCCTACTGCCGATGCATACGGAACTGCCTTCATGTCCTCTATCTCTTGAGGCGTCTTCAGGGACATCCTCTTAGATAGAGGTATTCTATGTCGAAAGGGCAAATCCCCTTTCTTGGAATCCTGCATGTTGAAACGCTTTAGGACAGTGTCTATGTATGTGGATTGAGATAGGCCCAACTTTCTCTTCTCTTGGTCGCGAATGACCTTGATTCCGAGAACATGTCCTACTTTACCCAAATCTTTCATATCAAACTGCTTGGATAACCATACCTTTACGTCTGACAACATCTTCACACTGTTTCCAATGAGAAGAATATCATCCACGTACAGCACTAGAAACACCACCACGTTTCCATCACTTTTCTTGTACACATAGTGCTCATCCGGACATTGGGTAAATCCATACGATTGGACAACCTCGCCAAAACGGATGTTCCAAGACCTCGAAGCCTGCTTTAGCCCATAAATGGACCTCTTCAGCTTGCAGACCAGATGCTCTTGGCCATTTGCAATGAATCCTTCTGGTTGCTGCATATAGATGTCCTCGTCCAAGTTCTCGTTAAGGAAAGCGGTCTTAACATGCATTTGCCAAATCTCATAATCCATATGAGCAGCCACAGCCAAGAGAATCCTGATGGATTTGAGCATGGCTACCGGCGAAAAGGTTTCCTCATAATCGATCCCTTCTTTCTGAGTGTACACTTTCGCAACAAGCCTAGCTTTGAAGGTCTCAAACTTCCCATCTTATCCTCTCTTTCTCTTATAGACCCACTTGCATCCAATGGCGCGAACGCCCCTGGGTGGCTCTACAAGATCCCAGACCTGATTAGTGTCCATTGACTCTATTTCAGATTTCATCGCCTTTTGCCATGACTCTGCGTCCCGATCTTGGACTGCCTCATTGTATGTCCATGGGTCGGATTCAAGAACATCTGGGACAGCCTCAGAAGACTCTCCCAGACCCATGCACCGTTCGGGCTGCTGGACAACCCTCCCACTACAACGAGGTACTACCTGCTCAGGTGCAATGTCAGCGATACGTGTTGCAGTACTTTGTGGTGTAACATCTAGCGCACTCGGTATTGAAGTACTCACTCTCTTTAACTCCTCAAGAACATGTCTACTACTGGGCTTATGATCTAAGACATAGTCTTCTTCCAAGAACCTAGCATTCGTGCTAACGATTACTTTCTGGTCCTCGGGACTATAAAATAGACCACCTTTAGTTTCCTTAGAATATCCCACAAATAGCCTTACTTCTGATCTTGGTTCCAACTTATCAGTATCGGTTCTTAGCACATGTGTTGGGCTACCCCAAATTTTGAGATGTCTTAGACTAGGCTTATGCCCTGACCACAACTCCAATGGTGTAGAAGGTACTGATTTAGAAGGTACTCGATTCAGAATGTATACCGTTGTTTCTAGGGCATATCCCCAAAACGAATCTGGTGAACTACTATAACTCATCATTGCCCTAACCATTTCCATAAGAGTCCTGTTCCTCCGTTCTGCTACGCCATTTTGCTGAGGCATGCCAGGCGCAGTCAGCTGGGACGTAATCCCATTATCCGTCAAGTAGCTCCTAAATTCATTCGAGAGATATTCGCCACCACGATCCGATCATAATGACTTGATACTTTTTCCTAATTGCTTCTCCACAACTGCCTTATACTCCAAGAACTTCTCAAAGCATTCAGACTTGCGGTGCAGAAGGAAAATGTACCCATATCTCGAGTAATCATTGATAAACGTAACGAAGTACTCGAAACCCCCTCTCTCTTGAATACTCATAGGACCACATAGATCGGAATGAACTAGTCCTAACACATCTTCGGCTATTTGCCCCTTTGAACTAAAAGTCCTCTTAGTCATTTTACCTTCCAGGCAAGACTCACAAGTTGGAAAAGCCTCGACTTCTAACGACCTCAAGGGCCCGTCTGCTGCCAACCTTTGAATCCTCCTAAGGTTAATATGACCAAGTCTTAGATGCCAAAGATATGTTTCGTTCATTTTAGAAGGTTCCTTTCTCTTATTCAGATTAGATGATGAATTAAGTAATTGTTTCTGTTGCAGTGGAGATGACTTAGATTCTAGAATGTACAGATTGTCAACCAATGAACTGTTGGTGTTATATACTTAAGCTTTACTTTAGTGGATATTACACTTGTTATTCCTTGATGAATGAGAATTATGTTTGGTTAAATAAGTTCCACGTTCTGTTGTTCTGCATGTAGATAAGTGGGTCGTCATCGGGCGTACCGAAGATCACTATATCAGTTACTTGCGAAACAAGAATCGTTGGTTCACAACCTAGATGGAACTGAACAACCCATCGGAACGATTGTAGTGTCAACCGTACGGTTTGTCTTGACCGATT
>CACSLK010018293.1:0-21855 GCA_902706635.1 Striga hermonthica | reverse complement strand
GCTGTTGCAAAACATTTGACATAGATGCCAATATCTAGCAACGAGCCATCTCATCAGCCTTATACCACTTCCGATGAGCCTCCCTTTCCTCTTCAGTAGATTGGGCGCTCAAAGGAGCAGGAGCAGGAGTAGTGAGCACAAAGTTGTACTCATCAGCAACAAGGACAATATCCAGATTTCTCTTCTAGTCCAAATAATTTGGACTAGTAAGCTTGTTTTGATTGAGAATGACCATAAGCGGATTGAATGACATGATGAATAACTGAAATAAATAATTGCAGACACGTAAGCAACAATTCACATAAATATGAAGCATAAAATATGGAAACCTTCAAAAACCATCATTAGTGCAACCTCCGACAACTTAACGAACACACATGCAAGCCACGTTGGGTGGAAGTTTACACATATTTCAATTAAGCAGACACCCAGTCATTAATCTCAATTGCACGCCAACCTATCCTTATGGCGAATGAAATTAATAGTCAAAATTTTAACACTGGCCATGTGAATCAAAACAGGGACTCCGTTGGGGAGTTATATTAAAATTCACATCTAAGTGATGACCACAATTTAACCCCAAGAACAACCATTCCACAATTGATAGACCTACCGATGGGGAAGACACATCGCTTGTAAATAATTTTCTACGGTTATCTCGAAATCATCTGTACCCGTGAGCTTATGAATGACACTTTCCATTAGGGAGGAGACCCCATGGGTTACGCGTATGCCACTCACTTCACCTAAAGATTAAGTCGTTTGAATAGAAGTCTTATCTAGTAAGCTCGTGAATGCCGCATCCGTTAGGGGGAGACTCCCAGGGTCCCGCGAGCGACAAACACCTTACTTAAAGACCAATTGTGGAGGCCAAATGAATTAATTAAAATTCATATTAAACTCACTTAGTCATTTTACTTGAAGGTTTTTAACAGCATGCAATAAGAAATAATAAAATTCCTATCATGCTCCTAACACGCAAATCACATAAATCCTAGCATGCTCCTAAAATTCAAAACAAAAACAGTAACAACTTTCTAAGAATTTATAGCACATATTCACATGATTTCTAGCATGCCCAAAGTTCGATTTAAATCAGCTAGACACATAATCAAATAAATATGCTCTAGCAAAATTAAATCGGCATCCAGAAAGCGATAAAGAAATGCAAAAATTAAACACATCTATCGCAGCCCCTTAAAAACAACCACTAATAGCCTATCAAAAACTATTACATGATACAGCAAGGTCGTGGATGAACACTCGAATCGGCATATCGCGTAAATCGGGTCATTCACGCAATATCGACACCCACCGACGGAAAAGGGCCGAAAACTTCATCTAGACGATTGAATTTGACCTCTCCACAGGCTGTCTCGGCGGAGCCGTGACATGTGTAGATCTCACTCTCCCGTTTCCGAAATGGTATTACGGGCTGAAATCGGACACATGTAGCAAAAGTTATGGCCAAAACGGTTTTCGCCGATGAAAGTGGCCCCGGCTAATGCTGAAACCCTAGCCGCCGCCTCCAGGATGATCATCTTCCTTCACGTTCGACTTTGAACACAAAATTACAGCAAAATCAAACAAGAACAGCCCTACTACAGTCTACAAAATCGCCTATACTACCCACACTTAATATCTGGTGGGAAAAACAATTACAATCATATACAAGGGGTGCGATAGACACCATCCAGAAGCATAAACAAGATAAAAAATCATCCATACCATGAACATGGCTGAAAACAAGTAAACGAATAACCAAAATCAACTACATATTCCAGGCAGAGCCGATAATCTACGAAACCGAGGCTTTGATACCAATTGCTGGAACACGCCGACGAGGCGGTCCTTCCCACGGATCGATATCGGATACCAAACACATACATACATGATTTCGAATTACCCTAAGCATGCTCCTAAAGTATGAACAGAGAAATACCTTTCTTGAGGCTTTGGTTCGATCTAAGTGATCTTATAGTCTGTGTCCCGACCACGTTTGGACGCCGGATGGACGACGATCTACCAAACGGTTGAAAGGAGCAGATTGTGTTTCGTCTTCTCCGAACCCTTCGCCTGACTTTCTCCTCACGATGGTGGCTGAAGGTGTCATGTTTTGTGATGCTACGTAGGGTTCAAGACGTGTAATCCCTCTTTTTATAGAGGTCCTTGGGCCAGCCTAGGAATCTCTTAGAAGGTATAGGGTTTGGGCTCCCTACAGGCCCAAATTCTTATGTTCAACCCAGAACACAATTTGGCCCGTAAATATTAATTCATTCCACTAGAGAATTAATATTGCACTCTCGTCCTATCTCGAAATAAATCAGGGCTTCTATTAGACTCGATATAATTCCCCGTGTTTAAGATATCGCACGTCCATTAATTAGTAAAGCTTCTGACTGCTTTAATTAATCAATATATTTTATTCCTTAAGTAGTACCACTCAACCTTATTATCGTACGGATTAAATCCACCTGCAGGGTTTATACGATAATCCTTATGAGTTCCTTAAGGGGACGTCATCATCCTGGATGTCCAGGACACGGTGCCTAAATGCCAATAAATAGATATCATGCAGATAATGTTGTTACCCAAGATACAGAGCATATTGAACCAATACTTGGCTCTCACCCATGGTAAATCAAAGTAACAAACAAATATCCCACATATCTAAGTATCACAATTAGGGTTAAGAATTAGTAGAGTCACTGAGACCTAGGTTCTTCATGATAGTCAGAACAGAAGAACACGTCTCAACTGTGATCCATTCAATGCGACGCAGCGCACTAGTATAAACCAATAGCCAAGACAAGCTATATCCAATTTATACTACAACCTAAACCGATAGTCATGTCCATAACTATCTCAGTTGTGAATACCATTTATATCTTATAAGGGACCGACAATGTAATCTTCTGTGTGACTACTAACACACCACATTGTCTACAATATAAGATAATTGGACATTTAGCATACAAGCAATCATAAAGTATGCAACAATGTGAAAACATTTATTTCAGTCGAATGGGAAATCGAATAAATACAATCCAAAAGCTCACATAAAAGTTTGCTTTACTGTATACCCCAACAGTTGTAGGTCAGCTCGACGAGCGGAAGGGCATACTCCCAAGTCAGGCTCCGATCCAAGACCACAGCCCTCAATATATCCTCCAAGTACTAGATCGTACACTCCGACTGACCATCTATCTCTGGGTGAAAGGCTGTACTGAACTCCAACGACGACCCCATGGCTCGGTGCAACGTCCTCCAGAACTGGCATGTGAACTTAGGATCTCGATCAGAAAAAATCTCCATGAGCATCCCATGAAGCTTAACAATGTCCTTGACGAACAATTCAGCATAATCACTTGCGTTCATCGTCGTCCAAACTGGCAGAAATGGGCAGACTTCATAAGGCGATCCACTATCACCCAAATCGAATCATGCCCGGCCCTCGAACTCGGTAGTCCTATCAAGAAATCCATGGTGATGCACTCCCACTTCCACAGGTGAACCTCAAGGGGCTGCAACAACCCTCTCGGCTTCTGGTGCTCAGCCTTAACTTGCTGACACACCAGGCACCCATCCGCGAACTTTGCTACCTGCCTCTTCATGCCTCGCCACCAGAAAGACTTCCTCAGGTTCTAATACATCTTCGTGCTACCATGATGGATGGTGTACAGGGCACTATGGTCCTCTTTCAGAATCTTCATTCGCAGTTCCCACACCTTCGGAACACAAAGTCTACCCTCGAAGACCAAGGCCCCATCAGATTCGACTACGAATCCACCAACTCTACCGGCTTCTGACAACTCCCTCGTTCGGCATAGGAAACGGTCATTCGGTTGCTAGGTGACTATCCTCCCTCGAAGAGTCGGTCCCACAACCAAAGAGGCCAACACGCACCCAGCTGTCGAAGTCGACTCCACTGCCTCTAGCTGTAATCGCTCGAACTCTCAAAGAAGAACATCCTACCCGGTGAATAGGCAAGATAGCTGGCCATAACTCCTCCGACTAAGGGCATCGGCTACTACATTAGCTTTACCAGGGTGATAGCTAATGGTGCAGTCGTAGTCCTTGACCAGCTCCAACCACATACGTTGCCTCATGTTCAGCTCCTTCTGAGTGAAAATGTACTTTAGACTCATGTGGTCGGTAAAGATCTCACACTTGACTCCATAGAGGTAGTGCCGCCAAATCTTCAAGGCGTGGACAACTGCAGCTAACTCGAGATCGTGAGTGGGGTAGTTCTGCTCGTGAGGCTTCAGCTGCCTCGAAGCATAGGCTACGACTTTCCCCTGCTGCATAAGGACACATCCCAAACCCATCTTCGAAGCATCACTATAGATGGTGAACCCCAAGGTAGGGTCGAGTATGGATAGGACAGGCGCGGTAGTGAGTCTCCTCTTCAACTCCTGGAAACTCTCCTCGCACTGAGGACTCCAAAGAAACCTCACGGCCTTCTTCGTAAGGTTGGTCAGTGGCTGGGCTATCCTCGAGAAGCCCTTGATAAACCTCCTGTAGTATCCTACTAACCCCAGGAAACTACGAACATCTGCAGCACTTCTTGGCGTATCCCATTTGCTCACCGCCTCGATCTTGCTGGGATCCACCTCAATGCCTCGAGCTGTCACAATGTGGCCAAGGAATGCCACACGGTTCAGCCAGAATTCGCACTTCGAGAACTTAGCATACAACTTCTCGCAGCGAAAAGTCTCCAGCACAATCCTCAGATGCTCCTTGTGTTGGTCGATATCTCGGGAGTAGACCAGAATTTCGTCGATGAACACAATGACGAACTGGTCCAGGAAAGGACGAAAGACCCTATTCATAAGGTCCATGAAAACGGCTGGGGCATTACTGAGTCTGAACGGCATTACCACAAACTCATAGTGGCCATAGCGGGTACGGAATGCAGTCTTAGAAATATCCGACTCTCTGATCTTCAGCTGATGATTGCCAGAACACAAGTCAATCTTTAAGAAGACGCTGGCTCCCCTCAGCTGGTCGAAAAGGTCCTCAATACGGGGAAGAGGGTACTTGTTCTTGACTGTAAGGGCATTCAACTCCCGATAGTCAATGCACATGCGCATAGATCCGTCTTTCTTCTTCACGAATAGGACGGACGCACCCCACGGTGAGACACTCGGACGAATAAAACTGCACTTGAGCAACTCCCGGATCCGGGCCTTGAGCTCTTGAAGCTCCTTCGGCGCCATGCGATAAGGGGCCTTAGAAACAGGGCCGGCTCCTGGAACTAGGTCAATGGTGAACTCCACCTGGCAGTCCGGCGGTCCTCCAGGCAAATCGTCAGGAAAACGTCGAGGTACTCGCAAACGACAGATACTCTCTCGGGTACTCGCTCATCAACAACATCGGATACCAAGGAAACAAGATAGCCTTGACAGCTACCCTTGGAAAGGCTCTTCCCTAGCTTGCATAGAAGAGATGACTCGAGGCACAATCCTCGACTTCACCCCCATAGAACACAACAGGCTGATCAGAGATAGGAAAGAGGGTGACTTCGTGCTCCTGGCACCAGATATCAGCTCGATAACGGGTGAGCCAGTTCATGCCAAGATCACGTCAAAGTCTCGCATTTCAATTACATACACGTCGGCCTCCAGAACTCGACCACTAATACAAATAGGAAGATTGCGAACCACCGAATCAAGGATAATAATTTTTCCTGTTTGGGTGTGAGGAAAAAAACCTGTCTCCGAGGCTAGACTAACCTCGAGAGGATCACAAGAACTCACAGTGCTAATAGACAAGGCCTCCAAGCAACGAGAAGAGATAAAGGAATGGGTAGCACCGGTATCACACAATGCAAAGACATGCACGTTGGAGATAGAAAGCATTCCGGACATAGTACCTGTGTAGCGGGCGGCCTCATCGTGGGTAATGGTATAGACACGGGCTTGACTTCCAGCCCTCTGCTGGAACGGTGGGGGCTGCTGCTGATGAGGTGGCAGTGGGGGAAGCTGCTGCTGCTGAGGGAATTGCTGCTGCCTCTTGGGCTCAGGACAAACACTGGCATAATGGCCCGTACGGTTGCAGTTGAAACAGGCTCGCTGGTCGGCTAAGAACTCGCCACTATGGTACTTGCCACGTTTCTTATAGGTTCGGTTGCCAGAAGAGGGATGATTGCGCTGGTCTGGACCTCCTCGCTTTTTATCCCGGTGGAAATCTGCCTTCATCTTGTCCGAACTAGAGCCGGGCGGCACGAATGAGATGGGCTGAGCATGCTGGACAACGGTCTGAGAAGGCTAGGAGGCATGATAATATGAAGGGACCAGAGCTATCGGGATGAGACAGCTCTCCACCTCCTGAGCCTGACTCACAGTGTCGGCGAAAGACATCAGTCCGTGACTCCCCAGTTCACGGATCCTCTGGTTGAGCCCCTTGAGAAACTTGCGGGCCTTCTTGGCATCAGTATTCACCGAGTCGCCCGCAAAAAGGCACATCCGGGTAAAAGTGCGAATATACTCATCCACGGTGGAGCTGCCCTGCTGCAGATGGTAGAACTCATGCTCCATCCTATCCCAAAAGCTCTGGGGAAGGAACTTGCCACGCACCATCATCTTCATCTGCTCCCAAGTGAGAGCATGAAGCTCTGTCTTTGGCCTCCGGGCCCAGTGGTCAATCCACCAGTCAGAAGCGTCCTCCTTCATCTGATAAGCTGCGAGGGATACACGCTGTCGGTCCGGGAGGGGGAGTACAGCAAAAATCTTATCCAGCTCTTTGATCCACTCCAGTACCGCTGTGGGGTTCTCATTCCCCGCGAAATTCGTGCATTCATTCTCTGAAACTGGACTATAAGCTGAGTAAGGTCCATGACCAGAGGGGCCTGGTGATGACGATGAGACGGAGAAGGAGACAGGGATGGCTGACGGTTACGGTTGTTGCGGGTATTCATAACTCTATATTGAATAAGCCGAACAAGGTTTAGCACAAACAAACAAAATAATCATAATTATAGAAGTCTAGAGTTCGCCAATAAACACTAGAGTTCGATTAAATCAAGGTGGATATATCCTAAGCCCCAAATCACAAGTTCAACACAAGTAGTTTCATTGCCACATGTGTATCATTTACATATCAAGTATTTTCATTAATACTTAATCAAAACATACCTTAAGCAGCGCGGAGTGACGACGACGAGTGGTCATATTACAAGGTCTAAACACATACTCACATATAAACCAGTCTACAGAAACGCAGACCAGCTCTGATACCAAATTGTAACACCCCACTTTGATTTTAAAGAAATTTCGGACTTTCCAAAAAATCAGTACATAATTTTTCGAACTCGTTTCTGAAAACATGGGTGTTATTCAAACATTTAACATCAACCAAGTCATATCTGGTTGTTCACATGGTTTTCATTAACCTTTAATACATCAATTTTACATGATTATTAGCTAAACAATATAGCATGCATAATCGAAAACACGTGATATTCAATAAATAAGTCCAATACGAATATCTATACAAAAAGGGTCCAATAATCCCAAAAAGGAAAAGTTTTGAAAATAGTTCAACACGTCTCAAGGACCACACTTTATTCATAATGGAAGCATAATCATAAAACATAAATCAAGACCGACCCACTCGTCTTCCCCCGTCATCCGGCACCTACTTAACCTACATCCGTGAAGAGCAGGTGGGAGTGAGCACAAAATGAACGTAGTGGTCACCACTATGCACGCATATAAATATGTCAAAATGATATGGTCGCAGCATGAATATAAAATAATCACATCATGTCATCTCCTATCAATATCACAACAAATCACATTACTCATGTGCACATCTATCGCTAGCCGCAGAACGTGGATTCATTACCCGAAGGCGGGAGTACATGCCACGCTACGGACACGGCCTTCCATATGGGCTTACGTACCTCGCAAGGGCACGGCCATATATGGACTCAAGGAGACTTGCCTCACAAGGGCAACCGTATTACATCGATGGGGACAACCATACCGACGGCCGTAACAGCTCAAATCGATAGGCTACATATTTCATATTCATACATAGATCATACCGACTCAACATAAACGAAACACATACGGCATAGAAATTTTATAAGTAAACCCACCTGGATAGCTCGGTAGAATATTGCACACAAAAATCAAGTAAGTAGGTCGAGGGTCGACTCCTCAAACACCTACAATTAAACGAGATAATATATTAACAATCTATCTCACTACTCACATTTAACTTAAAACCCATACTTAATAAAAATTAAGACTTACGGGTTTTGATCGGATTTTTCGTAGACTTGGAACTCTCTCATTTTTGCAAAATATGACTCGGAAAATTAATTTGGAGTATCGGGATTTAAAATATTTTTTTCTTCTTGAATTTTTCCCATTTGAAATTATATTTTTAAAATTGAAATCGAGGCGAAAAATTGTTTTCGGAACTCAAAATTTGGCTAAAAATCGAACTGGCCGAAGCTGGAATTTCTATCCCACAATTGGGCCTGAACATGCTAAATGGGCCGCAACAAAGGGCTGGTCCAGTTCAAACAGGCTGAAGGGATGCGGGCTAAGGCAGCTGAGGAAGACGGGCCGCTCGCGGGCCATAATCGGGCCAAATGCGGCCCGCGTGCCTGCTGAAATGCTGGGCTCAAGACTAGATAAAAAGAAATGGCCACTACACAGAGGCTGGGCTCGAACCCAGGACCTCCAATGCCGATTTCAACAGCGAAATCACTATGCTACTCGCCTATATGTGACTTCAATTGTAAACGTAACAAAATGAATTTAAAGAAACACCTGATAATTGAACAGAAATAGAAATCGATCAGAGGCTGCCCAAAATTTGAAAAATCGTAACAGAAGTTACAAATACAGGTTCTGAGCAATCATATATGAAATGTATAGACTTATCAAAGTCTGAAACATTTTAAAAACATGTTTTATTTGATCGAAAAACGAAAAGTTGAAATACGGTTTGAAAACAAACGAACAAGACGACCTCGAAATAATTACAACGGGCTCCGAAACGACAAAACGGGACTCCAAAGTAAACCGAGATAATCACAGCAACTAGGAGCTCGGTTTTTCACAAAACGAGGGGTACTACGAGAGTTCCGATCCATGTTAAAATTCACGAAACAACAACATAACGAACAATAAATAATGGAATCAGAAACGACTCAATGAACATGAGCATAATCGAACGATAACATTCTGAATAATAATTTACGAGGAGGTTTCGAAAGGATACCCGTCTTCGGGAATATCGGAAGAACGGGTCGGACGAACAGGACAACGGAACTTGGACTCCTCGAACCCGGTGCTGACTGCGAACGGCCCGACCATATGCAAACACTCAACAGTGATTGAAAATCGACGATGACCAGCCTGCCTGGACCAGGAACGCCGACGAATAGGTTCTCGCCGGGGAGAATGGCGGACTTTGACTGGTCTGGGAAGCGGTTCGCTGGGAGGAGTGGGGTGGTCGTCAGAAGTTGGTCTGCTCGAAGGGCGAAGGTGGACTCGCCAGTTGCAAGGAGTGATGAAGATCAACTCGCCGAAATTAATGGCAGCCGTCGGTAAGGAGAAATAATTTTTCATTTTTTTTACAAAGAAGAAGAGTGCTGGGAGATTTTGAATGATTCTCCGGAGAAGTATTCTTGGCGCAGATATAATAGGCGACGTTAGGAGAACATGCGAGAGATTTCCCCAAGAAAATCGCGACCAAAATTGGAGCTGTTGAGGACTTGGTCGCAGCGTATGCGAGAAGAGAAGATAAGAGGAAAAAAAATCTGCGGATCCTCTTTACTTGGGCCAGATATACAAATAGCATACAATTGGGCCTATACATAAATTAACTATGCTGGGTGGAAATCAAAATGGCCTAAAGGCCTAGGGATTTAACATAAAGGCTAAAACTTAATCATTTTGGGCCGGAAGTAAAATACATGCGATTAAATCGGAAGTCTACGAACAATATGACAAACTACGAATAGGATTATATGGTTTATTATATTTATAAAACACACTTTTAATATTTATATAAATTCATAATAAGCACATAAAAAATCATTTAGGCAATTAGACAATTAAATATAAATCAACACATAAATAATAATAATAATAATAATATTAATAATAATAATCCATTTATTCATAAACGAACGGGGCGTTACAGGTCATTCCTTTCAAAAAAGAGTAATGCTATAAAGCCAACTTAAGTTACAATTTGGGTTACAACACCACTGTAAATGTATTATTTAATATTTTATTGATAATACATTTACACTTGAGTTGTAATCCAAGTTGTCACCCAAGTTGGCCAAATAGTATTCTTCTTCAAAAAAATATACCAATCATGGGATAAGGAATGAGTAAGGGAATGATCATTCCATTCCCATGTCATTCCTCCATACCAATCATGCCATAAATCAATGTACAATAGGTAAGGCTAAGCGCATGTCTGTTTATAAGAATTTTCAAAAAATTCCAATATTTTAACTCTACTATTTTTTTTGACTCAACTTTTAACTCAATTTCACTATCATCAATATTATCAATATAATTAAATAATATCAATCAATCATTCATACACAACACATCAACTTTAATTCACTATTTATCCACTCACATTATTTTAACTATTCATCACTTCCAATCAACTCTCTCTTAATTTTATATTTTAATTATTTTATTTTAAATATTATTTTAATATACTCACTAACAACAAATCACACCACTTTTTCAAAATTAACCAAATCAAATCAAAAAATCCAAACAAACAAAAAAAAAAAATTCATAAACAAACATGCATTAAGTAGCCTAATACACAACCACAAGGCTGGAAGAGAGGTACACTAAAAACTACTGTCTGAACGTTAACAAGCCCTGGCTAATGACAAAGCATAGATACCAAAGGTGTTCCACACCTGCAATAAACTACTGCGAAAGGAGCTAAACCACAAGCTAAAGCCCTAGTTCAACTCATCTAAACAACATCCAAACCAAAAACTACAGAAGCCAATAAAACATAAACAAACCAACAGTCCAATACAAAACTAAAACCAAAATGACAGGCCACAAAATACTATCAAAGAAACAATAAAAACCTAAAAGCAGTTACAACCTGCTAAATTCAAACCATTCTTCCAAAGCTATAGACACCATTGTCAACACTGTTCTCCAGGTATTTTGAAAGACCCACAAGTTTCGTGGTTTCCAAATCCACTATAGTAAGTAAGTTGTGAGCTGCATAATGCCATCTTTAGCTTCAGAGTTAGGAATTGAGTTGAGCTTAGTCCACTAATGAGAGAAACTAACTGAGAGGTGATGCAATCCATCCCATTAAACTGGAGCCAGTGCCCATATCCTTGAGGTTTTGGGGCAGTTGAAGAACAAATGTTGTAATGTTTCTGACCTTTCTCCACAGATTTTACACCTGGGGTCAATATCCACTCATTTCTTGGCTAAGTTGGTATTGAGAGGCAGGATGTTGTTCAAACACTTCCAAATAAAGTGTCTGATTTTTCCCTTGATCTTTAGCTTCCAAAGCCTTTGCCTCATTTCCTTAGCTACTGAATGTCCTTTGTTGGAATCAGCAATATCCAGGTTCTTCCATTTTTCATTCACCAGATAATCATAAGAGGCAGCCACAGAGTGTTTACCATTTTCCCACAATGCCATACCAATCTGTCTTCTTCATCAGGGTTTAGGCTTTTGATTTTCATAAATGCTCCTTGCTCTTGTCCAGTGAACATGTCCTGCAATATCTCTATCTTCCATCTTCTTCCAGTATCATTAATCAAGTCACTTACTTTGGTGATTTCAGGGTGCATGTGGGGCTTGAACTATGGTTTGAATCCAGGCAGCTCAGGTAACCAAGGGTGCTCAAATATTATAATTGTTTACCCATCTTTGACTTCATATCTCAGTCCCATGGTGAAGGAGTCCTTGACTTTGAGCCAGCTATGCCACCACCAGAAACCTGTTAACTTGTGTTTGATTGTGAGAAGTTGTCCTTTGGGAAGTATATAGCCTTCAAATATGTAATGACCAGCAAGTTTGGCTATGTGAGTATCTTCCATAGTTGTTTGGTGATTAAAGCTTTGTTCATCAATTGGATGTCATGGAACCCAATCCCTCCCCTTTTATCCTTTGGCAGTGTCAACAAGTTCCAGGATTTCCAATGAAGTTTATTGCTTTCTGAGTTTCCTGCATTCCACCAAAAAGAAGCAAATTGTCTTGCAATATTTGCACACATTGTTTTAGGGATTAGAAAACAGGACATTGTATACACTGGTAGGGTATTAAGCACTGCTTTTACAAGAATTTCTCTAGAAGCTGCGGACAAGAACCTATTTTTCCAGTTCAAAATTTTCTTCTTAATAACAACAGTGATAAAGAAGAAAGTTTCAATCTTGTTGCTCCTAATACCTAAGGGCAGTCTTGTTGGGTTCTATGAGGAACGCCAAACAACATACACAGTATTGAAC
Source organism: Striga hermonthica (assembly GCA_902706635.1). NCBI lineage: Eukaryota > Viridiplantae > Streptophyta > Magnoliopsida > Lamiales > Orobanchaceae > Striga > Striga hermonthica. Next base: position 9,374 of record CACSLK010018293.1, on the reverse strand, counting down.
TTATCGAAATAAATCCTAACGCATCGGAATCTATAGTTAGGATATAGACGTTTACCTTTTAAAATGAACTCAGAGACGATGTAGAATACCGTTGATATAGTTAGTCTAAACACCACAATCTAATGGGCAGATAGATTTAGCCTTTAATCGATTCTAATCCATAAATCACACAAAGCTCGGTTGCACGGTAGTTGGGTCTCGGAGTCGGGTTACAGCGGCTCGATTGTGGGCGTCGATCACGGATAGCGTGTTAGTGTGCTTAGCAGGTGTGCAGGTCGCTGGGCGCTGGCGATGTGCGTCGGGCGCTGGCTATACGCGTTGGGCACTGGGAGCGAGCGGGCGTGGCGCAGACGTGCGTTGGCAGTGTACGCGCACGGGTAGTCGTACGCCTGGACAGACTGGCGCTGGCAGGTGGACGCACGCGGGCGTGGGCAACAAGTCTCCTGAGCGCTCGTGGAGTGTGCGTGCATTGCAGTGGCGCGCGCTGAGAACTCTCGCGATCGGCGACCGGTAGCCGGTGCGATAGGCGAGCAAGCAGACGCCACTGGGAACTCGCGGGCATCGCTGGCGGCTCGCGATGCGGTCTGGCTGCGCGGGGGTAGTGGCTGTTGGCTTACGGCTGTGTGCAGCCGGGCACTAGGCGGCTTTCGGCAGCGACGAGCGGCGGCGGTGGTTTTTCGGCAACGGTCGACGATGGCGGATGGCAGCGGTCGGCTGAGGAAGGTGACCGGAAAAATATGTGTATAAAGGCTTGAATAAATTGTACCCAAAAGTCTTCTAACGGATTACCTAAACACCTACTTCGATTAAACTTGGTGGAGCATTTAATCGAATCTTCCTAACTCTCGAAAGATTCTATTCTCTCGTGTATGTAGAAGAGAAATTCAGCCAACAGTACATTGTACAAGAGGTTGGGACATGGTGTATTTATAGGCTCCATTAGGGACCTTAAGGAGGTGCTAAATATGGGCTTATTCCATTAGGCCAAGGGATCCTAATTCTACTACATCTACTAATCCAATCTAGGATAGAATTCTCCTACTACTCATCACCTTCTAAAAGACTCCCAAGTCTCCTAACCTTAGACAAGATTCTAGTAGGAATATTATCTTCCTAATAGAATAACAAATATGGAAAAAATTAATTCCTTATTAAATGGAATTAAATAATAAAACATCCCACTAGAGTAATATTATTGCTCTCCCATTTAGCTCCTAATTTATCAATAAATTTGAACCTTCATGATTAAATAATATTAATCTAATTGATTGATTTACCTCCACATGTTTAAGATATAACGTCCATTGATTAATTAAATTACTGACAAAATAATTAATTAACTTCTTATTCATTTCTGAAATTAGTACCTAATGCCAGTGTTAGCGTCCTGGTCCGGTTCAGAATAGATCACCTTTGTCCTCGCCGGTAGAACGCCGGAAACCTGCAAATAACTCTCACACCGGGGGGTCTTTCCGTTGAAGAGCCTCCGATGCTTAAGTAAGTATGTGTATGAGTATACTTGAGTTTAATAATCGAAATCGTGTTAAGGAAGAAAGGTTCACCCCTCTTTATATAAGGGTGAGATACCTAATCTAAGAGCTGCCCGGGTATGGTGAGCTGGCTGCCCCAGCTGCCAGTCCGTACTCTGGCATGCCGCGCGTATGCCAGAGGTGGTGCTGGGAGTTGTCAGAGGTGGTTGTCGCTGTCAACCAATGCATTCTCGCCACGTGTCCTCTGTACATGGGATGATAATTCCTCTGAATATTCCCCTCAAATTTGCTTAGAGGCTCTTACACGCGCCTATGTGTAGGTAGATCTCCAGAACACTGCCAACCCATAAAGTGGTCGATTCATTAAGGTCGACTCGACTGCTCGACTGCTTGACTGGTCGACTGCTCGACTACTTGACTGCTCGACTGCTTTACTGGTCGACTGCTCGACTACTTAACTGCTCGACTACTTGACTGGTCGACTGCTCGACTGGCTCAACTTCCTTACGGTACAACCTCTTTGACCGGTTCGACAGAGCGGTTTAGCCTTGCGGGTATAATATCCTATATCATCTAGTCCTCTCCACTCTGGTCAAGTCTGAATGACTCGACCTAAGAGTGAATTTGTTCTTGCCTTCCTCCTGGGTGATATTATGCCCGATATCTACCACCTGATAAGTTTCCCGCTACTTTTTTCAATTATTTTCTCTTTAGCCGCCAGAAATAAAGTTTCTTGCCACGCGTCCTTTCTGCCGCGCCTGCACACCTTCCACTTGTCGTATCTGTCGCGTATGTCAAGCGCTTTAATTATTGCACCCTCTCGCATAACGCGCCCACTTTGAGATCCGTGTGAATTAAATACTCGCCGGTAGAATGCCGGAAACCTGTAAATAACTCTCACACCGGGGGTTTTTCAAGTGAAGAGCCTCCGATGCTTAAGTAAGTATGTGTATGAGCATACTTGAGTTGCATAATAGAAATCGTGTTAAGGAAGAAAGGCTCACTTCTCTTTATATAGGGGTGAGATACTTGACCTAAGAGCTGCCCGGGTATGGTGAGCTGGCTGCCCCAGCTGCCCGTCCGTACTCTGGCATGCCGCGCGTATGTCAGAGGTGGTGCTGGGAGTTGTCAGAGGTCGTTGTCGCTGTCAACCAATGCATTCTCGCCACGTGTCCTCTGCACATGTGATGATAATTCCTCTGAATATTCCCCTTAAATTCGGTTAGAGGCTCTTACACGCGCCTATGACTAGGTAGTTCTCCAGAGCACTGCCAGCCCATAAAGTGGTCGATCCATTAAGGTCGACTCGACTGGTCGACTGCTTGACTGGTCGACTGCTCGACTACTTGACTGCTCGACTGCTTTACTGGTCGACTACTTGACTGCTCGACTACTTGACTGGTCGACTGCTCGACTGTCTTGGCTTCCTTACAGTACAACCTCTTCGACTGGTTCGACAGAGCGGTTTAGCCTTGTGGGTAAAATATCCTATATCATCTAGTCCCCTCCACTCTGGTCAAGTCTGAATGACTCGACCTAAGAGTGAATTTGTGCTTGCCTTCCTCCTGGGTGATATTATGCCCGATATCGACCACCTGATAAGTTTCCCGCTACTTTTTTCAATTATTTTCTCTTTAACCGCCAGAAATAAAGTTGCCTGCCACGCGTCCTTTCTGCCACGCCTGCACACCTACCACTTGTCGTATCTGTCGCGTATGTCAGGCGCTTTAATTATTGCACCCCCTCGCATAACGCACCCACTTTGAGCTCCGTGTGAATTAAATACTCTCCACCGTGATATCTTACTTTAATCTAACGACTCTTATCTTCCAACCCTTCAACTTATCAAAGTATAAAACCCGTACTTAGCGAAATTTCATAGTTTTTCCCACCTTTGCTATTTTCGAACTCTTTTGTGCTCTGTAACCTTTCCGCAACCCTAACTTTTGCTTTCGACGATTTCTCCTGCACTTTCGAGGCTTCTTCAATTCCTTCAACCACGATTATGAGTAAGTTGTTCTTCACTTGAATTTGTGTTTCCTGTGCTTCAAATTTATATGCTCCTGAATTTTTCGCGTTGGATATCTCGAACTTATCTGTTGAATTTTCTGAATTTGTGCATTCCGTTCTGAATCTATGCTCTGAATACTTTGATTTGTTTGTTGAGCGTTGAATTTCACTATCCCCTCTAAAATTTTTCGAGATTTCAGTTATTCCCCTTTACATTAGTTTTTCGAACTCGCCTCTCTGGCAAAACCCTAGTCTTTGAAAGTTTCTTCCTCTCCTTCTCCTCTCTCCGCGAAAATCCTCTTTTTGATTATGTTTTTGCTTTGTTTTGTTTTTCAAATTCTACAACTTCTAGTGAAAACGACCATCATTCTGGTGCCAATCTGAGCTCCCCATCCTCTTCTTCGACCACTCCCGTGGTTTCTCCCGCTTCCTCTGGCTCAGTCCACGAAGTCCCTTATATCCCCGACGCTGTTCCTCTTTCCATCCTACGCCCCGACGACACTGAGCCTACCCTCGTCTTTACCGCCACCGTTTCTTTAACTCCGGGGACACCATGGACAACGTTCCCCTTCGCCACCGTCGACCTGCTTTTGGCTCGTTAGATGAGCCAGAGGACGAAGACGATCTCGATACTATTCCCCTTTCTTCTTGATTCACCACCCCTACGCCTGCCGCTACAAATCCCTCTTCCTCTCAGACTGCTCCTCCCGAATCCTCAACCATTTCTCCTTCTTCTTCTCAACCCGACGCATCCAAATCCTCAACCATTCCTTCTGTTTCTCAGGCTGCTTCCCCGAATCCTTCGACCAAAACCTCCTCTAAATCTACCTCTCCTGCCTCTCATTCGATTGGTGGCTAAAAGGTAGCAAGGTCGGCCATCCTTCTGGTTGGGTTTTCTATTGCCCTTCCTCTTCTGATACCTATGACCATCCCTCCTCTGATTGTTACACCTTATTCAAGATCCAGTTCGACATCGGCATCCGCTTTCGTCTTAGCCCTGATCTACTCCAAATTTGTGAGTGGTTCGAGCTCCCTTTAAACCAACTTCCTCCCAACGCCATCCGCTTCATGACCACCTTCATCATTCTATGCCATTAGGTCGATTCGACCTAGCCTTCTTCCATTACAGCAGAGGTGCCTAGCTTCAACATTCCTCCGAGGAAGACTCATCTGAAGAATAAATCTGTCTCCGGGTCCACCTCTGGGTCAGCCGGGCATCAGGCCGATCAGGTCGATCATTCGACCACTTTCTTCGGGCCTCAGCCGCAGCAACAACAACAACAACAACCTAAACAATCATAACAACAACAACCGTCGCCCAAGCAACAACAACAATAACAGCAGAAACAACAACAACAGCAACAACAGAAGCAACAACAACATCAACAACAACAGCCACAACACCAACAGCGCGAACAAGAGCGACAAGCTTCACCTCCTCCTTCTAAGACCACTGCTCGACCACCACCCTAAAAGACCGGCAATAAAACCGTGACCGCCCCTGAGAAAATCGGCACTAAAACTTGGACCACCTCCAAAATTGATACCAGCCAATCCTCCTCACAAAAGACCAACAGCCAAAACACTGCCTCCCGTACTAAAACTAAGGCCCACTCTTCCGAACAACATACCTCGTCTAAAGCCAAAACTCAAGACAAACCTCCCCTCGACCAATCATCCTCCAAAAACCCCTCTGCTGGCTCGACCAAAACCGTGGTCAAGTCTGGTGGCCGAGATGGCACCAGGCGTGACGTGGCCCTGGGGAAACGTCCTCGCACCGATCAACTGAAGACGGTTTGGAAGCGCGTGCGTATCAGCCATACTTTGATTGATCCCTTGGCCCCGAGGTCCTCTTCTCTACTGGTGGCCCCTGTGAATGAGGTGGTCGATCGCCTCGAGGGTGCCTTCCTTGAGGACGACCGCAAAGATGCTGGCGTCACCCTGCCAGAGCTTGGTGACCAGCTTGTACCATGGCTTGCCCAGGTATTGTTCATACCATGCATGCTTCGGTTTTCTTTTGTCATCTTTCCTTGCTATATATATATACTGAGCTATTATTTTTCTTTGGTTATAGGGCTTGGTCAAATTTTTACCTTTGGCTAAGGAAGCTCGAGATAGATCTAGGAAATCCATAAAGAATCTCGAGGTCGTCCTCAGCTCTTTGTAGGATAAGAATTCAACCCTCCTACAACACAATGCTAAACTCCATGAGACACACACAGAACGAAAAACCGAGTTTGAAGTCAAGATTAAGTCCCTTAATGGAGAGCTCGGTAGAAAGGACAAAGCTCTCGCGGAGAAAGATGTCGTCCTCGCAGTGAAGGAGGTGGCAGTGGCGGAGAAAGAGGCTGCTTTGAAAGCAAAAGAAGTAGTACTCGAGCAGGAGCGGGCTGCTCGAATTCAGGCGGAGGCTGCTCGAGCACAAGCCCAGGCTGCTCGAGCCGAGTTGGAGGCCACCTTGGCTAAAGAGAGGGCTGCACACGCTCATCAGCTCAAACGCTACACTGATGTTGCTGCTCTTCGAGCTCGGCAAATGATGTGGGCTACCATAACTGGGCAGCTTGTTGTGTACAAATTATTTTTTTTACCGAGTACCGAATCGAAAGATTTGTTCCCCCTGTCGATCTCACGAGGAAGGCTGTTCGGAATTTAGTTATGATATTGGTAACACATAAAAGCACAGAAAATCCTAAAATACTAATCAAATAAGGATTGGATGAATTATCAGCTAAGAAATAAAGAGCAATGCAAAAATATAAATCTACCTAAATATAAGAGTGAAACAAAGACGGAGAAGCTAGGGAATCGGGAACAATCAATTCAAGTTCTATTGCACACCAGGACCTAAATCACTCTGCTCTAGATTGGCGCTCTCGCTTAAGCATCTAGAGGTTCGCTCCCAGTAACTCTTCGTAACAAGGGACTGAACAATACCGGTCAATAATCCAATCCCAATAACTTTTTGTAACAAGGGAGAAGACACCGACAGACATGTATTTCAACCCAAAACACGTAGATTATTCGGCTATAAAATCATCTACCTCATGCGAGCCTAGGTCTACGACTTCTTCCCCTTTCGTTTCAAAAAGTCGCTAATTTAACTAGAAGGTGATTAATCAACTAATTATATAGAATTGACAAACCCTAACTCGACTAATCAACATCCAATCGTCACCAATTGCAGGATCGAAGTGTCACTCTTCGATTATATCAATTAATCAAGCAAGATTACATCAATACCGAATTAAATCAACTCACACAAGAACGAATTATTCAAGCCTGAGAGATGCACGTTAAACATGATCAATCATTCCCTATCCCTAGATAGAAATTAGCTACATATCATGGATTCAACAAAATCAAGTATTTCACCCCAATTAATCATTCTCATGAATTAAAGAAGATGAAAGATACTTACAATCAATCCAATGGTAGAATCCAAATTACAAGCTTTAATTCCTAATTAGTAAGAAAAAGAGAAAGAAAAATGGAAGAAAAAGATTAAGGGAAGAAGAAGGAACGAATGAAGAAGAAGAGAAGGAGAGAAAGGAGTTGTCGTGGATTTTTCTCGGGACCTAGGGTTTTCACCCACGGTCGAGAGGTGTCTTTTTCTGAAGTCCCGCTCGAACATATATATAAGCTGGACCCCGCGACGTAAAGAACACGTGTCGCGGCGCGAGGAGGGACAGTTGGCACGGCGCGACGGCCACCGCGGCGTGGCCCTAGGAAAGGTGGCTCTGTTCGTCCGTGGAGGATGCCACGCGAGAGACCCGCGGCGTGAAGAAGTCCGGTGCCGCGGCGTGAAGGACACGTCTAGCGCGGCGTGGGATCCTGCACGGCGTAGCGGGCTAAAAACGTGCCTTTGTCGAACTCGTGGAGGTGTCGCGGCGCGAAGCAATAATCTACCGCGGCGTGGGACTTCTCTTCGGCGTGGTGCGCATAGCAGCTTCTGAAGGCCTGCGATGGGTAGCGTGAGATGGACCACGACGTGAGAGATGGGTGGTGCCGCGTGTGTTTCTGGACCTTCTGTCGAGCTCGTGTCGGGTAGCGTGGCGTGGGGCAGGTGTGGTGCTGGGCCTGGACGAGCTTGTGACTACTTCCTCGAGTTTGCTCTTCGGGTTCGTGTGAGCTCGTTTGGAAACGGAATTTAACTCCATTTTCTTTCGTGTGTCGCCAACGCATCCTATTACGAACTTAAGCTTGTCAAATCAATTTTTCCTTCATATCCAAATTGACCATGGATTCAACCTGCACACCATAAGCCGAAAACAAAAACGGAGAAAACGAAGAAAATAATCGAAAAACACATAAAGACTCTAAGAAGATGAAAACACACAACGAGAGAGAAAACGGACCAAAACTAAGAGAAAAAATGTAAAATGGGGAAAAAATGAAGGAAAATTAATCACGAAAAACGCAACAAAAATGGGACAAACACAGCTCTTCCTCCAAGAGTACCGTGCGTAAGTGGTGGCTGACTTCATGCAGTCACCACAATTTCTGAAGGAGGTCCAAGACTTCGGGGTGGACTGTTTTCAGTTTGCCATGCAGAAGGCCGGCGAGCAGATCGCCGAGGACGATTTTGAGCAGCTCGACTCGGGGACTATCTGGGACGCCTTGCCTAAGGTTCCCTCTAGCTTCCAGGGCGATCCTAACTTACCGCTCGAACATGAGTGGTGGTCAGGGCTGCTCGAAAGAAACTTGGCTCGATCGGATACACTGAAGAAGATATATGCTCTGCCCGATGGCGTGACCCCTCCATCTCCTATGTTGGTCGCACTGGCCGAGTCCATTCGACGACGCCACTCAATGAGGCCTGCGACTCAACTTCGGGGACCAGCCATCCGCCCGAACCGAAGCCATCTCAAGCAATGCTGACTCTGCCGCTGCTCCTCCTCCGTAGATTAACTTTGTATTTTTCGTTAAATTTCGACGAACATTGCATTTTTATCGGACTTCTGTAATCTTTTGTAATGAAAATATTCTGTTTGAATTATTTATGTTTCTTCGTTTTTCTGTCTTCAGTCGCACTATAATCTGGCAATCTTGTCTAACTATTCGACTGGGTAACTGAAACCTGTAATCTAACATACCTTCATTTGTAATAAACCTTAACATATAATCAACATGTTTTCCACATATGTATTCTGTTTGCGCACTCGCGTTTAATCAACCTTTATCAATTTCAAGATTTGAACCGCGAATTTTACCACATGCCCACCTTCAGAGGTGGTCAAAGCATGCGACCATCCAGCCTCATGGCCTTAACCATGATGGGTTTTTAACTTTTATCACATGCCCACCTTCAGAGGTGGTCGAAGCATGCGACCATCCAGCCTCATGGCCTTAAACATGATGGATTTTTAACGTTTAACACATGCCCACCTTCAGAGGTGGTCGATTCATGCAACCATCCAGCTTCATGTCCTTAAACATGATGGATTTTTTAATTTTGCACACAGGCCCACCTTCAGAGGTGGTCGATTCATGCGACCATCCAGCCTTATGTGTTGGGGTATACAGTAAAGCAAACTTTTATGTGAGCTTTTGGATTGTATTTATTCGATTTCCCATTTGACTGAAATAATTGTTTTCACATTGTTGCATTCTTTATGATTGCTTGTATGCTAAATGTCCAATTATCTTATATTGTAGACAATGTGGTGTGTTTGTAGTCACACAGAAGATTACATTGTCGGTCCCTTATAAGATATAAATGGTATTCACAACTGAGATAGTTATGGACATGACTATCGGTTTAGGTTGTAGTATAAACTGGATATAGCTTGTCTTGGCTATTGGTTTATACTAGTGTGCCGCGTCGCATTGAATGGATCACAGTTGAGACGTGTTCTTCAGTTCTGACTATCATGA
>CACSLK010018289.1:17640-45088 GCA_902706635.1 Striga hermonthica | reverse complement strand
GAATCATCAGGAAAGCAGTAAATTCATCGAAATAATTTCTGAGTCACTGAATCTTTTTCCGGACTTGAGAAATAGTAAACTCCCTCTTCAATGCATAACTCAGGCATTGGTTCAGGACTATTGAAATTTCTGCCCACAAGGAATTGAACACATGGCCTTTGTGTATGTCTGCCTTCTGACGACACCATTTGAAAAACACTTGGTAGCAAATATGTTCCTCCTCCTCTGTCCAGTCCATGCCACGGAAGCGGATCGCGATCTTTTCATAGGGTGAAATCCTTTCCATTTTTTTTTCCGCAAACGTGCGCCTCCTCGGATTTTTTTTTTTTTTGGCTGCAATGAAAAGATAGGGTTTTGAGAAGTGAAAGGTCGCCTCTTCAACAAAGAGAATGAAAGGTTAATAAATACATATATCATTTAAGGCTAGGTAGATATACTTCAACTCAACAACTAAATGAGGAAGCATGCAAATCGTCATTGTTTTTAGGTGTAAAAGCAGACAATCAATCAACGCGGTGCGTAACTTATGCGAACAATATGCGAAGCATTTTTGATTTGGATATGCGTTGCAGACAATCAATCAATGCGGTGCGTAGCGTATGCGAATAATATGCGAAGCACTTTCGATTTTGATATGCGGTGCAGACAATCAATCAATGCGGTCCATATGGATATGCGAAAAAAATGGCGGATAGTCGTAAATTATGCGGCTGCGAATAATATGCGAAGCACTTTCGATTTTGATATGCTTCGTAAATTATGCGGCTTTCGATTTAGATATACGATTCGTTAATTATGCGGTTGAAGACTAGGCGAATCATCCCAGTTGTGCGATTATTATGGGATATGATATGGGAATCGCACAATCAACCCAATTGTGCGATTATTATGTGACATGTTATGCGAATCGCACAATCAACCTAATTGTGCGATTATTATGGGACATGTGTTATGAGAAACGCGCAATCAACTCAATTGTGCGATTATTATGGGAAATGTGTGATGTGTGCAGGTCAACCCAATTCCGATTTCGACAACTGTACCTGGATTAGGAACATTTGCTTCTCATTAACCTCTTTGTCTTCGTTGCCTGAGTCACCATTGTGTGTGTTGGTTTGGTCATCATTATTGTCATCATCACGAGAATGACCTGGTTGGTTCGAACAACCCGAGGTTTGATGATCATCAGCGCCCCGAGGATATCCAGTATGTGTAAATGAACTAGGGCCTGCTTGATGTGAATATGGGGTCTCGTGGGAAAATGAAGAACTACCAACACCAAAAGAACTCGGAAATACACCTTGGGACGCCATCATTTGCGTGAAGCTTTGGTGCGCCGTCCCTGGAATCCCTACATTTACTCGCTTCTCCAACTCCACGTAAATGTTGGGATTTGTTTGTTCTTCAATCAGCTCTAAGATATCCTCACTGGATTCGCTTTTCATCTTCACAACTCGTTCCTTTCCGTCAAATACTGCCCACAATATGTACTCAAAATTACAAGGATCGGCCTTCAATAATGCTTGAGCACGAGAAACTACTTCAGAATATATTTGTCGGCCGTAATTTATTCTCATCAGCTCTGCCACTCCACCAAGATATGAACCCTCGCAAAACGAACCACCAAAGTGCACCAATACTCTAACACGGTTGCTAGCCATTCAAATAAGTGAACAACAAAAAAAGAACTAAAAAAAAAGAAACATAAAAATGCAGTACATGAATGGTGCAGGCGTTAAATTGTTAGAGATCACTGTTTTTTTGCCTGCATGATAAATGCAGAGACCAAATCCTCACCTGGGAAAAAGCAGTCAATTAATGAGGTGCGCAACTTATGCAAAAGTTCTGCGAATGAATTCTGAATAGTCGTAAAAGATATGCTTTATTCGATATGGTTATGCGATTCTTAAATATGCGAGCGAAAAAATGTCACATAATTGTCAGTTATCCGGAGGGTATATGCGAAATTGTTACGCATATTAGTAAATTATGCGATTGACTTGGATATGCAATTACCAGAAAATGCGTATTCAACAAACTATGCGAAATAGATGCGAAATAGTTTCGCAGTCATATAGCCCTGCGAAAAGAAGGCGCATAATCATCGTAAATTATGCTGCATTCGATATGTATATACGATTATTAAAAATGCGATAGATGTTCGCACATTTGTAAATTATGCGTTTGATGTGGATATACGATTAAAAAATGCGAAATGTTTACGCATAGTCAGAAATTATGCGGCCGATTGGATATGCGCTGGTTCATTTGGACATGCGAGTGTAATATCGCATAGCATTTCGTGAATTCTGGGGTGTAAAAGAAGTTATTTGACGGGGTGGTGTGAAAAAGAAAGAATAGATATATAATGGGGTGAAAAAGATTTTGACCCTTATTTATTTATATATTTTTCAGAGTGATCAGCAGCAGCACTTACATTAGCAGTTCAGGTGGGGACTCAAACTGAGTATTACATTGAGTATAATTACAACTATCATGCGAGGTATGTATATATCAGTTCCGCTTAGAGTGGTGGCCAGTTTGCGTAATTCCACTCCGAGCTCTAGTGGCTAGATCTGACCACTAGGGTGTGCACATGGTTCCGGCTGAGTTTATTACAGTCGGCAGGCACGTCCAGTTTATACTGTTGACGAGCAGTTACAGATAGCAGCAGATATACATGCGTTTGATCATGATGATGCAATTATTATTAGTGTTTTATTCAGTATGAGTTTCTGCGGAGTACAGTGTTTTAGTACTCACGCTCCCACTATTATGTTTTCTTTTCAGGTGAAAGGGTCGGTCCGGAGGAGTGAGCGGAGCTGGTGGTCGCCGGTGCAGTATATATGTAATTATGCTTTTGCAGACCTACTATATGTATATTATTTGCCACGTTTTTACTTCCGCTGACGTTTTTCAGATTTTGAAACTAGCGTGTAAATTTTCAAATTACGATCCGAGTCTTCGGGTCAAACTTTATACAATATCACACGCTTGTTTTATAAAAAGACAATCCATTTTCATAAATAAGTTTAAAATTAATAAAGTTAACGAATTTTTAGAAAGGAAATATTTTAAGTAGCATCCCGAGATATATTTCGCAAACTAAAACAAAAATTTTAGAAGAGAATTTGCGAAAATCGCACTCTGATTTTAGTAAGCTAGCGGGGTGTTACAGCCCGCGTGTCCCAGCCAACTCCCATGGCCTGCTCACCTGCCGCGCACCTGCATACACCCAGCGCTGCCCGCGTGCCGTTCACATAATCGCGCGCATCATCATCCGATGCGCGCCCTTCACATACTAGCCGTCCGTCCATGCTTGCGCATCCCTCAGTTGGCCCGATGCAGTCACCTGCCAGCATTCACCACCCGTCTTCAGCCCTCGCACACCACATCTCCGAACCTCTGAGCGCCACGCCCGTTTCTTCCTCGCACACGGCCCACAACAATGACTTGCTTTATTAGCCTTTGCCTTGCGTCGCCTTTTGCCCTTGCGTTTCCTAGACTTCAACTTAGACCGTGGACCACATCCTTTTGGCCAATCTCTCACGCATGAAGGCCGATAAATCGGGCTTGATGGCTCCTACAGCATGTTTTCCAACCATACATCGAGATCTTCAACCATTCTGTCACTTGACTCACCCGGGTTGATGACCACTTCCGTATCAGCCGTCCCTCGCGCACGCGTGGTGCCAGCCGCACCCGCCAGCGCACGGACCTAGCCAGTCACGCACGGGTCGGTGCCAGCAACGCCTAGTGCGTCCGACCATGTCGGTGGCCCAGCCAGCAGCCGACTGCCCGGCCACAGCAAGCCGGCGGTCCGGCCAGCCAGTGAACCGGCTGGTTCAGACCGGTTACTTGAGCGATTCAGGACTCAGTGACCTGGTCCGAGATCAGTTCAGTATTTCAGTTAAGCTTTCAGTCCAGTCAGCCCAGTATAACAGTACCAGTTCAGTTCAGGATTTTCAGTCTAGTCAGTTCAGTTCAGTGTTTCCAGTTCAGCCCAGATTTATCAGTCAAGTTAGAACCCGAGATTATTTCAGTAAATCCAGTTAAATATTTAGTTCGAGTCGAGCATCTTAGCAGCTATTTTAGTCAGTATGAGCATAGTACTTAGTGTTTGTTTATTTATATATCTTTACAGTTTGATCAGTCAGCATCACCATTTACATTTTCATACCAGCAGTTCAGGTGGGGACTCAGACTGAGTATTACATTGAGTATAATTATAGCTATCATGTTCAAGGTATGTATATACCAGTTCCGCTTACAGTGGTGGCCAGTTCAGATGCGTAATTCCATTCTGAGTTCTAGTGGCGTAATCTTCCCACTAGGGTGTGCACATGGTTCCGGCGGAGTTTATTATAGCCGGCAGATTCAGTATCTGGTCCAGTTTATACTGTTGACCAGCCAGTTCATAGACATGACACAAACACAGATTATATATATGCTCTTGATCATGATATCGCAATTATTATTACTGTTTTAATTCAGTATGAGTTTCTGCGGAGCACAGTGGCTTTTAGTGCTCACACCACCACTATATTATCTTTATCAGGTCACAGAGTCGGTCCTGAGGAGTGAGCGGAGCCGGTGGTCGTGGGTTAGAGTACATATTATTTTCTAGACTTTTGACATGTTTATATTTATTTTGCCACGATTATACTTCCGCTGATATTTCCAGGTTTTCGAACTCGCATGATGATTATCAGCTTTTGGTCCAAATTTCCAGTTGGATCTTGTAAAGTTTCACATGGTTAAGATAATCCGTTTTTCTTAACAATCTTAGTTCAGAAAAGATTGGATTTTTAGAAAAGAAAGGCTTTCCAGTAGCATCCCGAATCACGATTTCGCAAACTAATATGTATTTTTAGAAAAGTATTTGCGAAAATTTAACTCTGATTTTTATAATAAGGAAGAGGGGTGTCACAATATCTATAAATAGTGCATCTTGTTTATACTAGGAATTTCACTGAGTAAAATATTTAATATTTATACGAACAAGTACTTAAATATAATGTAACATATAAATCATATAAATAAAATTGATAAATAGTATAATCCGACAAATTCTATTAATCGAACGGGGCGCTACAATCTACCCACCTTAAAAGGAATTTTGTTCTCAGAATTCGAAAATAAAAACATTCAAACACTATAATACAACATCAAACATGAAGTTCGAATATTTCCTATAGTCACGCCCTCAGTCTCCCCAGTTGCCTCAGACTTGCCATGCCAGTTCTATTGCACCTCGACGAGTTCAACTGCCCGGGTCCTCAGTTGATGAACCTTCCGGTCCAGTAAGAACACCAGTACCTACTCATAGGCAAGGACTCACTCAACCTACAACTCGACGAAGTCTACCACGTGTTCTGGATCATGCACTCCGACAACACAGGCTGTAAAGCTAACCGGTAGGCCAAGTCTTTGACTCGTGTGGGAGTCTGAAAGGGTCCGATATAGTGAGGCCGAAGCTTCCCTCTTCTTCCCAAAGCGAACCACACCCATCGGGTGCGACCTTCAGGAAGACATTTGTTCTAACATGATTTCCATGGTGTGTACATAGTCTCCAATCGAGACTCGAGATTCTTCTCGACAATGCAGCACCTTAAATTCCTGCTGGCTCGAGGGACATCCCTCCTGCGGCTAAGCAATAACTAACAAAACTCACTTAATCGAGAATTAAGTGATTCCGGGAATTCACCCATCGATTCATTGGAACTTAGAGCTCTAGGTTCAAGGTACAAAAGACAATATTAAAGAGGTTTCCCAACACCTTTGGTACAGAAATAAGTTGGCCGTACGGACTGGCCTGGGGAGTTTAGCGTTCCGTGATGGCGGCAGCAGCTCTCGTGCGAGTCAACGGTCGGCCACTGCAGTTGGCCTCACGTCTCTCAGCACAGGCGTGCATGCTCGACCACCACTTCGTGGGGCTACACCCAGCCAGGGTCACTGTTCAGTTTGAGGTACAGAAAAAGAAATTCTCTAACCCCGGGTCCATAATTTCCAAGGTAAACAGAAGGAATAATGGTTTTACACAAAAATCCCAAACTACAAAATTTTAGGGTTCAGTCAAAGATGATTCCATTAAGTACAAAACAATTTCAAAGGTTTCAAGGGTGTCAAACTTTATACGGCATAAAACGAGTTCCAAGTCCACCAACTTCCCTGATCAACACAATCTCCAGCGAATAAAACAACGATAGAGGTCGGGAAAACTTCCCAAAAGAAACAGGGTTCGGCTCCTCAGCCAGGAACAATCCCAATCCCAGCGGTCACTACCGAATAATGAACGCTTAGCTCATTTGACTCTTCCGACTAACAGTGTCGGCCGTCACGTCAGCTCTCAGTCAAGCAGCTAAACGTGCCGGCAGTCTTAAATGAGCTTCCAAAGATTACAATGAACGAATATCAAATGTGAAGGTGGCTTCCACGATGTGCCTGTACCAAGCACGGCTACCCCCCTTAAAAGATTCTCAAAATCTTTTATGGTGGAACAACACAACTGGACTCCCTAATTCTTAATGAATTAGAGGCATCACAACACAAGGTTCTTAATTTACGAGAATAGATAAGGATCATAAAAGAGTTAAAATAGTTAATTCCATCCGAAATCTCATCCCATGCAATGAAAGAGAAGACAAAAGAAAAATTCCAAAGTACGGAAATTGAGAAGAATAAAGGAGTCTCAAACACAATTCAAAATTGTCTGCCACGCGAAAGAAAATAAACGAAGGTTTACAAAGTTTTTGAGAAAGCAAAAACTTAGGAAATGTAACACCCCGCTTATCAGAGTCAATTTTTCGCAACTTCTTATTTTGAAAGTACTTATAAATTTTTCGAAATCTTCTTAACTTAGCTCGGGATGCTACTAAAACTTATATTCTTTAAAATCTTTCTTCTCAAAACTTGGTCTAACAACTGATTAGATATAATAAAACATATTTTTAATTATTGAACATGTATGAAAACTGAACCTAATAAATCTTTTAAATTTTAAAATACTATCACACATGTTCAATATCTGAAAGACGTAGCGGAAATCTTACAAGCATGGTATAATACAAGCCGAAACCTTATTAAAAGTCCACAATATAACAAATGAACCAAATCCTCGATCCACACCACCATAGCTGATCTCACACCTCTGCACCGACCTTGTTACCTGAAAATGATAATAATGGGGCGTGAGTACTAATCCACTGTACTCCGTAAAAACCCATACTAAAGTAAACAGTAATTATAATATCAATATCATTATCTTTGGTATATATCTGAGCTTAATCTCCCGGTATCTAACCGGTAACTTTAACTTGAACTTTGAAACTACCGGTAACTTGGGCCGGTTCTCACGTGATCACATTCTGGGGGTCGCCTCCCACAGAACCCAGTCTCGACTTGGCAAGCTTAATTCTTTCCTTAACTTTAGGATGGCATATTAAGGCATTAGCCTCCACCCTAAGCTTAAAACTTTATACATACCTCGAACATGATAATAGCTATTATACTCAATGTAATACCCAGGCTGGGTCGCCACCTTTTCTTCTTAAAAACTTTTGAAAACTGTAAGTGCTGTACTGGTAGCTGTATCTGCAACTACATAAAAAAATATAAACAAATATACTAAGTACTATGCTCATAGTATTCTCAATAGTACTTTGGGATTCTTAACTTTAACTGATAACTTATCCGAATCTTAATAATAATTTCGGCTATAGCTCAAATGAACATTAATTCATTGAACATCTAAAATTCTTAAACTTTTACTTAATACCAAACTTAAACCATATGAATCATGATTTTGAAACTTAGATGTTGGTCTAACTCATATACCATTTAATAACTTGAAAGTGAAAATAAACTAAATTGCACATACATAAATTCATGATTCAAACTTCATCTTAAACTTACTTAGTAATAAAAATGGTAACTTAAAACTCATCAAAACCATATTATGATCTCAATCAAATACTCATATAAATCATGTCTTTAAAATTTATAATATTGACTTATTATCACATAACTCATAAGTGAAAATAATTCAAACATACTCATCTTATACTAACATCAAATACATGATTTATAAACTATTAAACTTGTCTTAAACTGGCTTGGTAATGAAAATTATAACTTAATTCTCATACCATACAACTTTTAATCATAACATCAAATCATGATTTTAATATGCAAGACTTAAAACAATTTATATAAAATTGTATTCTTAACATATTAAACTAAAACTTGGTCACTTTACTCAACACTTGATAATATAAGAAATTTCATATCAATTACTCTTAAAAACTTGACATAAAATAAATACTATAACATATCATATATGCTATCTAAATTTTACAACTCATCATTATAAAATTCACTTTACATACTAACATAAAATCTTTATTTCAAGCTAGAACATGCCAAATATCTCAATTCTTGTTCTTATATACTCCTTATTTATACAAGAATTACTCATTACTACTATAAGAATTTACATTCTAACATGTAATGAAGGTGATAACATCACATATTAACTTAGCATGTAAATTCTATTCATTCTCAACTTAAACTCAATCCAATAGCATGCTTAATCTATATCTTAAAATAACAAAATTCTTATTCTCATGCATATTATTACACAAGCACATAACTTAAACTCATTGAATTCATAAACTCCATTATAATCTCAACTTTAAACACCTTAACATGCATAGTAACAATGAATTCAAGCTAAACATGAATTTAAAATGAGCATGAATTTAACATAAGTAAATTACCTCCTTCAAGGACTTGAACTTGAAAATTTTTATCCTTCACTCCAAAAATTCTTCACTTTACTATAATTTCTACTACTTAAGAACTTATATAACTTTGAAATACTTCTTTGGTGTGAAAAATCAGCTTGTGAAGCCCTCTATTTATAGCCAAAATTTTGGAATAAAATATTTGAAGTGCAGAAATTAACAAATTAAACAATTTAAACTTGTAAAAATTAATCAATTTAATTATATCCTTACCTAACATTATAACAACAGCTTCTCTTAATTAAATGCTCAAAATTAGCTATAGTTGGAACCAAAATCGACAAAACAAAATATGAAAATTTTTGTCGGCACACGACTCGTGTGACAGGTCGTGTGATTGGTCGTGTGACTATGCCGAGAGTAGTATTGAACAGTACATTGATCCACACGACTCGTGTGACTCAAAAACTTCAAATCTCCAACTTATTTGGCCTCAAAATAGCTTAATCTTGGAAATAAACTGATACTTAATACTAAAAACTGAATGGGATATTACAGGAAAAGGGAACAAAACTGATGTGGCTACACGAGCCCACGATTAACTTCCTCCACAATCAATTCAAGTCATCCCCCGATTAGTCCTACTATCGATAATGGTCCTGGTTCTCTGAATACTCCCATACCCTAGGGACTTATTTGGATTCCTACACCCTTCTCTTTCGAGATGATTTACGAATGGTCTTCACCTGAAGACACTAAGCAGCACTTTTAGCAAAAGAATTGCCAAAGCCTGAGCTTAACACAACATAATATTAATATATATATATATATGCCGCAATTCTAGCACGAGACTAAGGTCTCTAAGGTTCATCAAATTCAATATAGGTGGATAAATTTCTAAGCCCCGAATTATAGCATATAAATAATAAACAATTATTTCATAAGTAATCTCAATATCACTTATGACTTACATACCTTAAGCGGCGCGGCATGGCGAAGACAAGTGGTCCATGATTATACTCATATATTCATAAATGATATAAATCATGTCGAGTAGTCTACAGAAACGCAGACTGGCTCTGATACTGTTAGAGGTATGCTGTAAAAGCTATGTTTTGCAGATTCTATCAATTCCATTTTCATCTGGCCATCATGTTTCGGTCAAAGTACATATGTTTGCAGTTTATTTATTTATGCAATACATACTTCATGTCTTATATTGAGGTAGTGTGGTTCGAAGTGTTTCGAACAGAAAGATTATCTATCGGTTCCTTATAAGACTAAATCATTCGTTCACAGTCTAGACTAGTAGTGAGACCCCACTTGGAAAAAGACTGTAGTGTTTTCTTGATTCAGTTGGTCTTTGACTGGAGAATTACACTAGCACTTATGTTAAGTGTTGAACAGGACCGCGGAAGGCAAAGGTTATGAGACTCGCTGACTGTTGTTGTAACCTCGTCCTTCAGTGATTGATGCGTTCTCTTAAGCTGTAAGATAATATAAAACAGGCATATATTTTTATTTCTTATTTGTTTGATTTACCAAGTGATTCCTATTTTATTAGGATGATATACGACGTATTTTGGTAAGTAAGAATAATTATATGATGTGCTATTATAAATTATTTATGGTCACTATGTTCCAGTGCGCTGGATTGATGACGTCCCCGAAATGAGCTCAGGAATGTACGATATGTTAACCCCTGCAGGTAGACGATTGTCTGACATAATGGTTAAGGATCTGAGTGGTACTAATTTCGAAAATGAATAAAAAGTTGATTAATTAATTTGTCAGTAATTTAATTAATCAACAGATGTTATATCTTAAACATAGGGAGGTAAATCGATCAATTGGATTAATATTATTTAATCATAGAGGCTCAATTTTATTGGTAAAATAGTGGCTAAATGGGGAGAGCAATAATATTACTCTAGTGGGATGTTTTATTATTTAATTCCATTAAATAGGAATTAACTTTATTCCATATTAATTAATTAATTAGGAGAATAACGTTCCTACTAGAATCTTCTCTTGGGGTTAGGAGACTTGGGAGTCTTCTAGAAGATGGAGATTAGTCGGAAATATATTTCCTCCATTATATTATTAATTGGAGTAAAATTAGGTTTTCTAAATTAGGAATTAATTTTATTCCATGATTATTAATTTAATTAGGAAAGGTATTCCTACTAGGATCTTCTCTAGTGTTAAGAGACTAAGGAGTCTTCTGGAAGAGATGGATTAGTGGGAGATCACCTTTCTACATTGAGTTAGTATTAGATTAGAATTAGAATTCCTAGGCCTAATGGAATAAGCCCATATTTTGCACCTCCTTAAGGTCCCTAATGGAGCCTATAAATACACCATGTCCCAACCTCTTCTACAATAGATGTGTTGGCCGAATTTTCTCTCTACATACGCACGAGAAATATCTTTGTTCGAGAGTTAGGGAGATTCGATTAAACGCTCCACCAAGTTTGATCGAAGTAGGTGTTTAGGTAATCCATTAGAAGGCTTTTTGGTACAATATATTGAGCTTTTATATTATATATATTTTTCGGTCATCATCACCATCTCATCGCCGCAGATCGCCGCCCATCGCCGCCGTGAGCCACCGCCTAAAATCGCTAACGGCCGCCAGCCGTCGCCCGCGCCCAGCCAATCGCACCCGTCCGCTACCGCAAGCAGTCGCGTATCGTCCAGGCCCTGCCAGCGACGCCCAGTCGACGCCCACGAGCTTCCAGTGACCATCTGCCTGCTCGCCGTCCACCCGCGCTACCAGTCGACGTCTGCCCGTGCTCCCAGCGTTCGCCAACACGCGCACATTACTCCTAGCGCGCACAGGAGACGCACTACGCACACCCGCGTTCCCCCACTGGCCAGCGCTAATCTGCGAGCGTCCAGGACTCCCGCAACGCACGCGCGACACTCCCCAGCGCCCGTTCACGCTGTCCCGCATCCCACGCGTCCTTGCCAGCGTCTGTCCGTGTTCCTAGCGCCTCTCCGCGTGTCTGCTTAGCGCCCGATGCCGAGACCTACGTGCCGAGACCTGCGTGCCGAGACCCGCGTGCTGTTTGACCGAGGTCCATTTGACGTGTCGATTAGAATCGACTAAAGGCCAAACCTATCTGCCCATTAGGTCGTGGTGTTCAGACGAACTTCATCAATGGTACTCTACATCGTCTCAGAGTCGGCAAAAATTTTAAGAGATAAATGTCTATATCCTAACTATAGATTTCGCTGCGTTAGGATTTATTTCGATAAGTTCAATACTATGCATGTTGTTTGGCGTTCCTAACAGAACCCAACAACTAGTATCAGAGCCTAGGCTTAATGTAAACTTGTGCACAGTTTGAATTTTGGACTTTGCCTGCCTACATGAATTATGTGCGTACGGATGCAGCGGCATAGTAGATTAGAAATTGCAATAAGTTTTTGCAAGTGTTTCGAATCCGACTATTGTGGCCCGTATGTATGGATTTTAATTCATGTTGAATGTATCCTGTTTTTAAGCCTTGGACATGTCAAGGAATTTTTGGGTTGGTGAATGCTTGTAATAAATTATTCGTGTGGTGGGACACCACATAGTTTATTGCTTTCATAGAAACTCATGTACGGCTCCTGCATGGGTCATGGGATGAATTATGTAATTGTTTTTTATATAATTCACTATTGATCCGGCGGGCGTGGACCAACCTTGACGGGGCGAGGCGATAAACACGTACACGGATGCCATGGTGATGATCCAATGGCGACTTTCCCGCAGACAACCAATTCAGTGGGAGTCACTGCGAAAGGGGAGTTCCAATACTTGAAACAGTGGACACACTCAACAAGGACAGGACTGTGTTTTCTCCGTAACATTGGAGATTGATTAATGGCCATGATAGTTGGATTACAGTTCCTAGTTTATTATTGATCATTAATCATGCATGTTTTATGTGATTGCTTATGTGCAAATACAAACATGTTTTTGAAAATCCCATAAAATAAAAATTATATTAAGTGTGTAATGGGTTGAAATAAATTACATCCAAGGCCTCCATTATAGGTTTTTCAGTGAAGTGATTTAATTCGAGCCCAAAGGACGTTTTATTTCACAGTTCACAAGGACGAATCTCCTTCGGGATGGTTATAGTGAGCTATTTCAAAAGCGTACGGGTCACCCAAAGGTGGACGTATAATTTTGGTAGTAAACTTAGTACCAATTAATGGGTTACACTTAAAGTGCAAATAATTACGACAGTCCCAAAGGATAAGGTCGTTTCTATTCTTTTATAAAGTTAATTGCGCTGGCCAAAAGATGAAACTGACTATTAGTTAAGTATTGCTCGGCAGTATGTTAAGTTAATGGGATTTATCCCTCCTCTTGCGAATGTTTGAATCGTAGACATCCACACTCCGTGCCCTGCGGGGATTCGGTGTTTTGAGGTGTTCGTGAATTTATTTGAATATTGTTACATGGGATCAATATTTGATGTATAAATTTAAAACTACTTGACTGAGTAAAGACTATGTTTGCATGATCCCAGGAATTCAAAATGTCTTTCAATCTGTTGTCCGTAATTCTTAAAGAAAACAAACTTGTTGGTCCCAATTATATTGACTGGAAAAGGAACTTGGATATTGTGTTAACTGCTAAAGGGTACAAATTTGCTACTGTTGAGGCTTGTCCGGCTGTGCCTGCCAACAATGCACCAGACCAAGAGAAAGAGGAGTATGCTCGGTGAAAAAAGGCTGACGAGATGGCGAAGTGTTACATCTTGGCATATTTGTCAAATGTACTTCAACATCAGCATCAGTCTATGAACACTGCAGCAGAGATGCTTCTCAATCTCAAGGAGTTATTTGGTCATCAGTCGCGGGTTGCCTGACAAGAAGCCATGAGGGTTCTGATGAACATGACCATGCGCGAGGGCACTCCCGTAAGGGAACATGTTCTTTCTATGATGGCCCAGCTAAATGAGCTGGAGGTTCTTGGGGCTTTTATTGACGGGGAAACCCAGGTCGATATAGTGCTCCTGTCTTTGCCGAAGAGCTTCGAGCAATTTCGGTTGAATTACAACATGAATAAGATATTGATGACTCTTCCGGAACTTGTCTCTGAACTTCAGTGGACAGAGGGCCTGTTTCGTCAGAAGACCCAAGCTATGGTGGCCCAGCGGGGAGAAGCTTTCACCTCTAAGGCTCCTAAGGGAAAGAAGAGGAAGAAGTCCGCAGGAAAGGGCAAGGCGGTCATGAGTGATGCGCAACCTCGACAAAAAGCGAAGAAGCTGAAAAACAAGTGCCACAATTGCCAGCAGAAAGGACACTGGAAGGCAAACTGCCCTTTCCCCAAGAAGTCCGATAAAGGTACACCTTTTGCTTTAGTCGTTGAAAGATGTTTAGCGGTGTTATCTACCAGTACCTGGTGTGTAGATACAGGGGCCACTGATCATGTCCACAATTCATTGCAGGGGTTCCAGGAAACCAAGCGACTTAGGGAAGGAGAAGTTACCATCTACTTGGGCGATGCTAGTAGAGCGTCAGCAGTTGCAGTGGGAGACGTCTATTTAGATTTTGGCTTAGATAGGTTTCTAGTTTTGAAAGATTGTCTTTTTATGTTCCTTGTTTTAGAAAGAATTTGATTTCAGTTTCTAAGTTGTTTATGAACGGTTTTTCTGCTACGTTTGATAATAAAGTTGTTATTCGTTTCGGCAAAAGGTTCATATGTTTTGGTTCATTAGTTGACAATCTATACATTCTAGAATCTAAGTCATCTCCACTGCAACAGAAACAATTACTTAATTCATCATCTAATCTGAATGAGAGAAAGGAACCTTCTAAAATGAACAGAACATATCTTTGGCATCTAAGACTTGGTCATATTAACCTTAGGAGGATTCAAAGGTTGGTAGCAGACGGGCCCTTGAGGTCGTTAGAAGTCGAGGCTTTTCCAACTTGTGAGTCTTGCCTAGAAGGTAAAATGACTAATAGAGTTTTTAGTTCAAAGGGGCATAGAGCCGAAGATGTGTTAGGGCTAGTTCATTCCGATCTATGTGGTCCTATGAGTATTCAAGCGAGAGGTGGTTTCGAGTACTTCGTTACGTTTATTGATGATTACTCGAGATATGGGTACATTTTCCTTCTGCACCGCAAGTCTGAATGCTTTGAGAAGTTCTTGGAGTATAAGGCAGTTGTGGAGAAGCAGTTAGGAAAAAGTATCAAGTCATTACGATCCGATCGTGGTGGCAAATATGTCTCAAATAAATTTAGGAACTACTTGACGGATAATGGGATTACGTCTCAGCTAACTGCGCCTGGCACGCCTCAGCAGAATGGCGTAGCAGAACGGAGGAACAGGACTCTTATGGAAATGATTAGGGCAATGATGAGTTATAGTATATTACCACATTCGTTTTGGGGATATGCCCTAGAAACAGCGGTATACATTCTGAATAGGGTACCTTCTAAATCAGTACCGTCTACACCGTTGGAGCTGTGGTCTGGGCATAAGCCTAGTCTAAGGCATCTCAGGATTTGGGGTAGTCCATAATATGTGCTGAGAACCGATACTGATAAGTTGGAACCGAGAACATAAGTGTTTCGAACAAAAAGATCACCTATCGGTTCCTTATAAGACTAAACCATTCGTTCTCAGTCTAGACTGGCAGTGAGACCCCACTTGGAAAAAGACAGTAGTGTATTCTTGATTCAGTTGGTCTTTGACTGGAGAATTACACTAGCATTTATGTTAAGTGTTGAACAGGACCTCGGAAGGCAAATGTTATGAGACTCACTGACCGTTGTTGTAACCTCGTACTTCAGTGATTGATGCATTCTCTTAAGTTGTACGATAATATAAAATAGGCATATATTTTTATTTCTTATTTATTTGATTTACCAAGTGATTCCTATTTTATTAGGATGACATACGAGGTATTTTGGTAAGTAAGAGTAATTATATGATGTGCTATTGTAAATTATTTATGGTCACTATTTTCCAGTGCGCTAGATTGATGACGTCCCCGAAATGAGCTCAGGAATGTACGTTATGTTAAACCCTGCAGGTAGACGATTGTCTGACATAATGGTTAAGGATCTGAGTGGTACTAATTTCAAAAATGAATAAGACGATGATTAATTACTTTGTCAGTAATTTAATTAATCAACGGATGTTATATCTTAAACATAGGGAGGTAAATCGATCAATCGGATTAATATTATTTAATCATGGAGTCTCAATTTTATTGGTAAAATAGTGGCTAAATGGGGAGAGCAATAATAATACTCTAGTGGGATGCTTTATTATTTAATTTCATTAAATAGGAATTAATTTTATTCCATATTAATTAATTAACTAGAAGAATAAAGTTCCTACTAGAATCTTCTCTTGGGATTAGGAGACTTGGGAGTCTTCTAGAAGATGGAGATTAGTAGAAAATATATTTCCTACATTATATTATTAATTGGAGTAAAATTAGGTTTCCTAAATTAGGAATTAATTTTATTCCATGATTATTAATTTAATTAGGAAAGGTATTCCTACTAGGATCTTCTCTAGTGTTATGAGACTAAGGAGTCTTCTAGAAGAGATGGATTAGTGAGAGATCTCCTTCCTACATTGAGTTAGTATAGGATTAGAATTAGAATTCCTAGGCATACTGGAATAAGCCCATATTTAGCACCTCCTTAAGGTCCCTAATGGAGCCTATAAATACACCATGTCCCAACCTATTCTACAATAGATGTGTTGGCCGAATTTTCTCTCTACATACGCGCGAGAAATATCTTTGTTCGAGAGTTAGGGAGATTCGATTAAACGCTCCACCAAGTTTGATCGAAGTAGGTGTTTAGGTAATCCATTAGAAGGCTTTTTGGTACAATATACTGAGCCTTTATATTATATATATTTTTCGATCATCATCACCATCTCATCGCCGTTGATCGCCGCCAATCGCCGTCGTGAGCCACCACATGAAATCGCCAACCGCCGCCAGTTGTCGCCCGCGCCCAGCCGATCGCAACCGCCCGCTACCGCAAGCAGTCGCATATCGTCGTCCACCCGCGCTACCAGTCGACGTCCGCCCGTGCTCCCAGTATTCGCCAACACGCGCGCGTTACTCCTAGCGCGCACAGGAGACGCACTACGCACGCCCGCGTTCGCGCACTCGCCAGCGCTAATCCGCGAGCGTCCAGGACTCCCGCAACGCACGCGCGACACGCCCCAGTGCCCGTTCACGCTGTCCCGCATCCCGCGCGTCCTCGCCAGCGTCCGTCCGCGTTCCCAGCGCCTCTCCGCGTGTCTGCTTAGCGCCCGACGCGCCCGACCAAGCCGCTGCTCACCCGCGACCAACGCCCGCTGCAACCCGACACCGAGACCCGCGTGCTGTTCGACCGAGGTCCGTTTGACGTGTCGATTAGAATCGACTAAAGGCCAAACCTATCTGCCCATTAGGTTGTGGTGTTCAGATGAACTTCATCAACGGTACTCTACATCGTCTCAGAGTCGGCAAAAATTTTAAAAGGTAAATGTCCATATCCTAACTATAGATTCCGCTGCGTTAGGATTTATTTCGATAAGTTTAATATTGTGCACGTTGTTTGAAATTCCTAACAGAACCCAACAGATACCATACTGTAACGCCCCACTTTTATTTGACGAAAGTCAAGGACTTTTCAAAAGTCAACGAAAGTTTTTCGAAATTCTTTTCATAAATCGTTTAGCGTAACTCGACATAAAATCAATAATTACGAACTTTCACATATCAATTTCTCGCAAGTAATTTAAACATCATCAAACATCCGAAGTCAAATCGAAACCACCCTCATAGGGTTTTAAAAAAAGTTCTGAAATTGATTATTAGCAAACGGCGCATCTCCCCAAACCAGTGTTCACATTTCTCAAATCATAGATAATCCAAGATCATAATTACTCAGAGTTCAATATGATGACAAAAATAATCATAATATAATAACAAAGTGGAAGCCACACAATAAGGTCCGGTCAAACGACCGACCACCACTCGTCTCTCGATGTCGTGCAGTTGTCGGCTCAACCTGCATCCATGAAGAGCAGGTGGGGATGAGCACAAGAGGAAACAATAGTGCTCACCACTATGCAGTAAATGTTATTCACTATATTGAAACAGTAATCATAAATCAATAAGGTATGGTCTCAACATGTGTACGAATCATTAATCTATCCCAATTATCCATCATATATATCATCAATCAAGACTAATGTGCACACCTATATCAATAGACTACTGCTGGTAGACGTATCGAATGCCCATCGGGCTTCTACAGCGAATTCCCCTCGGGATTCGATCAATGCCAGTAGTAGGAGTAAACCCCACGAGTTTTTGTTTTACAGTTACGAGGATAACCGTTCGACGACCGACATAGCTCACATCGAAGGCTCCATATTTCACATACATACATTGGTCATACCACAAGCAAACATTTAATAACATTTAAAGCATAGCAATCTTCAAATTAAACCCACCGGGTATCCGGAGTAAGACAATAAAACCAGGAAAGCAGTAGGCAGTCGAGGCACAACTCGTCAAACACCTACATTTGTTGGACTTGTCTTAGAATCTTATCAAGGCTTATGTTATTCTCTCTAGTCTTATACATATACATAAGCTTTGAAAACTAGCTCGCTTGGCTTTGCCTTGCTCGCCTTACTTTGAAAACGTTTTATGTATAAGTCTTTTTGGTTGTTAGATATCTTGGCTTGCTTAACTTTTAGCACTTAGGACATTGAAGAAATCATATAGACATCACATAGCATGACATGATTCAGTTATGCCACATAAACATGCTTTTAAACAATACAACTCAATTTAGAAACCTAAACATGAACTTGCAACAATTATCAGCATGCGCGGTGAATCTAAAATGCATGTAGCTTTCAGTCTACAAATCATATCATGATGAAACCACTTGGAAAATATCCCTAACTCATGCCTCTATCACTTTCATGAAGAACACTCAAGCATATAAGGTCATTAAGATAATGTAAAATCAGTTAACAATCAGCCTCAGATTTCTATCCCGGTACAAAACTTTATCTCATGCATGTCAACCTTCATAAGAGCACAACTCGAGCTACAGAGTACATATCAACATGAAATGTACCTTATTTGAAAGATAAGAAGCAAATATATAACTTCCATGAAGAGCATAACTTCATACGAGCACATTACGACACGATAAACAGGTCACATATTAATTACACACAAGCTGTCGGGTAGCTGGAAAAACTGGACGCGCAATATTTTCATAAAAATCATAATTTATTCGATATAGCTTGGAATAACAAAATTCTAAAGCCCAAATACAGAAAACTGAACATACTACATTTCCAAAGAAGAAAGCAACTTCAAATAATCGGTCTCTGATAGCTTAAACTGAGGTAAAACAGAAACAGCGATTTTTTTATTTTTTTAATATACAACACCTTAGTAAAATGGCAACAACTCAAGCTACATAACTCCAATTCATACAAACTCAAAACTTACAAAATCTACACATGGAAATCTACAATTATTATGAAGATAACTTTTTCATACGAATACTTTCGGGTCATCAAAACAGAGGACACATTCAACACTTAAACACAGCCTCGGGTTTCATATAAACTGGGTATACATCCCACTTAGAAAAATCATATAAAATTCAAATCAACTCTTTTTTTTAGAAATTCCAGCTCTCACAAGCATCTTACACCATGTAGTACATTTGTAATGAAGAACACATTTTCATTCAGGCACGCTAAGAACATCAAAAATAGCCATGAACTAAGATCAACTCTTTTGCCTGAGTTTATCAAAACAGCATGCTCGCCCAACTTTGAAACTTCATATAAAATTCATTCCAACTCCGAATCAAAAAATTCCAAAACACACTGAAACCAAACTCAATGCACTACAAAACTCATGAAGAACACTCGTCCAATAAATAGCTTCTTGGTCGACAAAAACTGAGCACAACTGAGGCTCAAAAAATTGGTTTCCATGCTTTAAACAACTCGAAACATTCGTACATCAACAAGGCATCGAGATCACGAAAATCATATGTTAAGCAAGCCTCGATATCACTACTTTAAGGCTTAAACATTAATATATCGAAACACATTGTCCGAGGTCTAACTCGGTCTTATTAAAACAAGATAGAAAAACAACATCTTACGATTTCCAGTTGAATTATTACATAATTTGATTTCATAATATGAGCAACAATATAATACAGTCCGGGCTCGAAAGAATACCACTCTCAGGTCACGATATGCTAAACGAGTAAGGAAAAGGGCCGAACGCAACATAAACGGCTGTCCGTGCACTCCGGCGGAACTCGACGGCTACGATGGACACTCCGACGGAACACGAGTGTTCTGTTGGCTCGTGGACGGGACCTCGAACTGTAGCGGAATCATGCGAACAGGAGGGTCTAAACGGAAGTTGGTGCGCTGCTCGATAATGAACGAGAATAGGTCTGCTACTTGCTGTTTAGCGCGAAACGGCTTCTCGCGGTCTCCTATTGGCTTGAAACGGCAGCAAAAAACGGAGGGCCACCTGTTGGGAGTCTTCTTCTTGCGCGATGGACAGCAGCGGCCATGGAGGTCGTCGATGATGGTGATCGTTTGTTTGAGAGAGAGAGAAGATTATAGCGATGGATTTCAATGGTTTTTCTTCTCTGGTTTCCTTGCGAGAGGAGGGAGAGAATTTGAGAGTTTCTAGTGTTATTTCCTTCGAAATAAAATTGCTCCTTACCCGTGAGAAAAAGACGTCAAGTGCCAAGGTTGGGAAGAGAGGATGTCAAGGGAATATTTGAGTGATTTTCTCACCATATATGAGAGAGTTACAAAGGATTTTGATTTTCATTGGCTGGCAATTAACTTGACCGAAATTTGCATCCAAAGGTTACGAAAATACTGTTATAATGAGTAAAATTGGGTTGCTAAAATTTGTTATAAAGATAAGGTTTAAAGAGAGAGGAAAAAATGCCATAAAAACTCACAAATGAATTGAAGTTTGAAAAAAACGTTCACAGGGCTCTTTAGAGTAGAAATATTGGCCGGAAAATACAAATTAAAAAAAAAAAGGCCTGAGACCAAGCTGGAGAAAAAATATCGACGACGGCTCAAAATTAGCTCTACGCAATTGAACATCAAATTTCCAAAATATTCGACGAGCGAAAACTAGAATCGAATCCGGTAGGCGAACAATCAACGATTGGCGGAAAATAAAATAAAATATTTGCACGACGAATGGACTTAAATCGGCCGGCGCTAGCAAACAACTTATCGTTGACGAGCATATTAAATAAATCCACTAATTAGATTAATTAAAAGGAGTCGGCCCATATATCGAAATAATTTAAACGAAGGCTTAGGATTCAGAAACAATGCAAGTGAACGATAAGCCCACGAAATTGGTCGAAACGAAAGATCGTCAAAACGATGATATCTACAAGTAATCCGTCTGATCTATACTAGAAATTTCACTGAGCAAAATATTTAATATTTATACAAACAAGTACTTAAATATAATGTAACATATAAATCATATAAATAAAATTGATAAATAGTATAATCCGACAAATTCTATTAATCGAGCGGGGCGCTACAAACCGATTCTAAACACATAACATAGTACTCAGCTTTAATCATAAAGTATGCATAAATTGGAATTTTTCATAAATCCAAACATCATGAGTATTTCGAATCCAACATAAACCAAAACATAAGATCGAAAACGGATTTTCAACAAGTTTCAACATAGTTCATGATAATACAAAAGCAATCAAATAACTAAGGACCACCCACTCGTCTCACTTCGTCACTCGCCAACTGCTTAACCTGCATCCATGAAGAGCAAGTGGGAGTGAGCATAAATGATAAAGTAGTGCTCACTACTATGCACATAATAACATGTAAAGATGGTATGGTCGCAGCATGAATATAAATCAATCATCATCATGTCTCATCTCCTAACAATCACAACAATAAGTCACTCATGTGCACATCTATCATTAGCCGCGGAAAGGGGATGCATAAACCCTAACGACGGGAGTGCGTGCCACTGTAACGGACACGGCCTTTAATTAGGTCTTAAGGAGACTTGCCTCGCAAGGGCAACCGTACCGCAACTCGACGGGGACAACCGTACCGACGGCCGTAACAGCTCACATCGGTAGGCCACATGGTTCACATTCATACATTGGTCATACCAACTAAACGTTAAACAACACGTATGACATAGACAATTTAAATTAGACCCACCTGGATTACGAAGCAGTACATAGCACACAAAAGCCGGTAGAATGAGAGCACGACTCGTCAAACACCTACAATATGACAAGATACTACAATCAACAACCTATCTTGACCTTAGAAAGAAAAACACAAATCATACTTAGTCGAACTTGATTCAACTAAGTCGTTCGTGGAGCTCTGTAGACATTGGAACACTTAGACCTAACACTTAGACTCCACTCGAGTCCAAGTATGGAGAAACACATAAATTCACGTAAGGTTGATCAAATCAAGCAATAGTGGGCAACACATGTGCAAGTTACATGGAAATTCAAACTATAACATAAAGAGCTTAATATTTTGAAAATTGTCAAGAATATCACATATTCACGTTGATCAGGCATATGAACTAGTTAAGCTCTAAAACTTTAACACATGATTCTCCTCAGTGAACATAGCAACGTAACCAAGTTTGAGCCCTTAACTCAAAACACTCAATTTTATAAAATTAAAACAATATTTCAGCAAAAAGAAGTATGAATTAGAAGCTTAATATAATGAACGAATTAACATATAAAATATTTACATAAGCAACTACAACATGTGAATACTAACATATAAAAATTTCAACTTTAAATGATAAACACAAGAATTATGAAAATTCTAACAATATTCAGCTGAAAAGGCATTTTAATTTTAAACCTTTCATAAAGAACAAGTTAATTCTAAAAATTTTTTGCTGAGTAATACATTATAAAAAGAGCATGCTCACCAATTTTCAGCAATTAACCGCTACTGGTCTATTTATGATAATTAAAACAAACTTCAGCAGGAAATCACAAATAATTATTTACCCTAGTAAACTAAGTCCAAAAATTATAAAATATTTACACAACATCTAATCAATAAAAAGGAACACCATATTTAAAAATCAACCATTTTTTAGCACAACTCAATTTATTATGCAATTTATATGATTCTGCTTAGAAATCGAAATAATTAATTAAAATATCTACAGATGGAGTTAAATTCTGAAAGTCTTACACGACATGTAATATCAACACAGGACATTATATATAAAATTACATGGCGATCGGAGCAGTATACAATTAATCATGAATTAAACAAATACTTAGCAGCTAGTCGACTTAAAAAATTCATACATGACCCAAAACACAACAAACTCGTCCAAGGCCTTCACCATAAGATTAAGGACTCGACCAGGTTCCAAGATCCACATCCCTAACACGAAATTAACAAGGTTTTATTCGATTTCTCAAAAAATCGAAGAGATTTTCTCATAGAACAATTTATTATGATCTCTAATCGTACAAAAATCACAAGCCATCAATAACACATGTATCACATCAAAATAATAGACCAAGAAAATCACCCATTACCGTACTTCGGGTATCTCCAAGAAATGAGGCACAAATCGGTAATAGTCAGCTGATCGGCTGAAGCTCCTTTGATGTCCAAGTTAGATTAGTCCACAATTATATGTGATTGGCCCACTCACAAAGGCCCAAAAATACTAATGCCCAAAATCTTACTAAGGCCCAACCCTTTCTTTTTTCTTCTTCTCCGCCATTTCTTCCTTCTCTCCCGCATATCCCCATTTCCCCCAATTCTTCTATCAATATGTCGCCCAATGGAAAAACAATAGCATTCCTTCTCAAATTTCTGTTCGAAATCTTGATTGTTCTTTCAATATCAGCCCACACACTCAAAACTCCACAATTAAACATCCCAATCTTGCCTTGAGGGACGGCTGAGGCGCATCCATTTGGCAGTCGATTGCTGCAAACAACGGCCGAAAGGTGGCGGCGGTTCGGATGGCGATAGGTTGCTCAATCGAACGCGGGTTCCTCGGAGTTCTATTGTCACGGCAGCGGGCGAATGAAGGGTCCTGTTGGTTTGCTATGGTGGTAAACGGTACTGAAAAGTGGCGGGGCTAGGGAGTGTACAACAGGTCGGACGATGGCTTAGTGGTGGCCGGGTGTGGTCGATTGCAGCAGACGCCGGCGGCTTGCTCATGAGCTCTCGCGATGGGCTGCTATGGGTCGGCCTCACGGCGGCGGCTGTTCGCGTGGGTCTAGAGTTGGCCTTTGGTGATGTCAGGCCGCGGCTAGGTGTGTTTGTGAGGGGGTGGACGTCGACGGTTCTTCCTGGCCAGATATCGCAGGAAGAGGGCTGCACAGCCGATGGTTTCACTCTGACGATCGGGTGGTGTCTCCGACGGGTCGTGGCTCACTTTTGTTCTCGTCGGCCCATTTCTATTTGCGGCTAATGTTCCTCACGCGTAGCTCGGGGATGCCGCACATGGAGGTGTTGCCGGCGGGAAGTGGTTGTGGCTGAGCCAATGAGATGAGATGGCGATAAAATGTTTGGGAGAAGAAATTTCTAAGGGGATTTAGTGAGTTATTGGTCGACTCATCTTGCTGCTGATTTCTCTTGTACAACTACAAACCGATGGGAGAGGGATGAATTAGGGGAAGATTGATTTGAAGTTTAAGCGATGAAGGAGGGTGTATTCAATTGAGATTTTTAAGGACTTTTTAAAACTTTTTAAATTTGATGACTTTTGTGGACTTTGTAGAACTTTCATGACTTTGGTGGACTTTTTGAGACTTTCAGAGAATTTTCATCAGTGACTTTTTAAGACTTTTATAATGGACTTTTTAAAACTTATTGAGACTTTTATATACTTGGAGTTATAATATTAGTTTGAATAAAATATTAATAAACGTAACATAATAACTAATATAAACAAGAATAAATGAAAAAACAAAAAGATGTTGTATATATTAATCATCTAAAAATTTATGAATAAACTCATTTTTATGCGAAATGAGTTATTCACGAACAAATTGTTTAGGATTTTAGATTTATTAAACGAGTAAGTAAATCGATCCGAGCTTCAACGAGTCGAATCGAGCAGGGCCTTATATTTGTTTGTTAAAAGAGTACAAGGTCAAATATGTGTTAGACATCTCTACTATAACGACACTTATAATCAACTCAAATTAAGATATATTTATTTAATTATTTATTGATTTTATTTTTTATATTTTTTGCATAATGTTGTTATATTAGAAAAATATTATTAGGTTATATTTTTACAAGATACAAACATGCCGAAAAACAGTAATTGTATCTTATAAAATTATCTATAATATTCAAAACATTTCAATATTTAACAAATAAACTATTTGAAAATAAAATATTTTTTTTTAATATTTTGAAATAAACATTTACAAATAAAGAGAAAGAACAAATAAATTATTTGCAAGTGCAACTATGGAAGCATTAACCTTTGAAAAGTCAAATTCACAAGATAGCAAAATGGGAGAATAAGGTATACACACATAAAATAAGCATAATAAAGAATATATAAAATAAAAAGATCACAATAATATGTAATGGAAATAAACCTTACACAAGGTATCAAAATAAATAAGTAAAATAATAGAGCATGAAAATGATATGGGATACAAAGTCATGTTAGAAAAAAAAAAAGAGATCGTGAAAAGAGTCAAATAAGTCCAGCAAAATCTCACTAATATTGATGAGATTTCTGTTGAGACTTTTCCTTTGCAATTTTGTTACAAAAGTCTCCAAAAGTCTCAAAATTTAAAAAGTCTCACAAAGTCTTTCTGTTTTGAATATCGGGTGACTTATAAAGACTCTCATAATGTTTTAATTGAATACCTTGAAACTTTTAGAGACTTATTAAAAGTCATTAAAAGTCTCAATTGAATACATGTAAACTTTTTAGAAGTCTTTTAAAGTTCTAATTGAATACACCAGAATTCTAAAAGTCTTAAAAAGTCTCTAAAAGTTGCAATTGAATACAACCCCGTTAGTCTCGGAATGAGGGACTCCAATTATACTGTAGTTGGTTGATCTGATTTGAAGGAATCAGAATTTTGTGCATCTTCTATTTTGGCTTAAAAATAGGGAGCTCTTTCTCTTGGTTCTGATGTGCTATCACACCGTAAAAAGAGGAGATAAAATTTTTTAGTCCTACATGTTGGGAAAGATTTAATACGATTAAATGGGGAATTAAAGAGATTTTCTTGCCATTGGTAATTTGGCATAATTGGGTCCAATTCGGTTTTAAGGGGAGGAAATTATAGCTGATTATTTCCCTTCCAAAACATACTTCTCGACATTTGAAATTCAAATACAAAGCTTGGCAGAAAAACAAAATCTCGAAATCGTCGGTCTTTCTCCAAAACTCGGTCTATCGCCAAAGATCGAAAATTAAATAAATAATCCGATAACACACACACACACACACACACACACACACACACATATATATATATATATGTATATATATACATAATACACTAAATAATCATTTATTAATAATAGGCAATTAATAACAATTAAACAATTAATATCAATTAAACAAATAACTAGAACAATAATAATAATAATAATAATAATAATAATAATAATAATAATAATAATAATAATAATAATAATAATAATAATAATAATAATAATAATAATAATGCAATAATAATCCTAATTATTCATAAACAAACGGGCATCACAGTCTACCCACCTTACAAAGAATTCTGTCCTCGGAATTCGAAAACTAAAACAAACACAATACAAGGGGAATATCAACACAAGTTGTTCGGTACTCCCTCCGAATCTTGGTTTCTCTCTTCCAAGTCGTCTCGCCCTCGACTCAACTACCCCCACTGGACTTTGATGAATACCCTTTCCGGCCTTTCCTTGATGAACTCTCAGTTCCAACAGATCACCGGTACCTTCATACAAGTAGGGTTCTGCCTAATACGTATCTCGTCACACAACACATGCACCTCGAGATCACGCACATATTCCCTCCATCATGAGGCATAGAACGTGTCTTGCATCCTCGCAAGCTTTGGTGGTGGAGTCAACCATCAAGCTATGTCATCGGCTTGGTTGAGAAATCATAATAGGACTATCAATCACCAACATCGTTTATCCTCAATACCGGTTGTAACACCCCAACTTTTACCATATCAGAGTACGCGATTTCTCGATATTTTCTGAATAAAATACTTATTTTGCGAAAACTGATTCGGGATGCTATCGTGAAGAAAACTTGATTTTTGAAAACCGTTAAAATTTAAACTGATACATAAAAACAGTCATAATGTCTTATCCGACTAACGTCGGAGCAAAGTCTGATAATAAGTACTTGAAAGTTTTAGCGGAAACAAAGCGTGGCTAAACATAAATACAATAATCATAAATATCCTGAACAGCTCGCCCGCTCACTCCTCGTCTCCGACCCTGCGACCTGAAAAACATGAAATGCGTGGGGCGTGAGCACTAAAACACTTGTGCTCCGCAGAAACTCATACTAATGTAAACATCGTAAATAATAACAATATCATGAGCTAAGCATATGCAACTGAACTGAAACTGAAACTGATATCTGATACCGGTCTGATCT